>CM077171.1:9267405-9827405 GCA_039654105.1 Coreius guichenoti | reverse complement strand
TGGCACATGGAAGATGCATCTGCAAAAGAGCAACCGCAATTCGCTGTGATCTTTCGCACTTGTGATTTTGGCAAGTTACTGACGAATACAGGGCCTACACATTTTGTATGATGCCACATGTGAACAACCACAGAATCTATAAAAAAAAAAAAAACGAAAAAAAAAAAAACACAGAATTTATGTACAAGGTGGAATTTCATGGAATTATTTGAATGAATAAATCAAAAGTAGGGCTGAAAACCTAAATACATGGTGATATGGACAAGTGTCTGTTAATATTAAACCGCAAAAAAAAAAAAAATTCTGTGTGAATGAATCAATGGCGCGGTTTTGTCAACTACACATACTCAAGCATGCGTGACGTTCATGATGTTATTAAAAAGGTATTAAAACATTACGAATTTTAATTTCATCATTTGATGAAAAATACAGTAAAACCTTTAATATTGTGAAAAACGATTACTATTTAAAATAACTATTCTATTGTAATATATTTTAAAATGTAATTTATTTTCAGCATCATTATTCCAGTCTTCAGTGTCACATGATCCTTCAGAAATCATTCTAATATGCTGATATGATGCTCAAGAAACATTTATTATTATTATCAATGTTGAAAATATTGGTGCTGCTTAGTTTTGTTTAGTGTTGGCACAATACTGGAATTTCCAAATTCGATACAATACCTTGAAAAGTATCGATATTCGATACCATTTTCGGTACCATAGGGAAAACTGCCATATACACCGCCATACAGATAATTTATTATCTCATAATTTTTTGATAATTTAGGTAATTTGGTTGCAATAGCTTACACATAGCACAGGAAGGCTTTATTTGAATCATTGAACTAAGTTTACAAAAAAAAAAAAAAAGTTAATTAGTAATAAAATAAGATCAAATAAATAGCAAATAAATACAATAGAATAAAGAGACAAATTAAATAAACATGACTAAGTTATTCAGTCAAGAGCAGCGAGTGATTTTCTCTGTCTTTTGTTCTTTGACATGACAGACGGCAGCAGGTTTATTAGGCTGCTGTCACTTTAAGAGTTTATGCACGGATCCAATACAGTTACACGTGTTTTCTCTCAACTATTTACGTTCCAAAACTGACTGTATTGACCTGAATACTCGCCAAGACAGGCATTTTGACAATGTTGTGTGTAATTTGACCGCTTAAGTGCAATACGCCACGAAAAAGAACTCAATTTGGTACTCACGAGCCGTTTGAGAGGTGGCTTTATGAGAGCTCCACTTGTATAGATCAGTGGTGGGCGCGCTTTTGGTGTGAGCGTGAACCTGCGGGAATTACTAAAATTATGTAAGTTACCTGGTTGCCTTAAAATTGTGAGTTCATCGAAAAAATTTGAGTTAATTAGTGCTGTCAAATCGATTAATCGCGATTAATCACATACAAAATAAAAGTTTGTGTTTACATAATATGTGTGTGTACTGTGTATAATTATTATGTATATATAAATACACACTCATGTATACATTTAAGAAATATTTGCATGCATATACTGTGTGTGTGTGTGTGTGTGTGTGTGTGTGTGTGTGTGTGTGTGTGTGTGTGTGTATATATATATATATATATATATATATATATATAAATACTACATATATAAAATTCTTAAATATATACATGCATGTGCGTGTATTTATATATACATAATTATACACAGTACACACATATATTATGTAAACACAAACTTTTATTTTGGATGCGATTAATCGATTTGGCAGCACTAGAGTTAATACAATGGAGATTGGTTTAATAGATAGAAACTCAACATATGTTATCTGAAGTTCATTTGACAAAAGATTGTGATAAAAGTTGTGATAAATAATGAAAATAATTTTTTTACAGTGTACATATACATGCGTTACCCTGAAAGGGCCCTTCAAGTCATCAAGAAGAGAAATTCCACTTGGCCACCAACAGCGCAACAGTTTCTATAAATCCAACAACTTCGTTCAAACAAAGTGCAAAGATCTGCCAGCTTAGCTGACAAACAGTTGTAATGAGGACCACATATGAACAAACGTGCAAGATATGAACCGAGAGAGCCAGGAAACAGAGAAAAAAACATCCTCTTCTCAACATATGGTGTACTAGTACAGTCTTGTAGGTCCTGCATATTGAAGACAGATGTTGTTTGCGTAACACTTCAAGAGACTCCCAAACTGACAAACGGTCTGCGTTACTGCTGCACACAAGTGCTTGTGCCATGAAAACCAACAAAACTAGTTTCTGCTCATTAATATGGAAGGATAAAAACTAGAAAAGGACTATAAAATAGAATATAAAAACAATGTAATCAATAAAAGAGCGTAACATTCTAGCAGAATCTTCAAAGTCATCTTTGCCTTGTGAAAAGAGTCGTAGTTTTGGCAGTGGATGGTTTTGGCCACGGTCAGACAGGAATTCAGATAACACTGCACAGCTTTTTCCATTCTGGGCCTCTTCACTCCCCTGACAACGAAAGAGGCCGTTCTCCATCAGCAGGCTCTGGCACACTGACCCGGCGGCTAGGTTTTCAAGTTGAGGATCAGAAGCGAGAGACACATGATGGGTTGTCATGTTCCCATTGGCACTAAACCAGGCGTGTCCCAATCCTGCTCCTGTAGGGCCATCATCATGCAGAGTTTAGCTTCAACCGAACTGACTAGACATGTCTAGTGATCCTGAAGAGCTTGATTATCTGCTTCAGGTGTGTATGAAGCTCTAAAAGTGGCCATATAGAAAACCTGCTTTCCTTGATTTCTGGAAATAAACGAGTTTGATATAGGGGTGAAACGGTTTTGAATAGCGACCATTTTGGTGGTGGAATAATCAGAAAAATGTATAGAAAAAATAATCGTTAGCTCCAGCCCTAGTAGAACAGCTGAAACAGCGCTGCAAGATCATAACTCATCCACCAGGACTTTATTACTTGTTACTTATTCTGTGTAATTATAAATATTTTTATGCTTTTACACATGTAAGTAGTTCTTATGTTCAGTAAAACTGAACATATGTTTTGGACTTCTGATAAAAAGGCCACCATGGTTTCAAATGCCATAACTTTTGATTGCTTTTGAGATATCAACACAAAATTTGGCCCAGGTACAGTTGACATGATTGCGAACAAGCCAAAACTTGTCATAAAGCATAAATAACAGAATAAATACATGGCATCACTTTTTCTGGGTTATTCTCAGCAGTGATGTAACATACCAAAACCTCCAAACATGATCAAAAATGTTCTATTTTCTTCCAAATTTCAAAGGTTTTCTATCAAATGAGACCATGTACTTGAAGATACCTTGTTTTGTTTTTTTTGTAGAGTTTTGGTATTACTTGTTAAGTATGCCATCTGAAATCACAGGAAATCTTTACCATCTTGAATGATTGGTGATCGGCTGATTATGCTGACAAGAAAATGGTATTGGCTGCAAAATCCATCCTGACTTTAAAGAGCTTGAGCATTTAAAGTGGCAGATGACAATAAGAAGAATATATAAGAATATAATAAACAATGTTATCGTGTGTTGGTGTGGATGCAAATATAGTTAATGTCATAGTTCAACGCGCCACGTTGTTTAAATAGCGAATGCATTCGCGCCCATCTGTTCACCCATGGGCGTGCTGGTCTGAAAACGAGGTGTGTTCAGGCGCTTTGTTGGCGCGTTGCTATTTTGAGGAACTGAAAACGACTGCACCATTGACCAACAAAAACCTGGTCTAAAGTCAATAGTGCAGTATTCTTTGTGTTATTTAAAGGGTGTGTTAGTAATATGCGCCTATAGGCGGGTGCACAACATCTTTCCGCTCGCAAATTCCGCCGTGTAAATAGCGAATCCGCCATGTTGCAAGCGCAACTGGCTTTTAAAGGGAATGGGAGATGAGATTTTGATTGGTTTATTGCATGTAACGCCCAAAACACACCCATGACTCATTAAGAGACTAGGTACAACCCTTTTGGACCATGCGACTGGTACGCTGACCACTTTTCCCGTCATTAAACTTGCAAAAGTGGATTCTGACACGCCCTAAGTGCACCTGCGCCATGCGCTCAAATCTTTAAAATAAGGTCCTTGGAGTCCAAATGCATTTTGTGATATTAACGTTTACAATTTTTTAGGGATGCACGATATATCGGCCACCATATTGGTATCGGCCGATATATGTTCATTTTTAACGTTATCGTCCCCATAAGAAAATTTGGCCGATATATTAAAGCCAATAAATAATGGATTATTTCCTTGAGCTGAGACACTTCAGATGCGCACCGTCCGCCATGATGGTTTTGAATTGCTTGAAATATGATTGGAAACTGACCTCGCTAGTCGAGAAGCTAAACTGGCTGAGGGAAGTAGAACAGAAAACCACCCGTGCATAATAAAAAGCAGCTCATGTCCCTTCTGGAGCTGGTAAAAGTTAATTAAGACTGATGAAATACAATCTGTTTCTGCTGAAGAATCAGCAAAACATGAAAACAAGGTCCTGCAGCAAACACAGTTCAGCTGAAAGCATTCATCACTTGAGCTGCCAGCGTAAATCGGTACAAATGCCGTTAGCCATTTGGCAGTCGCCTCAACGTTAATATACCCAGAAGGGAGCGCAGGGTAATTTAACACAGCTGAGTATGATGGCGGAGCCGTTTAACAAGGCTGTAACAGTTCTTTCCTAAACATGGAGAGCAGGTACATAACCTAGGGAAACAACAGCAGGTTATTTTATAAAGCGTCTGGTCGATGAAAACAAGGCAGAGTGACCTGTCACGGCCAGTTCACGCACTTGACAGTGGAGATGGCTTGGATTTGACACTGGCACCACCCACTTCTCCATTCCCTTCTGTCCATCTGAGTTTAATTCACTCTAATTAGGGATTATCCAGAACTAATCACCCCCAGGGAAGCCTGAGCAAGACTAACATGTTAGTCTAGGGGATAAAGCCCGAGATTAGGCTCGTTACTGAGCAACCATTAAACTTAACAAGATTATGAAGTCAAGATTAGTAGTACTAATTAAAGGGCGGAAGTGTCAGTAAGAGCGGAGGGATTTCAGACGGCGCCAGGTAAAGAGGATTTACCTGACAAACCCAATCAGTGTCCTCAAGAGACTCCGTTGTCCTTAGGTTTACACAGCAAAGACGTGTGAAGCGACTCTCTCTGAATGTAGGCTATGAATTCTGCATTGATACAGCTACTCAAAACGGATGTTATAAATAGTTTGAAGGGGAAGAAAATGAGGCTGTTCGATACTAGGGCTACAACACCCATTGGAAACGTTCCCATTCTTAAATATTCCCATTCTTCTCAAGTGCAGTAGCTTGGCTGGCATGTGACGTCCAGCAAGTAGGGCAAAAAATAGACCATTTCACTCGCATTTGTGACTAAAAAAAGATGTGTGCGAACTGTAAAATGTATTTTGGCGTATGTGTGCGAATAAAACTGATCCGCATGGATTTTTTCTTAAATGCAAGATCATAAAAAGTCTTCAATACCTTAAATGGTATAACAAGCATCTTAATGATCATTTTAAGGCATCTTATATTTTGGGGATGGAAAAACAAATCACGATACTGCCTTATGTGATTATTAAACTTTAAAAGATTATGATTTCATTAAATAAATCCTGAACGTGGTGCTGTTGTGTGTTCTACGGGCTCAGACTGGGATCAGTTCGCAAACGATAAATAGCGCACATTTATGCCAAGCGAATGCTTATGAACTAATGCTGACTGTTTACTTTACGGTGTTTATATTGTAATATGTTGTATACAGCTGTAAGAATGCATATTTTATCTCCCTCATCTGAATCTGAATGAGCATCCTGCAATAATAAAGCAGACATTTCAAAATAAGAGTCTCTGTGTATTTCGGGCTTGTTTATTAAATAAGTCACGCAGTGTGTCCAATTTCCACCCCGGTTATTTTTTGGTTACACAAACTGTATGTAATTTCATTTCCATTTAATTTAAAGTAAAACTATTGTAGCTTCTGTCTGTCACAGGAAGTAAAGACTAAGAACATTATTTGACGCATATTAAATATATAGATTTTACTAGTATCAGTGTTATTATAGTTAACAAAAACTAAAACCATTTAAAAAAAAAATGATAATAATAAATAAATAAAATAAATAAATATAATTAAAAAAATATATATATAAAAATGCAAAAATAGTTAGTTGCGCCCCTAAAGTTTCTAAATGCGGTAGGGGTGTAACGGTACACGTATTCGTACTGAACCGTTTCGGTACAGGACTTCCTGTACGGTGCACATGTGTACTGAACGGTACGAAGGCAATCTTTAACAGTTAACAGTAGGCTTGTTTAACGCGCGGAACACATTTCAATCCGAGTTCCCACACGAACATATTAAGTATTCTGTCCATTTTATCACGAAATTCAAACGATAAATGCCGTTTTGACGCTCTTTAATGTGACGTGACAGATCACAGTATAGGCGCGGCAGCGCGAGTGAACGCGATCATCTCTTCCTAGTCAAAGTATAAACATGAATCAACATCTGACGGTATGAGGATACATTACAACTTACTGAAACGTATCATATGTCGTGTAATCACCCAATCAGTGTTTCAACGGCGGAAAGACATAAATAAAACATTGTAAACAATGTCACGTAGCATTACATTTACCTCAGAAGTCATTCAGTGTCCACAGCTGGTTATTCACTAGAGAAATGAACTCTTTCGCTAAATATATGCACTATATTAGCCTACATATGCATTATATTCTACTTAACCTGTTAGTGAGGTCTTGATTATTTAATATGTTTAAATTAACCTGTCATGAAAATATATAAATTATATTTCAGCAACGAATTGGGAGTAAAAACAATTTTATAATTAGATTTAGAATTTAATGCAAAAACTGCCTTATGTGAAGTTTACATGTTTGCATACAATGTGTTTATTATATCTAAAAATAAATAGCTACTGAATTAAGCTAATTTGGGCTCTGTTGTTATATTATAGTAATGCGCAAGTAAGGGCTCCCTATATAGTTTACACTTGATATTTTCTTTTAAATTTTTTAATCTTTAAGAAACTTTTAGTTATAATTGAATTAATTTAAGGACAGACAATTTGTTCAGTAAACCACTGTTTAATAAAAAAAAAAAAAAACATTTTATATTTAGTTCTCTCCCCTGCTGTACCGAACCCATACCGAACCGTGACTTCAAAACCGAGGTCAGTTTTGTGTACCGTTACACCCCTAAAATGCGCTCCTAAGTTGAAAAAAAAAAAAGTTGTAGGCTAAATAAAGATTATTGAAGCACACTTAATTCAATGTGTTAACTGCTGTTTCTTTGCAACTATTTAGTAAATTTACTAGCAATTTCTAAGTGTAAACCATTTCAAAGTAAATCTACATCTTTTAACATACATGATAAAGTATTGTGGTGGTAACTTCATCCTTACAAGTGAACTGTCAAAGTAAACTATTGTAACGCTAAAGCAGAAGCCTCAAGCTCTGGATAATAATGTTGTTATGCAAGGCGATCTCACAGCCAGGAGACTGTAGCTATAGAGAGCACTCGTGTTAATTAAACAGTAGGTCTAATCCGCTGGGAAAGGGAAAGTGAGACTCTCACTAGATGCTACTTCGTTTTCCAGACATAACTATTTTTCACTCTGTTGACAGGGCTCCAGCCCGAAAAAAAAAAAAAGACTGTGGCTCTTCATTTCAAACATTTCTCCAACAAATGACAGGCTGGAGGTTGTTCTTTTCCAATGGAGAGTAGCACAGGAGCTGCATATGCGCATGAACAAATGCATTAAAGTATTTAAACTTTTGCAGCTAACTCCTGACCAGAAGTGATGTATTCTAATCAAAACTATACTGGAAATGGTGAAAAGGTGGCTTAGGAGCCAAATTGTTTTTTTGGCATTCTGGAATGATTCACTGACCGAGTCTGGTTCAATCCACAAACTCTCAAGAAAGTTAATTAAATAAATAATTAACTAATTTCAAAGTTTTATGACATCCAAAAGATCAAAGAAAATGATTTTCCGCAGTGCAGCGTTCCTTCATGGGCTGCAACACAAATCGATAAAATCGATTATTAACAACAACAACTAGAAACAGGAAAATGGTGCTACCGTCAAGTATCGCGGTCCGGATGGAAACATGCCAGGGTCCGGATGCGGACCGTGCTCCGCCATTTGAATATCATTGGTTTAGTTTGTGTAAAACATCTAGTAGCCTATAATTCATTTGCCGTTTATTGCACAATAAAATCTTTAGTGTTTAAACACATGTAATTTATATTGTGATCGGGAACAACGTCATTATTTGTGGGAAAAAAAAACAAACAAAAAAAACAATCACGATGCCGGCTCAACATCGTGATCGTCTATCGGTCCAACCCCAGTCACGTTGCTTTACAGTAGTGAATAACACATTTCTATGGCCATATGGAAAATAGTGGAGGACACAGAGTGAGCTGCTTTGGGAAAGGTACATGATCCAAGTTGTCCTAAACTTGAGAATGCTTTATATTTATAAGCGCTTTAAACAAAAGCATAAGCGTTTACCACGTCTTGTCTTGTTGTGCTTTGACAAATGTGTGTGATGTTTAATGCCTCTGACATGTGTCTTCCTCAGCGCATAACTTACATTTTATGGTTATATCCTTATCTGTAAATGTTAGAAAGTCCCACAAGTATTTCCATTTTGCATATTCTAACAACAAGCAAGTTTTATTAAACTTCACAGACTTCAATGAACGAGCGCCGGTGGGCGCATGCGTGTCAAACAGACGGATTGCAGTAGAATAGGAGCGCAATAATTATGACTAAAATACACATTTTACTAAAATATTTGTTAAATTGAGTGTAGGTTGAAAATTCTACATGTAACACAAGTAATCATATTTATGAGAGCAGTAAACCTTGTACCTTCATACCTCGTACAAATTAACAATTTGTGCTTTTGTTTTTGTTTATTATCATTTTTAATTTAGTCGTTTAATTTATTTCTGCTTTAAAATAGTAAGCAATCAGTTGATTTTAGGTTTAGAATGTAATGTTTGTATTTTAACCCTTTTTTTTTTTCTTATAAATGTACAGCACTGCCTACATAGACACATTCACTATATTTGTTTTCATAGGCTTTATAATTACAAATTGTTTGGAGGACAGCGTTGGTCAGGATGTGGAATAACATTGTTTAAAATAATGGATTAAAAAGAATTTATGTATAATAAGCTTTTGATTTTCCATCCGATAAATTGAAAAAAAAAATAGTCGACAGATTAATCGATTATCAAAATAATCGTTAATTGCTAGCTAGTTTCTAGTGCTAAAGAAGTCTTTCAACATTCAGTATCTGAACTCTGGAAAGGTCCAACAGCACCGTATTGTAGAGCATGTGCACTATTGTGGTGCATGTGCACAACTCTGCACAGAACAATGAGTTCCTGTCCAATTTAACCCAAACCTCATCACATCCTGTTGTCGCCGCAACACTGTAAAAGATTGAATAATAAAAAAGTGAAGTGAAATCTGTGCAGCATGGTCAGATGGACAGATGACAAGACAATATTAGAAGAAAATGTGGGACAAGCACAAAGCAAAGTGGGGTAAAGTAAAAAGGAAACAGACGTTTTACACCATCATAAAGGAAGATAAATTGAGCCCAAACAGCCACAGTGTGCAAGAACAACAATTACCCCCACCGTCAAGTCATGTGTAGCTCAGCACAACGGAGGAACTGTGGGTAACAGAGCACTACAAGTACTTGGCCCGAACCCAAGACTAAACTTAATTAGAGTGGATGAGTCAGTAAAGAAACGCTCTGAACACACAGCGCAGGCCTCAGAGTGAATGGGGTGAATGACAATGTCCCTGGGCAGTTGAAACTATTTGACCGTCACATAAAAAAAACACTAAATTTAATAATAAAATGACAGCAAAACCGATCAACTCGTAAATAAAACCCACTGAAAAGGCTCAACAAGTGCAATTTGGTTTCCTACAGTGATGTACTTCCTATTGAAACAGGAAGCTGGGGTGGTAGCCAGTAGTCTCGTTACAGCATTGAACCTTGTTACTGCTAGTCAGTGTCAAGTGGAATTACTCTCAGATTCTCATTATAGGGTGCATTTGATCTGATACAGATACGCCCATATGTGCAACACGAGTCATCAATATCGTCTCTATCCCAGAAGAGAAAGCCGGTTTAATTTTAAATGTGGCGATCTGCTAAAGGTTTTATTTATTATTCACTTTTAAGAAGCACTGAAAGCACTTACATTTAGATTTCATGGGGTCTTAACACGTGTCGAAAGTGACGCATTGAGGAAAGTCTGGAAAATTCCAACGTAAACAAGAGGAACTTTGTTCATATCCTTGCCTCACCCTGTAACTCAGGGAATACTTCTATAAACATTCCATTCTTTTCCAGTTGGCCTTTGCTCTCCATTCCTACATAGTTGCCTTTCTAACTGAAATGGACCCTCATAAGTGACCTAAAACAATATCTCACTTAAAGTCACCATGAAATCAAAACGGACAAGTCTTAAACCCGGTTTCACAGACAGGGCTTATATTAAGCCAGGATTATGCCTTAGTTCAATTAGGACACTTAAGTAGCTTTTAGAAACGTGCCTTAGAAAAAAACATTACTGGTGGTGCATCCTGAGCCAAAACAACGACACCGACATAGTTTTAGATACTTAACTTTCAGTTAAAACAGCTCAAACATGCATTGTAGTCTAGGACTTGGCTTAAGCCTTGTCTGTGAAACCGGGGGCAAATGTTTTAATGTTGCAAGTGTAGCGTTGTGCGATAATGACAAAAAAAATGAAAAATCTGGGATTTTGTCGGTAGCGATAACGTGCTTGTACCTTGAGTGGTTTAGGCCTGACTCCCAAAGCTTTTGTCATTCTTCATATTCTGTGATGTGGTTAGTTCACAGCAGTGATAGAAATGAACCTTTACATTAAAGGGTTACAGGGTTACATTGAATTGATTTCATTAAATTGTTTTCCATTTTTTACCTTTATTAAGGCATTTTTTCTAACCTTATTGGATGTAAGGATCATGTTTTGCCAAATTCTTACACCAATTTCAACTATTTCAATATTAAGACCATTTTTGCACTGTGTAAGTGGCACAGGAGCTGCATCTGAAGCAGCATTTGGATGCATTTACACTGCAATTATAATTGAATTAATAAAGCTATGAGATTAATGTTTTAAAAAAATAATATTTAGAACAGTGAATATTAGCGGGCGGGGTTAGGGGGAGGTCATCCGTACGAATTCATACGAATTGGGAAACTCGTAAAATACGTAAGATTTAGCAGAAATCGTACAAATTCGTTCGAATTAGCCACCTCCTAAAATACGTACGAATTGTCGTGAGATCGGGTTGGAATCACAGGGTACCTAGCGATATGATACAATACGATACATGGCTCAGTATACCGATAATATCACGATACAGCAATTCTGCGATAATCAATATATTGCTAGACAATCCTATGATATTTGTCTAAATATGAAAACAAAATGCAGGTTTTCCAGACTTTGGGCTTAAATGTGGCTGGGGCATCTATTATTTTACTCACACTGCTGTCCGCCATTCCCGTTAAAAACCTCTTTTCTTAGGCTAGGTAACTTATGTTCACGTTTCCCTCATTCATATGTTGAGCGCCACTTCGAGGAGCCATGAAGTAGCGACGCTGGGAGCAGGGAAATCTATTTAGAGCGCCTTATTTTATTAATTTAAATATCGACATTTGGCACCAGTGTATCGATTCTCGTATCGCACGGAGAAGGACAACGATATATTGCCCTATCAATATTTTGTCCCACCCCTAGTATATATATTTGTTTTAATGAAATGATACTTTAAATATGAAACTAAAACTGCCAGTAGATGGTGGCAAGACACCATTTTAATGAGTGAGTCATTGAATCATTCACTCAACTGATCCATTAAAATGGCTGATTCATTCGAGAACAAAGCAAGTGACTATCTTTGAGAATGGATTCATCGAATCATGTATTTGTTTAAAAAAATGCTGATTAATTCAGGACCGAAATACCACTTTGTTGCTCAGAGACGAGCAACGGTTCTGTTGCGGCTTTATTTGGGGACAATAACGGACGGGACAATAAATTTGCCCATTGTAGACAGACGAATTTCAGTTCCTCCCCTCCATCAACCAGTCACTCACATGAAATGATCACAGCAATTAACAACAAACCAACAACCTAATCAATTCCCAAATGACAAAATTGACAAGTCTCTCCCTACGATTTTTCTCTCCTTCAAGAAGCCATTTCACTCGAATATACACCTCAATTGTTAAGAAAAGACTATCGACACTTCCGTTCCATGCCGACTTTAAAGCAAAGGTTTCATACGCTGACAATCCAAATCATGTATAACTAAAATAAGAACTATTAAAAGGATGCAGTGAGAAGTGTAGTGTAGGGCAGCAGTAGACGTGAGCGAAGGGGCGAGACTTCCCTAGCAACAGCCATGAGCCTCGGACTTCACAAATCAATAACAATCGCCTACATCAGAGGCGGGTCAGCAGTGCTGTTGGGATTGGGATTGGCTCTACTGAAAACAAACATGGAGCAAGAGATGGGGATGGTGAAAGTTGAGATCCCTAAGGGGCGTCTTTTGTTCAGGTGAAGGTCAGAAGCGTCAGGGGAAAGCAGTGCGATTGGGCTGTATTTGTGTCCGTTGACCTAAAACTGGAAAAAGCTTGAGAAACAACCAAGGTCCTTGAAGACAGAAAGAGAGACGTGGATAGAGGAGACAGGAATAGATCACACTTCAACACGCCCCTCCCAGCTTTGGCTCTTGTCATAAACATGCTAGGTCACACTGTAGTGGTGGAAACCCTGCTCAATATACAAAACTATAATAACTGCCACAACATATGAACTACGCCAAGTTTCTTCAACTTCCTGTGCTAGACCTCTCCCAAATAACTTGGGTTTGCACTCATTAACTTTAAACAAATCTAAAACAAAGAAATAGCACTTCAGAGATATTTTATTGTACATGCAGTGGGTTTCCTCGTGGATGATAACATGTGACCAGCTGAATACTGCTCACTATGCTCAAATTTAACTTGGCATTTGTAAATGAAAATGAGGCTACGAATGATCAGAGCCAGAGACCAAAATAAGAGTCATTTTATTTTACAATAACAATATATATCATGATGTAACTACGTTTGGCTGGAAATAAGGTTGTTACAATACCAAAATTTTAGATACCAAAGAAATTCCACAATTCCGACATCTGCCGGTACGCCAATTTGTGTACGTGAATATTACGTCACGAGTGAAGAAATAATATTAGCTATTAAATGTTACGTCGCAACCGTGGAAGCATTTGGATTTGTGAGGAATGAGAGAGGTAGGCTACATGAGCCCATAAATTTAAGCCATTTGTTGGCTTTTTTATTCAGTTTTGCAATCTGGTCACCCAATTTTCCATGAATTTAACAATATTCCATGAGTTATTCCACTGGACATGAAATCTCTTGCTTCTTTTTCCAAATCTTCCCTCACATCTCACCCATTTTTCGCAGAGGATTATAAACGTTTCTTCCTTTCATTCACTTTTAAATACTATATTCGCATCATTTACTGTGGCAAAGTAGAAAAACGCTGTACCAGTATGTTTTTACTTGCGCATCAAAATCTATTTAACACAGTTTGTGCTTGTTAGACTTGGTGAGGAAACGTCAGGTTTATTTGTATAGCGCATTTCACACACATACCAGTAGTTTCACATTCCCTGGCAGCACAACATCAAATATAGCATAAATGTCTTTGTTTTGCAAATGCAGACTGAATTTTACGACAATCGCATGTACAAACCGGTATGAACATTATATTAAAACTTGGTTTTTCCATTTAAACCACTATATTGCCCACCCTAACATGCATACAGACATGCACAAGCATACAAACACGGATGTGAATGACAGATAAATGCATTGCAAAAGAGCTGTCCCCTTCCACATGCCTAACGTTTTTGTACAACTGGAACTAACTTGCTTTTCAAGATTTTCTTCAAACTGTAAACTGACTGTAGAAGAGCATTTACTCTAAGTAAATGAGTTACTTGTGGAAAACTTTTTTAGGTCAAACGTAACAATGGCTATTTGGTTGAGATGACGCAGGTTTCTTCTAATTGAAGAAATAAAATCACCCTTTTAAGTAGTTTCAGAGCAACTATATAGAAATATATTTAGTAGAGATGCACGATTAATCATACAAAAATTGCTCTCTCGATTCAAACATCCTTACGATCTTATTCCTAAATGACAGCGATTTGTCTCTGTCTATTAAACCTTTGACGAGTACGATCACAGCGAACATTCAGGTTTTTGTTGGGGCTGCCAAACGCTCTCGTTATTACAATACCGTAAATAATTCAAATGATCACAGATGTACTGAGATAAAAGTTTATAGTTCGGATATAAACACTGATGTCTACGGCTGCGATCAAAATAGAGTAAATCACCCTCTGAAAGCAACTTGCAGCTTTAAATAACGAGTGTATCAATGACATTGTTGCACCAGTAGGTGGCGACAAGCGCCTGTTAAAAAAAAAATGTATGTCATTGAATCATTCATTCAAGAACGCTGATTCATGCAGTCATGAAACAAGCGAAGTCTTTATGAGTGAGTCATTGAATCATTCACTCAACCCTATTGTTTTTTTAATAATTCGTTCAAATTAAATATTTCAAGTAAGAGTAAGAGCAGCGTGTGAAGGTTGAATTAGCAGAGCGGTAGCACAGCTGCACATAAACTATTGCAGTCCACACAACATAATGGGAGACTATCAGAGTTCAGGTTGGTGCGCGTCTCGCTGGCTCATCTGTGACCAGGACAGCAAGTCTTTGCGGTGTATGGAGAGCTGTGGTATCCAGGGTAATGTCGGCATACCACCACGCAGGACGAACCACATCCAACAGGAGTAACTGTGGACGCAAGAGGAAGCTGTCTGAAAGGGATGTCTGGATACTAACCCGGATTGTATCCAAAAAACATAAAAGCACAGCTGTCCAACTCACTGCAGAATTAAATGCGCACCTCAACTCTCCTGTTTCCACCAAAGCGGTTCATCGGGAGCTCGACAGTGTCAATATTCATGGTCGGTCTGCTACAGCCAAACCTTTAGTCACTCGTGCCAGTGCCAAATGTCAGTTTCACTGGAGCCAACAGTGCAAATTTTTGGCTGTGGACAATGTGGAACATGTATTGTTCTCTGATGAGTCCAGCTTCACTGTCTTTCCCACATCCGTGGGAGTTGCGGTGTGGAGAAGCCCCAAAGAGCTCAGCTTAACACCCAGACTGTTGCTGCCCAGAGTGAAGCATGTTGGTGGATCAGTGATGGTTTGGGCTACAATATCATGGCATTCCCTACTGCGCTTGATGGGCACATCACTGCGAAAGGCCTACCGAACCATTCTGGAGGACCATGTGCACCTAATGGTTCAAACATTGTACCCTGAAGGTAGGGCCGTGTATCCAAAACCAGAAACAAACTAAATTTGAACAGGAACATAAACAAAAACTAAATCAAGTTTAAACGTTCTGAACAGAAATGCTTATTTGAAATTACCATTAACCGGTTAATAACATTATTTCATCGTTCTGTTTAAGACTTTCATTTGGCGGTCAACCAATCATGAATTCAAATAGTACGGCCTATGCAAATGTGAAGTTGACGCATCCATCCGTGAGTGAAATGCCTGAGCTTATGAGCTGTCAGGTCATCCTATGTAAGTCTCAAGGCAATGTGCTGGCATTAGCTGTTGGATCGCAGAGTTTATCCGAGGACATGTCACGTTAACGTTATTAACCGGTATTTTTTCTAATCAAAACGTTTTCAGAATGATAATGTTACAGAAGGAAAGCATGAACCAAAACATTAAAATACTGATTCTGCTCTGAGTGAAGCGACTGTTCTGACTCAAAATCCCTCTGGCCAATGTGAAGGACTTCATTCCCAAGACGAATTGATGTGGTATTATCTGCAAAAGGAGGCCCTACACCATACTAATAAATTGTGGTCTAAAACCAGGTGTTTCAGTTTCATTGTCCAACCCCTGTATCTACACTGAAAATAGCCAAAAGTCTGAGAAAGAAAGAAAGAAAAAAATCCAGCTATATCTTTTTATTGCCCAGCTGTAGCATCTAGCTTGAGTGGGGTCAATAAACGACCCACGGGAGCCCTTAGAGGTGGTCATATCAGCGATGGCCCATCAGGCCTGACCTTTATGTGGCTTCACACATCTCTCTGATGTCTGTCTCACTGCTGCTCTATCAGCCTGAAAGAGGCTTCATAAAAGAAACGTAAATCTATTATTCATTCAATCGGCTGAACTATACAAAATCAGACAATGACATTAACAAAACACACTAAGAGATCATGTTTGTTTGTTTGTTTGTTACTTTACATATTCCTGTGCACTTTGGGGGGGGAACACAGATG
The DNA here is from genome assembly GCA_039654105.1 of Coreius guichenoti. NCBI lineage: Eukaryota > Metazoa > Chordata > Actinopteri > Cypriniformes > Gobionidae > Coreius > Coreius guichenoti. Next base: position 9,810,904 of record CM077171.1, on the reverse strand, counting down.
GTAGACACATTTTGGACATAAACCATGAAGAAGGTAAATGCACAGAAGTTATCAAACAGTTAATTTGCAACCTACTTTCCCTTCAGCTCCCTCTAACAGAGCTAAAATATTGAATTGTGGTCACGTATATATAGGACAGTGACATCCTCATTTCACTGCAATATTTCACACTCCACTTATTTTTATGACAATAAAAGTGCAAAATGCACAGGTGTACAGGATTACACATCTGCTCAATCTGTCATTTAACCTTAAAGCCACAATATGTAATTTTTTGCCGCTATAGAGGTCACTTATTTAAAACAAAGGCGTAGCTTGATGACGCCTTGATTTCATGGAGCTTTTATTATGCCTCAGATGAGCGCTTCTGCTTCTTCCACTCATGTGTATGTGGGGTAACGCAGCGCTGTTTTATCACATTAGATACATTTGAGTGTGTTGAAAGTTGTTATAATGCTACTCTGTGCGTTCACTCGGTGGCTACTATAAGACACTTGTTCACACTACAGTGAGCTAGACCGATATTAGGCATGGTAAAACATGGTACTTTCTACAAGTTTCTACAAAATAAAACGGAAATCGAGAGTAATGCGGGTATGATGTCATTGATAGGCGACACACGGACATTGTCCATGTCCTGGTTAAAATTGCTTATTTCTCTGGATTTAAACATTCTTTGGGATAATGTAAGTACACAAGTTAACAAAATATAACATTGTTCTAGTGGTTTTTGGATATTTTAATAAAAAAATCCTACATAATATTGTGCCTTTAACTTAAACTACATTTCAGACAGTATAGACAGAAGAGAGGCATCATGTGCATTACTATCAAATAATGTTTTAAACAGTACTTTCGTTTTTAAAGATTGTATGTGAAGCAAGCTTTGAACAAACTACACATTTATGAAGGCAACCTTTGAAACAAATACTGTATATTAACCTCAAACACACTTAAGGACAACGTTTAAACACTGAGACACCGCCCTGACAAACTCCCGATAGCCAAAATTACGGATACTATTGCGACGGTTGAGCTCATGAATATTAATTTATCCTGCCGCCGTATCTTTGAAACGTACGGATGCGTTCAGTCACGTGACCTCATTAATATGTAAAGAACCAAGCCTTCATTATGGTAGAACTCGCTCATTCGTCGGCCGTCTCTGCCTTTCAGCCAATCAGCTAGCCGAACGTCACCTTGCGTGCTTAATATTCATAAGCCAATTCTTCACCATAGTAGGAATCGCGTCAGAAAAAAGAAGGAACTAGAAAACACATAGCGCCGCTCACACTAGACAGGAAGGAAATTAGCCTTGATTATATTCGGGGGGTTTCTTTTGTTAATAAGGAGTCTCTTTGAGAACACAAGAAAGGGTTGTGTAAAAAAATAACTCCTAACATTCAATCTGTGCTCGGGCAAAGATTGCGTTAATCTCCATCTCGTTCTCAGATTCAGTTAGATTTAACACCCGCTGCCAGGCGCGATTCAATTAACCGAGATTTTACACAGGGGGAAAAAAATAAAATCACGATGATGGGTCTTTTTCAACCACCATTAATTTATTTTACAACCAACGGAATATATTTCGTTATGCCCAACGAAAAATATAGATAACACAAATTAGCAAAAAACAATATATAATGTGTCAAACCCAACTTGCAGCTTTGATCCAGGAAGTTCCTCCTCATGCTAGCAAGCTAATGCTACTACTCGACCATTTCCAACATAAGGAAGTTTTAAAAAAATAAAATAAAAAAAAAAGTTCAATGTCCTTACAATCAGACTTCTAACATTCACAAATCACAAATTCATGCAATAAAACAGTTAATCGTGTGATCAAGTTGTGAAAACTGCTTCCCCCTCGGCCCTTTATTCTCAGGTCAACACCTAATGTCAGTTTTATACGCGTTTACATCATCTCATTGGTCATTACAGGGGCTTGTCTAGATTTTTTGATGATTTCTATAGACTAAATTGCAACTTTTCTCGTGCACGAGCTCAGAAAACATGCTGTCAGAAATGTTGACTCTTAGGAAGCCCAATCCCAGAGTTTAATGACTCTATTTTGTAGGGAAAAAGGCAAAATCTCGGACTTGGAGATGATCGTTAACTTTGATGTTCCGCCACGGGCTTTCGGACAACGCCTGATGAGCAATTCAGACAAAACTGGGTGATCAAAATGAAACTGGAGACACGAAACCCTCCATAACATTAAATACACGCATGACCGTCTTTAATAAAGGGATGTTACATGCAGTCAATGGAACAGGCAGGAAATGCATGTATCAACTTGCTGTCTTGTGTCAACCTGCCGTTGCTACCGAGCTACGAAAGATGCAAAACTACCGGAAAAAAACGTCAACGCAAGCGGAAACGCTGCTGTGTTTCTCTCTGTGAGTGTTATGTGAGATCTTCGTGGTGTTTCTGTTGTGAGAACTTACCGTGGACCTGCGGGTACTGCGAGTTAATAGGTTAGAGAAAGCTTCCCTGACTTCTCAATGGCGCGATGAGGGAGCGGCGGCGATGCCAGCCAGAGCGACACACTTCCGGGAATAGCGCCGAGCGAGCGCGTCACACGCCTGACGCTTTCTGCGCATGCGCAAGAACGGCTCTTTTTCGCGCTTAACCGGAACAGTAGTGGAGGTTAATATTATAGCAGCCTGTTTTCTCGGTTTCACGTTGTAGTTTGTACATTTAAATGTTTGTCGTGTCATACATCTACCTAATTGAACGCTATTATTTAAAGATAACGTTAACATCACTTAGTGGCGCTTTTGAATCACCGCTTGAAGCTTCGAGACCGTTGCGAATCATTTGTTTCGAACCTGTGAATCGGAGCGCGTATCAAGTCACGTGATTTAAGTTAACGAGACTTCGTTACGTCATCCGTTTCGAAAGTTAAGATTTTTGGGCGTTTTTGTATAATTTTTTTCATTATTTTATGTTTTGTGGGGAGGATTGTTTTTAATTGATACAAATTATGTATTAAAATAAAACAAGAACAACTGTCAAGTTATGAAAATTTCCCTTTGAATTACGTTGATTTGCCTGAGCTCATTGGCAGATATTTCTTCTGGTTTTAACCATAATAAACTCTCTTAATTTTGAATTCACATTTTATGTAATTTTGCGTCTCAAGTAAATGTCTTGATTCAAGAATCTTTTTTGTAAAATGAATTAAGTAATGGATATGTTGAAAGTTGTATTTTCAAACTCTGAATTGTTGCTAATACAACTCATTGTTTCTCCCTAGACATTTACATTTAGAGAACATAATTACGCATTGTGTTCCCTTCAGTTTATTCCTTAAATAGGTCTTAATTACCTTCATTAAATCTGCAGAAACCATGTTAATTAAAACACAAGCTACTTTAGAAACAGCTGTAACTGCAAACTTACAATGATAACCTGGTATTAATCACATTTGTAAAAGAAAGCTTCTTAAAGGAATAGTACACCCAAAAATAAATTCTTTAAACTCAATCATTCCAGACCCATATGAATTTATTTCTGCTGAACAAGATATTTTATAGAATATGGGTAACCAAAAAGTTTAAGACATTGGCTTCTGAAGTAATAAGAAAAAGAAAAAAAAACCTATGGAAGTCAATGGGGACCAATCAACTGTTTGATTACTGACATACAAAATGTGTTCAGAAGAAAGTCATACAGGTTTGGAACCACTTGATCATGAGTAAATAACTATCCCTTTACCAAATTCAAGTTGTGTAGCAACTGATATTTTGACTTGAAGACCAAAACATTGTAGCCTTTTTAAGGGGTTACAACACCCATCAACACTCATTTAGACTCAAAAGCATTGTTGCAAGCCATGAATCATAAAGGCAAAAGATAGCAATGCAGACACCTAGTGGCTGGCATGAGTAGCGCACTCAATTCAGTTAGACACCTCAAATGCTGCATTCACTTAAGATTGACTAGTGCTGACAAGTCTCCATTGTAATAGTCAAATGTAAAATGTGTGTATGAGAAAGCAGAGACATCATGTGGTTACTAAATACTGCAGGTTTTATTTCAATGATCTACACAAGGATGGTTAAAGCGCATCCCTTAAAATCCTACAGTCCAACCAGGTTTTCTCAGAAAAAAAACAAAAAAACAAAATAAAACAAAGTAGGTAAAAAACACGAGCATTTTAAAAGGAGAAAGTTTGTTACACATTTAAATCACTTCTGAAGACGTGAGTGTAAAACATCCGGCACGTTCAAAGCTATTACAACGATGACCACTCTTCCCATGTTGGAACAGCAGGGAATGCAGCTTGATGTGTTGGTATTTAGCTGGTATCCATCTGTTTGAACAAAGGCAAAAGGAGATTACTACAAGATTGTGACGTTAAAAAAAAAAAAAAAAAGGCACATTTTAAAAGCCTCTGAATGTGTTAACACACCCTGGCATTGTAGGCATCTAGCTGGGCGTCCAGCTCTTCAGCGGAGAGCTGCTGTTTGCTGCTGCCACCACGACCGCCCCGACCCCGACCTCTAGCACCTCCACCGCCGCCACCACCACCACGTCCACCACGACCTTTCTGTGTGCCAAAGCTTCCGATTCTGTTTCTGTTCATGCCACCACCTCCACGATTTAGACTGCAAGGAAGGAAAGAACAAATTCAGTCACACCAAACATTAGAAAATACAAGGGAACCAACTAAACCCACTTTTCCTATCCTTACCCCTGCATTGGAGTCCGCCTCTGTGCATCAATCTGTGATGTAACGAGCTGAATGTTCATTGGCCGACCTAAAAAGAGTATACACAAATGAAAACTGCTGCCAAACCACCAATTTAACAGGCTTTCCCATGACGCACAATTATTGTATAGTTATCTTTCTAAAGGCTCCAATATACTTCAAGCGAAATCAAATGACGAACTGGTGTGACATCAATTTGAACAAAATCAGGGGTCCATTCTTCGTACGTCACTAACTCTGACAACTCTAACTCTGGATTTGACTGACAATTTGGCATGATCTTGGATTGTTTGGTTCAACGCTCATCCTGGACTTGCGGTCACAGCAACAGGTCCGTAAACAAAATAAACTGCTCCCGAGCAGGTTTAATGTAAACAGGATTAGATTGCATCTTTTTAAGCAGCGTTGATACTTAAAATCTGTCCCAGCCACTGCTACTTTATTAGAGTTCCTTACTGAACCAGGGGCAATAATTTTAAATTATAAAAATTTGATAATATTATAATGTGTAGTCTATAATACTATAGACAGTCAGCTTTACTGATTGAGAGATTTGTGATGGAATTACTTTATTATATTTACACATGCTGCAGTTAATCCGAGTCGTGCAGTAATTTGAGTGGTGACAATGGGAGTGGCTTGATGCGGCGCAGGAGACGCAAATAACTTGATCCTTAAACTTTAATGCTGTCACGTAACAAATCTGCTTTAGAGATAGTTAAATGAATTGCTAATTACAACATTGAAATAAAAATGTAAAACGCTGTACAAATATCGAATAATAAAAAAAAAAAAAAAAAAAAAAAAAAAAAAAAGTGCACTTCATTTATTCTAACTTGTTTTGGTTGCTTGACAAATTTCTTGACCTTGGTGGATTCCTTACAAAGTTTTTCCATCAGGTGTCTGTATGTGATGTCATTACGTTGCGGTCTTGACACCAGCCGATCGCTGCGTTGCTGATCATGGTTTCGAGTAACGATACATCTGCCCTCTTCAGTGAACACGAGAACGTGCAGTAGTCTCAGATAACTTAATCCAGATATTTTAAATCAAATCAGAAGGCCTTTACTAACCCCCCTGGAGCTGTGTGGATTAATTTTGTAATGGATGGATGCACTTTTTTCAGCTTCAAATTTTGGGCTCCCTTTACTGCCATTATAAAGCTTGGACATTTAATACAACTAACTGTATTCGTCTGAAAGAATAATGTCTCACACCTAGGATGGCTTGAGGGGGAGTAAATCATGGGATCATTTTTATTTTTGGGTGAACTAACCTTTTACAGTTTTCACCCAACATTTTTGTTGTGCATTTACTTTGAGGAGAAAGCACACAGCACATTTACATATTCATTTACACGTCGCGCTCAGCAGTGGTGTGTCAGGATGTCCGCTAACAGTACATCACTGCAAAGGTACTTCAAACTTTACCCCAAAGCAGAGGTGATTTGCGCTCTTCGCCGTGAGTATATCGAGACCTTAAAAAGGTACTGTGGGAACTTGTAGAATGCACACATACCGTCAAGGGGAACACCGTTGTACTGCTTCATGGCTTTCAGGGCATCTGCTTTCCTCTCAAAGTGAACATCTGCAGTGCCAAGGCTGCGTCCCGACCGATCATAATGTACTGCTGCTTTCTTTAGCGTGCCAAATTCTGCAAAGAGCTCCTGTAGCAAAACAAACCATACATAAGCGACCCAATTTCTCAAAGCCTTTTCGCTGCACAACTTAAAGCGACACCTACCTGAATGTCCGCATCAGAGACGCCGAAGTCAAGATTGGACACGAGGAGTTTTCCTCCCGTCTCCACACCGGCTCCGCCACCACCACCGCCGCCTCCGCCTCCAGCGTTCGCACTGTAGCCGTTGTCAAACAGGTCATGCTGCCACTTGTCTGGGAGCTGCTTGGGCTGCAACAGATGAGAGAGAACGCACCTGCTGACTTCGGGTCCCCAGTCTGTCACTGACAGTCCACTCGGCTGGGTGTTGGGGCAAGCAGGGGGCTCCGCTTCAACAAGGCCAGGGGCACCCAGTGCGCTTACTGTGATTTCCAGCAATCCCTGCCCACCCCATCACTACAAACAAGTAAACCATGCCAGCTCCTGAACAGAGTTGGTTTGAATTGTGTTTGAAATTTACTAGATCTCAGTGGAGGCAAGCTTAACCCTCTGGTGGTCTTTGGCTGTTTTAGACCCAAAACAATTGTTTAATTTGTGTAATGCTAAGAAATTAAAGCCCTTGGTATATGGGGAGGAAAAAAAAAGTAATAATTTGTCAAATAGGAAATGAATGGGAAACTAAAAACAGCAATTTGAGGGGGTGAAAACCAACAAATCAGCCACAATGTAGTCTGACAATGTCTATATTCTATAAACCCAAAATGCAATACGTAAAAACAAATGGTCTAAAAAGCAACTAGGAAATATAGAGCCATATACTTCTTGCACTTCTTTAAACACTTGTTTTCTAATATTAGCATTTTTGTATCCCTCACAAATATTAACCATTTATTGAAGTGAGTGGGGAAACTTTTTTTTTCACAGATTGATCATTTGTATAACCAGTTACACTACAAATACCACGGTTAGTGTAGCAAAACCAAGGGTTTTTTTCGTAAGGGGTGAAGATAAAATGGTTCATAACTTAAGTGAATAGTGAAGTATCACGAAATCAAAAAAAAAAAATTCTGATTTTAAAGTAGGTACATTTCATTAAAAAAAAAAAAATTATGCTTGTTTACAGCCTGGTTTAACAACGAAGCATCAAAAGTAAAACCAGAGGGTTAATTCAAATAAAATGTACATGCATTATAAAATAACCGGTTACAAGAGCAGGCTAACAAACGAACCCATTGTAGCCTATTGTTGCAAACACCAATATTCCCTCAGTAACTTCCCACCCCTTTGGTAGCCAAAGCTAGCCACCAGCAAACCCCAAGAGTCTCTTGCCGTTCATCCAAACGAATCCCAGCAGGCCTCCGTTAGGTGGATGTGGACGATCCACTGGTCTCCGGTGAGGAGCAGCACAGTAAAGTCCAAAAAAGACAAGGGGAACAAAAAGTGTCCATGTTGGAGCGTCCATTTTGAGGCCACGCCATTTTGACGTGCTTACATAAACAGCCCTCACTAAAGCGCAAACTAATAATTTGAAGAGGGGAACCTCCATAAATTGTTGGACAAAGATGGTCAAAGTCTGTACGGCTCCAACACTATGTAACTATCTTTCTGCTTTAAGTGATATTGGACCATGAAACCCCTCCCAAAAACAAAAGCCGAATTCCACCGTGGAGCAAAGGCCTTCTTTTAAAGTTGGGCTTTAATGCACAAAAACATCAACATCTGAAGGCAGGCCACATGAAGATGGACGTTGCGCTGGACGTCGTCGAAAACAAAGAAAGGTTAGGCTGAATGGAAAGGATCCGCCGTCCTCAAAATGGCGTCGACGTCCGCAGGATGGATTGGAGACACACACGAGCCTCTTCAGATACGCCGCTTCTTCTCGACCCACGGTGTTTGATTCTCACACGGATGGCAAGACAACGGGCTTAGGGAGAGAACACATTATGCACAATATATATCTAACGAGCTTCCCCGAAATACACTCCCAGAGAAGCTCCAGGGGCACGAGCTCGCCGCCATGTTTGCTGGCGGGCAGCCTAGAAAGATAAAAACGGGGCTTCACCCAGGGATGTGGATGCGCCCGTGATTTTCTCCGCTTTCTCCTACCCTGCTGTACGGCGTAGGTCTGCTTCTTCCGCGGCTCAGGTTCTGACGGTTCCTCATGGGGCCCGATCCCCCGCCGCGGCCTCCAAAGCCTCCGCCTGTGTTTCCGAGCCGTCCGCCGGCGCCGCCTCCTCGGCCGCCTGTGCCTCCGCGGCCACCGCGGCCTCCTCTCCCGCCGCGCCCACCACCACCCCCGCGCTGCCTGTTTTGCTTGATGATATCATCTAAGGACATATCCATCTTGTCTGCCATCGCCTGGCCTTTGTTAACGCTAAACACTGTAGTCAACTAAAACAAAAAACCAACACGTTTGAAGTACTACACTGCCCCTGCGATACCGCTCGCTCAAAAAAGAGGAAAGAATAACGTCCTGCCGCCGGGAGACGCTTTTATAGTGGGAACGCTGATGACGTACATCTGCGAGACGAGCGCTTCCGGTTTAAATTTCTCGCGGCAGGGAAGCGGTGTTTATTTATCATGATTTAATAGCAACACGAGACTCAGCGTTGTAGTTTTTCTTCAAAAATATTAGAACGTCATATAAGTGTTACGACCTTTCCAAACTGTAATGAGAATGACCACTATATACATCTATATTATATATAGATGCAATTTCAATCAAGACCATTGATATTTTCAAAGTATTTACTTAATGTTTTTAATCATTACATTCCATTCTAGACAAGGACAAATTATAAATGCATACATTTAGTCATGATTTATGATTTTTTATGACTCAACGTTTTAGATTTTCTTAAAAAATATTATAAGTTCATATAAGTGTTATGATTTCCTCACTGACTTTTAGGCGTATTGGTTTTCGACCATTCCAAACTCAGAAATATAAACATACTAATTGTAAGCCTCACTAACATTAGTTTTCATGAATGAGAATGATCACTATATACATCTATATTATATATAGACGCAATTTTAATCAAGACCATTGATATTTGCTCAATTTTCAAAGTATTTACTTTGATTTATAATGTTAATTATACATGCATAAATTGAGTTAATTCCGCAGTATTTTTTTTGGGACAAAAGCCACAAAATCAGTGGAACATTTGAATAGCCTTTGTTCATTTTTCCTGAAATGATTTATCCTCATCATGATTCATATCTGAAACACCCAAATAGCAAACTAATTTAATTTTATATATTAAAAATGCCAGCATATTAAGTAATAAACAGATACTGACAATGAATATGTGCCTGCAAAATGCATAGCATTTATGAAAAACATAAACATGCATAAGGGGCTTGTGATGTGTTTAACAAGAGCTTCTGGGAAAGATTTATATTCCTATAAATGATGTTATCTGCTGACCGGAGAAAATCACAATCACTTACCTTAACTTTTCTCACTTTCAGAGTACCCTAAAAAAAGGAAGATAATATAATCACCAAACATTATGGCTTAACAAAACCTAAAATGAGTCTTCACCTGTGGTGAAAATCAAGCTTTTAATGTTGTGTATATGTCTATGTGGTGTTTTAATATGCTCTAAGACAAACCATGTGCAAATTCATAAGTCAACACCATTGCTGAGCATTTTCTCCTTAAAAATGCAGTGAACCAAAGAAAGTCTCAAAAACGCGGTTTGAAATCGCTGGTGTTTCTGACGTCACAAACTACCTTGTAACCAATCACGGGTTGTCAACGAGTGGGTCTCTGCGATGGTGCGAGTGAGTGGAGGCGGGGCTAATTTGCATATTCATAGATCTGCGTATACTAAATGAGTCAAGGGTGTAGTTACATTCAAGCTATTTTAAAGCCACAATATGTCATTTTTCACCGCTAGAGGTCGCTTATTCAAAACAAAGGCGTAGCTTGATGACGCCTTGATTTTGCGGAGCTTTTATTATGCCTCAGAGGCGCGCTTCCGCTTCTTCCGCTCATGTGTATGTGGGGTAACGCAGCACTGTTTTATCATATTAGATACATTTGAGTGTGTTGAAGCTTATAATGCTACTCTATGCGTTCACTCGGCGGCTGCTATGAGACACTTGTTCACACTGCAGTGAGCTAGATCGATATCAGGCATGGTAAAACATGGTACTCACGGTAAATCAAGAAAACCAGATTTAAACAATAAGACTAACTGTGTTGAGCTATAGAACAATCATTAGTTTTCTGTCGATGAATGTATCCAAACAGTTGCTCACCTGTCTAATAAAACACATCATATATTAAAGCGTCTTTGGTGTTTCCATGGTTTCTACAAAATAAAACGGAAATCAAGGGTAACACGGGTATGATGTCATTGATAGGCGACGGACAGACAATGGTCCATGTCCAGGTTAAAATTGCTTATTTCTCTGGATTTAAACATTCTTGGAAACATTTGGGATAATGCAAGTACACAAGTCAACAAAATATATAACGTTGCTCTGATGTTTTTCTGGATATTTTAATCCAAAAATCTCACATATTATGCCTTTAAGGCATTAAGATTTTAAATATGGAAAAAACTTTTAAATGTGTCATTTTGGTGATCAAAGATGAGTTTTAAGGGATAAAATTATTGACAGCAGGGGGACTTTAAATGCAGATGGCAGAAACTAACCTGGATTTTTGAATAGGGCAACTGAAACATTTGCCAATAAAAGTTCATTTTACACTTTCCAAGTCCTTCCTCATTTCACTCATCTTGAAATGATTTATCCTTTTTTTTTTTTTTTTTTTTTTTAAGAAAAATCTAAATATTTTAGTCAGAGACATGAACCATGATTTGTTACTTTCCATCCTAAAGAGTGTTTGCTTAGACACACATTTGTATACAGCCATGAGTTGAAGATGTGTCGAGAAGATTTTCAAATTATTTCCAGAAAAGAAGGATTGCATATTTCAAACACATATATCTGCTAAACATTGCAGAAAAGCATACAGACAACCACACAATCAACAGACAAATCTCCATGATATAAATACGATGCAGAGAGGCTCAGATAACATAAAAGTAATCTTTATTTTCATTTTATTTTAAAGTCTGGGAACGAAAGATGTGGAAAAGTCTACTTAAAGTTCTTGAAGGAATCAATTTAGTTAAAAATGGAGGTACATCTACTAAAAATATTTGCAGAGCCAAACTTACCTGTCCTATCAGACAAAGCTTTCTAATTCTTCTATTCAATCAATCGATTGATCTATGAATCTACTAACTCAACAGTCAGTCAGTCGCTCCTCTGCGGGTGGTTTGAGAAAGGAGTAAAATCCAAGACTGCATCCCATTTAGAGAAAGTTTGTGTAGAGTCGGTCCAACAGTTTAACTGTTCTGTGCCTTTCCCGTTTGTCATCTAAAATTAAAAAAAGGAGAATCTAAAACCCAAAACCAATGGAGAAAGAAAAAAATCCTGAAACAGGTCTGTTAAAAAAAAGCAAGATCAGAGAGCCCGGATGAGCATGAAAAACACGGAATGGCCACATTTAAATGGCTCTTGAAACTGTAACTCATAAATAGACGTCAGCCTGTAAGTCCAGACCACGGGTCCATGAGGCAGAGAAGAGAGAAGCTTTCTGGACTAGGATGGCCAAATATCCCGGCTCGTGGCTCTTTGTTGGCCGACAGAAGACTGATAGAGTAAAAAGGTCCCGAATGTAAAAGGTAGGACAAAAAAACTGCTGGATCAGAAAGAGAGGGAATGGTCTAAGACTTCTTGGAGTCTTGTGTGTTCCTCTTCTTCAGGTCACTCAGGTCCACTGGTATAAAAGCTGAGAGAAACAATAGACAAGAAATGAAGTTGACCCATTTAAAAACACGCCAATGAAAATGCTTTTTGGGCATCATTCTCAACCAGAGGTCCTCGGCTAAAAAAACTGATTTTGATTTTTTCTGGTGAAAGAAATTCATAAATGAAGAAGAAAGCCAAAATATTAAATGTCATGAATGTATATTGACTGAGTAATCCACTATTTTGTAGAGGGAGGGTCAAGATGACAATTTTCACCTGAGATTTGGACCCAAATTACAGGTGGGTAAAAATGACTTTAGAAAGATGTCATCACTATTATTTTATTTTTACACAGAGATTGGCAGGTCTATTAGTTAAATCTGTTGACTTTAGCAATCTTTGTTGCATTATATGCCAACGGTGACCGTTCAAAAATGGGGAAAAACACTTTTCCCCCCAAGTTTGCATGACTGTAACTCAAGAAGTATTAAAGATATCTTAATATCCTTTTAGATTCTGGTTCTAAACAAACTTTCCTTTTGGTATCTTCACTTTAAAGGCCCTATATGGTTCAATCCCAGAGATATGGAGATCTTAATGTGGCTCCACAAGTAAATTGGTGAATTGTACACATTTTTATTGGTCGAAAACCAAATGTGGGTCACTTTGCACACAGCTGATAACTTTTTCTTTTAAAGATAAATATCTGAACAACAAATAATGTTGAAACTAGAAATGTATTTTGTTTTTTTCTATCAACTTAACTGCGTAGAATATACCTGTCTGAGTGCCATAAATATTGTTTTTACAAAGTTTGAAATGTGAAAATGAAAACGTGTATGACCAATTTACTCATGGAGCCACATTAAGATCTCCATATCTCTGGGATTGAACTATATAGGGCCTTTAAAATGAAGATACCATAAGAAAAGTTTGTTTAGAACCAGAATCTAAAAGGATATCAAGATATCTTTAATACTTCTTGAGTTACAGGCATGCAAACTTGGGGCAAAAAAACACAAGTAGTGCTTTTTTCCCCATTTTTGGACTTTCACTGTTGGCATATAATGCAACAAAGATAGCTAAAGTCAACAGATTTTACTAACAGACTTACCAGTCTCCATATAAAAATTAAAATAATGATGCTGCCATCCTTCTAAAGTCATTTTTACACCCCTATAATTTGGGTCCAAATCTCATGTGAAAACTGTCAAAAATAGTACAAAATAGTAGATCACTCAGTCAATATTCATTCATTACATTTAATATTTCGGCTTTCACCACTATTTATTCTTTCTTTAGAAAACATATTAACAAAATCAAAAATTTGAGCTGGGGAAGTTTCTGAAATTCGGTTGATATGACCTATTGTAACAGCAAATGTCCTGCCTTGAGGAACTTTTGCATGAAAATAAACTTACAATGTAGGTTGGGATTTGGGTTTTTCTCCACATACTCCTGTGGTCCACGATCATTACGTTCACTATTTTGTGGGGATTTAATGTCTCTCAAAACACAAAGCCATGCTGGAAAGAAAACACAGAAAAAATAAGCATTATAACAAGATCAAGAGCTCCTAAACCAATGAATTTCTATGACTTGCACATGATTACACAATAAGGATTTTTTTTTTAAAACTTCATAAAGATTGATCCATAAAGCAGTGGTTCCCAAACTTTTTCTGCCAGGCCCCCCTTTTGTAGAGAATATTTTACAGATTTTACAAATATTTTACACTCAGACATGACCTTGTTTGCAAATGTGACTGATTTGAAACACTGTAACTAATACAGTACTACAACTTCTCAACTTCATTGGGCTTCTTCTCTTTGTGTTACTGATGTGAAGTCCAGTTACTGAGAGGAAAGCATGCAGCACATATTACATATCTCATATTTACATATTCATCTAACCGTCGCTCTCAACAGTGTGTGCAGCATTAAGGATGACCGCTAACAGCATGTCGCTGCGAAGGTATTTCCAACTTCTTTTTACCCCTAATTTAAGTGAAGAACGGGAAAGAGCTTAGTCGTGAGAATATCAGGGTTTTTACTACAACAAAAACGACATATGCCCATGCTTTTTAGTGATTTTCACTTCTTAGTTTCAGTGATGTTCTCAGGTCTGGGAATCACGTTTGACAGGTGAAAATGGTGCTCAGCTATAAAGGTGTGTGTCATGTATAGCAGTCTTACTGTCATAGATGAAGCGCACATTTTCTTCATGTGCTGGTGTGAAAAGCTCTCCTGTATTCGTCGGTGACCGAGGGCTGGACGTCCTCTTGTACGTGTGCATCCTAGGGGTGGAGGAGCTGGAAAAGACACACAAATTAGTGAATAAGAGGTTTCATTATGACAAGATGCTTTATAAATACGAGAACATGTACTTGAGTACAACTTGTAAGTATCTAACCACACACATGTGGATTTTTTCCCACTTTCACTCATTTATTTTGTGTAGTTTTAAAAAGTATTTTTTCCAAGGTTTAGGGTGTGTTTACACTGATTCTGTGGTGAAGTAAATACTACAGAAAAAAACAAATGTAATTTCTACATGAAAAAGTTAGTTCAGGCAAGAGTTAAAAAAAAAAACAAGGTAAATTCTATATTAAAGATTGTAGAAATTAAAGTGTAAATATTCATTCATACACAAAAATTATCCATCGAATGTTACCGTCACTGTGTATTGTGTACCAAGTATTGAGGTCTCTGTGTTCAGGTGCCGCGTTACTTCTATTATGTAGATATGGTGTCTACACGATATCTATTGTGTTATTTAATTAATTAATTAATTAGACGTTTCTAAGGAAAGCATACACTTTAAAAGCGTGGTTTAATTCAGTGTTATTTTGTTTGAGTAAAACGCATTGCAAAGTTAACTTCGAATACACACACACACAAAAAAATGACTAGAGAAATGCTAAAATTAAGTTTACTTTATATGCAAATTTTGGTAACACTTTACAATAAGGTTTCATTAGTTAACATGAACTGCACTTATAAAGCATTTATTAATCTTTGTTAATGTTAATTTCAACATATACTAATAGATTATTAAAATATTGTTAGGATTAGTTAATGCACTGTGAACTAACATGAACAAACGTATTTCTATTAACTAACGTTAACAAAGATTAACAAATACAGTAACAAATGTATTGCTCATGGTTAGTTCATGTTAGTTAATACATTAACTAATGTTAACTAATGAAACCTTATTGTAAAGTGTTACCCAAATTTTCTTTCAACAGACAGAAACATTAATTAGTTTGTACAAAGACTAGTCTTGTTTTGATCTACGTAATAAAATTATGCAAAATAATTCATCATATTTTAAGTAAATCAAGCAGAACATTTTTATCAGTGTACAACGATGTACTAAAAGCAGCAAAACGTTTTTCCTTTGTGTTTTTCGCGTACAGATGGCAACGTTCTCAAACCGATCCCCGTTCTCACGGATCCGCGAAAACAACTAAAAACACTGTATTATTCATGCCAGGCCAGTAGATGGCGATGTCACTTTGTAAAGAAACACTACATGCCTATAGAGTGGTGCAGGTGTGACGTCACTTTGTAGGCCAACCGGCAGTTCGCATCGCACTGGTTCCCTCGAGAAAAACCCAATAGGATTTTCCTACAGGCTTTTGGATTATCGCAAAAAAACAAGCTCTGCGATCAACAAAAGTTTATGACACTTACACGTTTTGTCCATCAAGATAATTTTCACAGATGAACACAACTTTTATGAATTTTGAAGCCTAAATGCAGTCGCCAGAAGTAAAAGGCTAAAGCTAGGCTATAAACGAACTACATCACGGTCCCACGACTTCAACATCACCATCGCTACGCTTCCCACAACTCTTCCAGTTTTTATCTCAAAACATTTTCCCAGAACATTTGAGTTAGAATAGTTTATAAGAGCACAATTATAAGCATAACAAGACTGTAAAAGTGGACTGGACCTTTTCAGCGTGATGACGTTTAATCTCCTCGACAGCCTCTGTAGTCCCATTTAGCCACTTGTTAGCAACCGCCTTTTTCAAGACACGTAACAGCTTCAAAAAATCACGAGTGGGGTAAAACTGATGTATTTTATTTCGTTGAATAAATGTGAAAGTGTCTTGAGCTTGTGTTCACCACAGACCTTATTTCAGTCATTTAAACAAAATCCCATTCAAAAAACCCTTTGACTTCAGGACGAGGGGACCGGAAGTGCTAAAATGCTAACTCGCTTCTGCGCTTTGACCTACAAAGTGATGTCATACCTGCACCACTCTATTGACTGAACACATAATACAAATGAGCATGATGTCACCATTTTCACAAATTCACGTTTTTGTAGTTTACATGGCGATAAGGCATAAGAAAACGCTTAAAAGTTTTCCCTTTTAACAGTGTTGTGTAAACAGCCCCTAAGAAATGTAGCGTGTGTCAAGATGTGAAAAAGAACTGAGAAGTTAAATTCAGCAGAAGCTGCTTTTACAGTAGTTTGACATTTGAATATGAAGCCTTTGCACATTTCCAGGGTTCACAGAAGTCATGATAGAAACTTCCATAGAGGTGAATGGGAGATGACAGATAATATGATTAATGCATTCCCATTTGCTCTAATACAGCATAAAGAGAAATGTCCAATTTACCATCATTACCTCAGCCGTTGTATTAGAAACACCCTTACAGCAGCGTTTATTAGATGGTTTGTTTGTTTTTTGTACATTACCGGTTCAAAAGTTTGGAATCATTATGATTGTTTTAATGTTTTAAGAAGTCTCTTCTGCTCACCAAAGCTCATAAAAACATTTTTAAAAAAAATCATACTGACCCCAAACTTTGGACCAGTAGTGTAATTTAATTGCAAGGTAATATAACACAAAGTACAGTGTTACCAACATACATTATTAAAAATGAAAATACAAAAAACTGTGGAAACACGTTACACTCTGTGAAAAGGTCCATTGTTTACCAATTGTGTGTGCTGTCAAGTCAACAAAGGTTAGATCATAATATTAAAAAGCATTCCTCTTTGTTACCTTGTCATTCTGTTATAGTTTCTCGCCTCACAATCTCAGTATGAGGCTCAACAGGGACGTTCGCCTGTTCTTCAGTGTGTTTTCTAAGGGGAAAGACACTTCAGTAAGATTAAAGTAATTCAGACGAAACACATCAGTTGTCACAAAAGCTCATTTGAGTAACAGACCCAAACTAAATCAATGGCACACAGAGTTTATGAACTGATATGATCAGATATAATCACCATCAATGAATAACATATATCATATATCTTGAGGTACAATATCAAATATAAAAGAATGAGATGTGCTGACACTATATATCTGGCACAAGCGAAAGCATCAGAAGGCACTTCAGTGCCTCAGTGTTTGTTATTGTTTATGAGACACTGGCAGCTAGTGTGTTAGCATTGTTTTCATAGCTGTAAACTGATGCTGACTTCACAAGCAATCTGAGCGAACACACAGCGAATGTATCGCCAAACATTCAGACTAACGCTCACATGATGGAAAACGCATAAATTGAGAGTTTCAAACCTGTCTGTTTGTTTCTCTTTCTTCTGCTATGTCTGTATTCAGGCCTGGCTTGGCCGAAACGTTGCTAATGCCAACCAATTATTTCCGGGTCAGCCGAATAAGCAGAGCGAGAAGCGCATGCGCGAACAGATTTTTTTTTTTTTTGTATTTGAACATTAATATAACAGACTAACAAAAGTTAAAATATAAGACTTCACAGACTGAGATGTAACAATTGGTATTACATAGTGCTACATAAAAAAAACAGCAACCAAACCCTTGAAAACCCCCTTAACATACTACTCATTGGTAAAGGAACACTTCTGATAACTTTACATCTTTTTTCTCACAATTAAAGTTGAATTTGGTGCAGAAATCACTATAACTCAACAAAAAAACAACCATTTGTATCCATTCATGAGCAGCACTGACCAAATCCCTCTTTGCCACCACTCCTCCACAAAGATTTTTTTCTGAGATAATATACAACGGGTTACTCCATAACGATATATTATATGTGGACTGAAATTGTGTTTGACCAACATCTTCCAGGACTTGTTTATGAAAAACAGATAGTTTTAATGGAACTTTAGAAATCTCAAAGTCACATTGTAAAAAAAAAAAAAAAAAAAAAACCTTATGCCTCCACATTTTTTGAAAAGACTGGATAGAATTGCAAATCAAAGTGAATTCATTCTTGATAGAAGAATGCAGCCATTTAAGTTTAAGAACCCCATTCATGATATCAAAATATATTGCCTTTAGTCCACCTTCCTCATATTCTTTTATTTTATACAACAGGGCTGCGTTCAGCCCCGACAAAACGTTGCAAAACGTTTTTCAAACGGAAACAATGGTGCGTTGAACCATATGTATACGTATACATATCTTTTTTTTATCTTTTAAACATATTATTATTATTGAACACAAAAATACATAATGACAATATATTATATGCCAGGGAGCAATTACATAATATACCTTTTTAAAAGATTTACAGTTTTCACAGCTTTCTTATTGGAAGAATCAGAAATCAGAAACATATAGAGTTTTACATCTTCAAGAAAAAGGTTGAAGAAAGGCTTACTCTTACCAAATTTGGCCAGGAACAAAATAAGATTGAATAAATAAAAAAACATCAGAATCTTCTCTTTCATAATGTGTATAACCAAGAATAAAATTTTCATATTTCAGGAATTATACCATAAAAAATACTCAAAATGTCTTTCCAGAGATTCTTAGTAAGCTCACAGTACCAAAACAGATGAGGCAAATCTTCAGCTAGGAGACCACAGAAGGATCAATTAACATCAAAGTCATCAGAAATAAACCTTTGTAAAAAATATTTTGTAGGGTAGCACCGATGTATCATTTTATAAGACACTTCTTTGATTTTATTGTATATAAAAAAATTTGAGGCAGAGCCCACACTCTATCCCAGTTAATGTTACCAACATGTCTGTTCCAATAAAAGATGGCATTAGGACACGAGACAAACTCACGCTGGAACAGAACACGAACACTCCTATTAGTTGACTTTATGGTAAGGGAAGATTTACCAACAAATGTTTCAAACACATTGAAATATGGCACAATTTGAGAAAACCGGTTATTAAATCCCTTCATAAACATAACAATCCTAGAAGGGATGGCTCCAAATACAATAGCATATTCCCTTGCTGTGACTGGGATTTTATAATGTGACAAAATAACAAAATGACAAAAATTCCTCATAATTAAAAGGGACTCCTTTGTCATTAAATAACTGACTAACCAAAATAATATTTTTTGCCCAATTATCAAAGTAGATTGATTTATTTTTGTACAGCTAATTTTTGTTGTGCCAAATTATATAACTATGCAGGGAAAAATTATGCTTGTAAAGTTAAAAGTCATTGTTTGTGAAAAGAGGATAGTTTAGAAGGAATTTTATCAGGATTATAATTACACAAAAGCAAAAAATTTAGACCCCCTATTTTAGAAAAAAATAAAATTTGGTGGGGTTTTTTTAAGTGTTGTTTAATCCAATTAATTTTGAATGTACAATTAAGTGTAGAGAAGCTGATTAATTATTAATTAAGACCACCTTTTTCATAAGAGTTCATAACTACAGACTTATTTCCTATTTTTCCATAGAAAATTAAGTAAACATTGGTCAATTGTTTTGGAAGTCTGAGCATCAACGTAAAGAGACGTAGCAGAAGAAGCTAGACGAGAAAGACCCTCTGCTTTAGAAAGTAAAGCTCTACTCTTGAGAGACAAATCTCTGTGTAACCAGAGATTTCATTTCTTTGTGTTTTTTTTTCCACATCTACACATCTACTCTTTATATCCTTCAAAATGAGATAAGTGACTTTATCTTTCACTGGGATGCCATCTATATTTGTCAAATGACAATTTTTAATTGAAAATAACATTTATTAATATTTAAGTGTAAGCCTGATACCCGAGAAAATAAATTAATGACTTTAATAGCTGAAGCAACCTGAGCAGAGCTACGTAAAAACAATGTAGTATCATCCGCAAGGTGACTCAGTATGTTGTTTGTCTGCAGTATTAATGCCCTGCACAGAGCTTGCCTTAAGATGAATGGAAAGCAGTTGTCCAGCTAATAAAATCGGGCAGCCTTGTCTAACTCCACGTTGCAAATTAAATCTGGGAGATGAGCCTGTTTTCAGTTTTCAGTGTTTGAACTGCTTTGATAAAAAAAGGAGCAAAACCAAATTTTTCTAAGGCATGAAAAAGAAAATTATGCTTTATAAAAGTCTAAAAACAAATAAAGATCTCATCTATAATTAAGTCGGAGTAATCAATAATATCTAATACTAATCTAATATTATTAGAAATATGCCTCCCCAATAAAAAAACACCATGACTGGGATTCATCTATAATAGAGTCTATTACTTTTGTAAGGCGCATAGCAAAAACTAAAGCTAAAATTTTGTAATCATTATTAAGAAGACATATCGGGCGCCAATTGTCAAGAAAAAGAACATCTTTATTGGGCTTCGGGAGTAATGTAATAAGGCCTTGTGTAAGTGTAGGGGGAAGAGAGCCTTTTAAAATACTTTCACTGAAAACTAAAAGGAAAGGAGCTAATTGTTCTCCATCCACTCCTGGAGATTTGTTAAGTTTAAGATGATTAATAGCTTCAGTGACCTCGTCTAAGCAAAGAGGTAGGGCACACGCGTTTCTGTCTACCCAACTAATTTTACAACAACTAGGTAGCGAATTGAAAAATCATGTAGCTGATCCATGATCAAAAGAGGAACTATTCAACGTCTTATAAAAATCAGAACAAAATTGGATTCTTGGATTCTCAGATATACGTCCATTAATCTGTAATCTGTGAATGGTATTATAATTATAATTACGTCACTCAAGTTTAAAAGAATAAGATGAATTTTGTTCTCCGTGCTCTAACCAACGCTGCCTAGATCTAATAAAAGCTCCTGCAGCTTTGGTTCTGCATATCACGTCTAGCTTATTATGCAAATTAGAGAGTTCCACATTTTCATGGTCAGACAATGTTTCTATGTGTTTTTGAGAAAGAAGTGTTATTTTAGAAATGACATCATTTTCTTCAGATCTCTTCTTTCTAGCTAAATCACTACCATATTTTCTTAAATATTTTCCCACTTTAAATTTAAACAGTTCCCAATAAAGGCTAAAATTGTTCTTCTTTGTAGCTTTATATACTCTGAAATTAAAGCTTCTAAACCAAGCCTAACACAATCATGTTTCAGATGAGAGTTGTTCAATTTCCAAAATGATGCTCCGTAATTATAGTCCTGAGTGAGGGAAAAATTAATATATATATAGCTTTATGATCAGTGAGAGGGGTTACTAATATATTAACAGATGAGACTTCTTCTCAATAAGTTGTTTGGAAACTAACCAAAAATCAATATGGGACTGAAAAGAGCCTAATTTATTTTGCCATGTATATGATATTTTAGAAGGAAATTTTTCCCTCCATATGTCCAAAAGTTCAAAGAGGTCCATAAATGCTTTTAAATAATTACCTGAAGTAGAGGGACGAGGAGGCCATCTATCAAGAGAGTTGTCAAGAACAGTATTAAAATCACCTCCCATAACTATTTTTCATCAGGATATTTTTTTTCTTGCCAAAACAGTAACCGTTCTTCAATGTAGTCTAATAATTTTTCATTATCAGATTTTGAATTATAATCATAAAAATTAAGCAAAATAATCTTGGAACATTGTGGGTTAAATCCATCCATTATAAAAGTGCTCCACACGGCTCCGGGGGGTTAATAAAGGCCTTCTGAAGTGAAGCGATGCGTTTGTGTGATAAAAATATCCATATTTAAAACTTTACAAACTGTAAAATCTAACTGCAGAAGTTAGAGATTACAGTTTGTAAAGTTTTAAATATGGATATTTTCCTTACACAAACACATCTATTCACTTAAGAAGGCCTTTATTAACCCCCCGGAGCCGTGTGGAGCACTTTTATAATGGATGGATGCACTTTTATGGACTTCAAAACAGAAACAACCATTCACTGCCATTATAAAGCTTGGAAGAGCCAGGATATTTTTTAATATAACTCCAATTGTGTTCGTCTGAAAGAAGAATGTCATATACACCTAGGATGACTTGAAGGCGAGTAAATCATGGGGTAATTTTCATTTTTGGGTGAACTATCCTTTTAATTTCTTGATTGCCGTTTTGACAGTTTCCACCTGGACATTTTAGTTATATTTGCTAATTATCTTTAATGTATTTGCCCTATTTTGATCCGTTTTCCTGGGTAATAGATTTTTTTTCATCAACATTATGTTTTAAGGAAATAAAAATGGTACTTGTCAACCTTTATTGGTATGGCAATAAATATTCTATCACATTATTTTGGCAGTTAAAGTTTTGGGCGTTTTTTTTCTTGGAGTGGGCGGGTTTTGGTGAGCTTTTGGCCTGGAAATCGTCGACCCAATCTGGCAACACTGGGCTTCATACATCAATCGACAGTTTACCTTAGTCAGTCTTCACCAAGGAGGGTGTAAACACCTCCTTCCCTTCAATAAATGCTCGGCCACCCACAAAGTGTGCATTCTTACCAGACTTGCATGTGTTATCAATCGCTCTTTTCACAATCAGTCTTACACAGGTCTTCGGTAAATCAAAGTTTGTTGACTTGCAGGAATGATTACTTTTTGGCCGCTTTCCAAACTGCATCACGAAGTGCACGAGAGACGAACTTCATGATGATCACTCTGGCATCCTTCTGCTCCTTCCTCTTGGGGCCCAGGCGACGTGCTGCCTCTATGCCATCCACAAGCCTGGATTTCTCCTTCGGTAACACAGCTTGGCAGATCTTTATGACTTCCTTCCGGACGTCCTCTGCCTCAGTCTCGCGAACTCCATACAATTTGAGGTTCCAAAGCCTAGAGTACGCTTCCAAATCGTACACACGCTTTTCGATCTGGTCGACCAAAGTATTATACTTCTGTACATTTTGTTCCATACAGGACACGTTTTCTTTAAGCATCACAACTTCATCACAGCTTGAACCAATTTTTTTCTCCAATTCCTCCAATCTAGCACCCAACTTTTTTTTAATTCCATCCACCCGATCATTAATGAGCTGAGAAAGCGTAGTGATGATATTGTCACTGTCCATGGGGATTTCTTTTCTTCTTTCTCTTTTCGGAGCAGGAGATTCTCTAGGAGTAACTGGCAATTTAGGGAAGTCCTCGTCGTTAACAGTGAGCAACTGTTCGACATAATCATGACAGCCTTCTATCAAGACATTGGTAGTGGCAAGAGAGTTAGCACCTGTGTTCGATCCTTTTCTTTTTTGATTTAAAGACGTTTCCACCATCTAAGTCAACCAAGTATCAAACAAACAGCTAAACTGAGGTAAACGATAGAAAACTGGGTAGACGATAGAAAACTTTTTCACGGTCAACATAAAAGTTGGCAAAGCAGAGCTAATTAAAGCACGTCTTCTCCCTGCGACATCTGATGACGCAAGAGTTGCAACTATGGCAGCTGAGAAGGCAAGTCTTTGTGTTCTTTTTGAAGAGTTTTCGGAGCCTGATGAAATCAGTATAAATACATGTTTAGTACTGCAAAATACGCTCAATGTTACAGTCACTGCCCTAGCCGTCCAGAATAAAAGAGAACATCCCAATAGCTTGTTTGCAGTCACGTGGTTCTGATGACGCTCGAAATTCAGATGGAGGGCAGGAAGTGAAAAACATGGACGAGATGGAGGAAAGTCCGTACTGTGCTGGTTTAGAAAGCTATACACAGAAAATCACAACATATGTTGGACGTGATCCTTATGTTATGAAGAGGAGTGATTTTTCTACTGAATTGGAAGACTTGCCTGCCATCGAGGCAGTAGATATAGAGAATGTGAAGCTGCCGTCACGCCGTGTTGAGTTCTGGGTCTGGTTTGTTTATATCGCCCTGCCTTTCTGCTAGTGAGTTTAGGGTAATATTTAGATTTTCTGTCGTAATCGTGAAAAATGTCGCCATTGTAGCTCATTCATGCTGCATCGAGAATTGCCATAACTCACATCATTGTTCAGGGAGAAAACTGGACAATGTAATACACTTTTTCTACGTATAAAACACTAAGGGAAGCAGGTTGAGGAGGTGACGGGAAGACTCCGGATAGCAAATCTAGTAATAATGTCACTGATTAAACCCACTGCCTATCACTCAATAAAATAATCACATTGCTGAGTGTTTTTGGTTTAATAATTAACATTACATTTGTAGTATGATTGCAGAACTTGCCCGCAGCCACTTCAAAACTGTTTACAAGCTTCCATGGATTTGATTTTGGTTGTCATTTGTTGAAATAAATACAAAAAACTAAATACTGTGTGTTGGTGTCTTGTCTGCTGAATGTGACCCTCCGATTTTCCTGCGTGGCCATATGGGAAAGTGAATATTTACAATGACAACAATAAAACTAAACATTTACACCTTTCCAACAAATAAATGAATGGACTTCTGTCAGCTTGTTGAACACATTTTTATTTGGACACATTTCTACCATATAACGAAGCAGCGAGTGCACAGCGCGTTATTGTTTTCACGGTAACCAGATCAACATTGTCAACGGAATTCTTCAAAACTTCAGTGAAAACATCAAATGAAGATGCAATGCGATAAAATATCTTCTCTTCCCTGCAAACGATACCAAGAAGAATGTGAATATTTAACCATGTCAAAAACAAAGGTAAGCCGGTATCCCTATTAAGTTCAGTATCAGCAGACGCAAAACGCCATTAAAGGCGCCATTAAAACGTTTAAAGTTAAAAAGTGACAAAAGTTACATAAACGATAAAAGCTCTTTGTCGTTTCTCGGTTTGATCGATTTGAGCAACAATAAACGACGCAAAACAGGCATTTTGAGTTTGTTATAGTGATTCTATGTAGAAAATCGCTTCCTGCCCTCCATCTGCATTTCGCGCCACAGCAGTGGCGTCATGTGAAAACAACAGTGAAGGGAAACTGTGGTTCCTAATTATTGTGATCCAACATTTGCCTCGCATTTCAGGATGAAAAGACAAACACGTCTTCTATCTTCAATTGTTGCGTGTACCGAGCTGCAGCAGACACATTTGTAAAGACTTTACTTGGACCCATTGTGCGAGCTGTCTTTTTAATACCGTGTGGTTTATATACATGTTGCTGCTGATTGGGCTGACATTTTTGACACACCCACCAAACAAGAGAAAACGTATCTCAAACCCCGTTGTACACCGTTGCACACCGTCTCCAGGAAACACGTCGCTCACTTGAACGTTACCTTGAAATTGAAATTCTCGAATCTGATTGGCTGAGAGCCTTTTCCAGCAGTGCGATATTCTCCCAGTATCAATACTGGAACCGCTTCACCGTTTGTATCACTTCACTTGCGACGACTGTCATGGCGGCCGAGCAAATCCACCTATTATTATTATTATTATTATTATTATTATTATCATCATTATTATTATTATTATTTTTTTTTATTTAAAAATACTGCTGTTGTTGTGTAACAAAAATGTAGTTTTACGAGTTTTTTAGGCAAAAATTAGTTATTTAGACCTCAAATATGTGATTCATATATAAACATAGCGCCTGTTTATGTGTTTAAAAGCTTTCGCAGATGTGAGCTCCAGGCCTTCAGCGGCCTTTCAGTGCTCATGTCCGCGCCAAGAACAGCTTCATCTCGGCCAGTCCTTCGGGAATTTGCTGCTGGCTCTTATGTAGATAGTGTTTAAACATGAGATATAATTCATTTGGGATATATCAAACGGGCAATCTTTGGTCTTATTAACGTATTTGGCTAAAGGCCAAAAAAAGTTAATTTTTATTTAGGCTATATTTAACTTGAATCCTGTACTAGAGCGCTGCTTTTGTACGTTTGACTGAATTGTTTGCTTGTGTATATTTCCTATTTTCTTTTATAATGGCTGTTGTTGTTAATTAAATATTTTTGTTCAATAAATATTATTTTATATGAATAATATGCCGTATTTGCAATTGAGAAACGGACTTCAGTGACAGTTACATTATTCCACCACTAGATGGCGGCAAAGACTGTCTGTATGAGTGACTGGCTGTAAGTTGATTTAGCGTTGTCATGGGAATCCCCTTAACTTCTAAAAGTTAAGGAAAACTATCGCTTTCCTCAGCGGACATTCAAACTGATTTTTTATAATGGATATTATGGACATTGACCTGAAGAATGAATGCTATATCAGAGGCAGGTAATACACTCGTTTAGTCGATCTCTCTCTCATAATACTCTACTCTACGTAATACAATAAGCTTCAAGGAAGCGACTCAGCGTTCCTTCGTCTCTAGTTCTAAAGTAGCCGCGTTTCCGTTACCCTTCAAAATGGGCAAATTGAAATTGCGAATTGAAAATATGCCGAATGGAAACACGTCAATTTCGCAAAAACTCCTAAAATAAAAACGTTTTTACGCTCGCATGAGGTGGTTTTTCAGGCAATTCGAAAAAGGAACTTTTCGCAAAACTACAATGGAAACAGTTTTTTTACATTTACAGGCCATCAGGTGTGACAAGTAAAAGTCGATAATTTTTACGTGTTACGTTAACGTTATTTTTATTTAAAGAATGCATGGTATGTTTGGACAGAAGACAAGTTCTTTATTAAACTCATAAAAGACAATAGAATTACAAGAATACTGGATTCTAAACAACAAAGAAATGCCACCATTTATCAAGACCTTGAAGCAGATAGAAGGGAGAAACACCCACAAACACCTCATACGTGGCCGCTCCCAAGTATAAGGGGCTTTCCTTGCCATTAATGCTTTGATAAAACTCCTACATTTCCTTCGGTTAAAAATAATGGCTAGTGCGGTGGCTGGGATATACGTAAACCTACCAACATCCGTCACCATGATTTTTAGAATGACTTATTGTGAGAGGAATAAATTTTGTTTTAGCATATAGCATCAGTTAATGGAAACGGCATAATTTTGCAATAGTTTTTTATCGACATTTAGAAAATATTGCAAAACTTTTGTGCAAATCTGTAATGGAAACGTGGCTAGTGACGTTTTAGAATTAGTAACAGAGGCTTGGGCTCAACTGTTAAACTGTCCATTTGAGATTTGAATCCGTGGCAGAAGGAAGTAGTTCTGCACAAAAGAGGGTTTTTAAAGACACTCTGTTGTTGTTTCTTATTTATTTACACACTTGTGCCATTGTCACACTTGTAGCCGTGCAATATGGCTGTATATCAGCATGCTGTGATTACAACCATATCGCACTGCTACTCGTGTGATATTGCCCATATATAATTTTTTCGAATGTAGTGATATTTCTTTTTCCAGATGAGATCAAAATGAGTTCAGTTTATTAATGGCTTTTATCTTTCTGGTAGAAATCGGTAATGAAAACCCTGATTAAATTAACCTTGAAAAACTCTCAATTTCCGTAATATTCTCCCAAATATTGTGATGTCCCTCTGCAACCAAAAATTCAGGTTAGATTTACATGTTTAATTTTTTTTTCATCAATATTTCACAATTCTGTGCTTTCTTCAAATTATAATTCCTAAGTATTTCTGGTGTGTGGTGGGCGTTCTGGCACAATATGGCTGCCGTCACTTCATCCAGGTGGATGCTGGTGGTGGTTGAGGAGATTCCCCCTTCCATATGTAAAGCGCTTTGAGTACCCAGAAAAGCGCTATATAAATGTAACGAATTATTATTAATTATTATACATTTCTCCATATCTGGAAAGAACTGTTTTACATCAACAGCTTTATCAAACGTGTCCTTCATTTGGCTTGTGTGTCCTTCATTTCTTCTAAAGAGTTCACGTTTTCCATCACTTTTGACCCAATATCTGAAATCTCAGAAAGTGCGTCTTCATCATCATCTTCTGCATCACAATTTTCCTCACATTTTGAACTGTCATTTTTTCCTCCTCAATCTGTTCATTTTGTAATGAATCCTGTGTTTGATCATTTCAACTGAAAGATACTTTTGATAGTAATAATAAAAATGATTTATGTATTTATGTCACTAAATAAAAACTAACTTAACATATAAAACCAACTTAATCACTTAACTTAATCACAGTTTTTCTCAATCGATTTGACACATTTCTCTAAAGTAATGTAACTGCTCTCAAAACAGTTAACAGTGATCTAAACACACTCTTACCTTAGCCAAACAGTTCAACTTTACTGCAAAATAAAGCACTGCATTTTCTAGTAATGCATTTATTAAAAGTAAATACTAACATCAGAACTACAAGTGTATTCTCTAATAATTTTAGAACACGTCCAGCTGTAGATGAAAATACCCATTTATTGTAATGTTTTTCCAGCAGGTTTTGTTATATGGGTAATTGAGCAAATAAAGCTTCAATAAAGGTATTTAAAAAAAAAAAAAATTTTAAAAACTGATGTAATTGAACAGCAAGTGAACATTTTGTCCTCAAAGTTGATGTGTTAGAAGCAGGCAAGCCGGCGGAGGCAGTGTGATGCTTTGGGCAATGTTCTGTTGGGAAACCTTGGGTCCTGTCATCCATGTGGATGTTACTTTGACACGCACCACCTACCTAAGCATTGTTGCAGACCATGTACACCCTTTCGTGGAAACGGTATTCCCTGGTGGCTGTGGCCTCTTTCAGCAGGATAATGCGCCCTTCCACAAAGCAAAAAATGGTTCAGGAATGGTTTGAGGAGCACAACAACGAGTTTGAGGTGTTGACTTGGCCTCCAAATTCCCCAGATCTCAATCCAGTCGAGCATCTGTGGGATGTGCTGAACAAACAAGTCCGATCCATGGAGGCCCCACCTCTCAACTTACAGGACTTAAAGGATCTGCTGCTAACATCTTGGTGCCAGATACCACAGCACACCTTCAGGGGTCTAGTGGAGTCCATGCCTCGACGGGTCAGGGCTGTTTTGGCAGCAAAAGGGGGACCAACACAATATTAGGTCGTAATGTTATGCCTGATTGATGTATATCTACCCATACTTGAAATTAATGCCCAGCACAACAATCTACAAACCTTTTCACTCTGCCACAATGACCTATTAGGGTCCTCTGGATGTTGCATTACAGTATCAGGCTTAACGTTATTACCTTGTCAGTTGATAAGAAAATATATGCAGTTGTGCCACCCTGAAATTTGAGAATGTACAAATTGCTGGGCAAAAGTTCTCAATTATCTCAATGGTTTTAAAACTACAGATATTTATAAAATTTGTTTATATGTATATTCAGGGCTCGCAAAATTTCAAAATCCCTGGTAACCCTTCGGGCAGGCACTCTTAAGATTTTGGTAGCCCAAAAAGTATTTAACTAGCCAGAATAAAAAAAGACCATTGTTTTATGAAGAAAATTGGACTGGAGTCGAAATATCAATCAAAAACACATATGTATTTGGTTCTAACTGAACTGAAATTTCTATGAATTTCTATCCTGACTTGTCTTTTTTTGGATAAGCAGAACTGAAATACCGGTGTAAATCTATGCACCTCTTAACATTTTCACACACACACACACACACACACACACGTGTCATCGATTTTCACAATTTTCTCCACTGCGCATGCAATCTCTTTCGTTCAGCAACAAAAAATTAAGCATAAAGTAAAAGTTCTTTGGCAAAATTACATTTCCTTAATAGTCTAAACACAATCTTAAATTGTCACTGTTTCCGTCACTGCAGCTTCCCGAACACACTAAATATGTTCAACCCAAGCTAAGACTGGATATAGGCTTTATTAGTTTACTGTCATATACACACCATGTTTCACAGAGTTGCCTAAGTTATTAAACAATATTTCATGTAGGTTCCTTTGTTGGACTGGATTTAGTTATATGCATGTTTTATATAATGACCACTAGGAGGTGTTTTAGGCGTATGTTTTCCTTGATTGGTTTTCCCTGAAGAGTTGAAATGAAAGTAAAAATGTAATGCTCGTTTGTTGCATTTTACCATGAAATGAGTTTTGTCTTTATCAAGCAAACACAATAATGATTTATCTCCCATCCACCCACAATTAATTTTAATGTTATTTATTTTTTTAGTATTTGGCCCGGCCGAGCGGTGGATATAGAACCGCACATCACTAACATGCGCACACACACACATACAAGCCAAGTGAGGCCGGTTTCACACTGCACGCGTTAGCAGAGTGTAAGCAGCGCCGGCGCCCATTTTATTAGATTAGAGCATTTACACCGCACACAGAGGCGTTTAAATTATTAAAACTAGAGGCATATCTTAACTTTAATGTTACTTTTATCATGTAAACTACCTATATACAGGCATATGTGTTTGGGACAGAGGGTAACATGGTCGCATTCACAGCAGATATATGCTGCCCATCATAAATCAAAGCACAAGACAGACAGGGGTCGGTAGTTGTAGTGTACTGCTTTCACGTGCGGTGTGAAACTGATCAGCTAAACTTCACTGCGGTCAATTCAGCATGATCAAAACTTCCACGATCGTATTTTTCCATACGAGGGGTCCTCAGAGTTTCTTATATGTATGGAGGGGGGGCTTCATGGACAAAAGGTTGGGAACCACTGCCCTGGAACACGCTGTCGTATACGCCGATCCAGAGCATCCCAGCTGAAAACATCCCAGTTTTTGCATGGCCAGCATACTCACCGGACATGTCACCCATTGAGCATGTTTGGGATGCTCTGGATCAGCGTATACGACAGCGTGTTCCAGTTCCTGCCAATATCCAGCAACTTCGCACAGCCATTGAAGAGGAGTGGACCACGGCCCCATGTTGCAAGGATCTGTACACAATTCCTGGAAGCTGAAAACATCCCAGTTCTTGCATGGCCAGCATACTCACCGGACATGTCACCCATTGAGCATGTTTGGGATGCTCTGGATCCAACTTGGTACCGAAGTACCGGGTCTTTTGACAACACTAGCTGAGACTAAAGCAAGTAGTAAGACCGTTTTCAGAGATATGAGCTTAATATAAACCACTCCAGAGGTTTGAACTTGAGTTAAAGCATTCAGAACCATGGAGCAATGCGTCGTATGCCACACTCTATCTCCTGAGATGGAATCAGCTGGCTTTTGGCATAGTTGATTCTGAATCCCAGGTTCGCGAGATGAGACGTGAATTTCTCTGTGTCCTGTTCCGTGCCCTCCCACAAATGAGCGCATATCAGATAATCATCCAGATAAGCAGATATTCTGAGACCCTTGTGTCTCAGCGGTGATACCGCTGCCTCTATGTACCTGCTGAACACGCACAGAGCTAGGATGAGCCAGAATGGAAGAGTAACAAATTCATAACAAGAGTAATAGCCCTTCTGAGTTTTCCCCACTGGAAATACTGGAGAATATTTCTGCTTTCAACACCCAAGCTGAATCCCCACTTGCTACAGATGTTATGACCCCGTTTAAAGGAGGGGGTTTTACAGCAAACTGAAGCCTGTAACCCTTGGTTACAGGATGCGCAAAACACTCTCTCCAAGCCTCCTGATGAAGAGCCAAAGGGTTCTGCTGAACTAGGGATGCACCGATACCATTTTTTTCAGAACCGATCTGATCCGATACCAAAAATTCTGATGGTAAACTATAAACTAGATGGTGGATTCAGCAGCAAAAGTTACTCTAGAAAAATCATGAGTGCACAATAATTGTATAAAATTTGAATAAAGTGAATAACTGTAGCACTAAATCTGGTAAAATGTTACACATTGTTGTAAAATACGTTCATGAAAAACAAGTAAATATATTTATGGAAATAGGGCCTATATACTAAGAAATTAAAAGACATTTATTTTAAATGTATAGCGCAGCTTTTTAATGAGGCAGCAATATATTATAGATAGGCTATTAATAATCTTTCATTGCGCAAAAAAAGGATTATAATACGAAAGGCTCCAATACAGAGCGGCACAAAGCGCATATGCGCATCCCATGCTTGAAGCAACATGGAGTCACTCCGTCCGCATTGAAAAGTTCAAAACACAAAGGGAAGATATATCGATGCGTAGTGTATCTATGCAATATTTTATTGAGCCATTTCTTTTAACAGTTTAACATTTCAGTTACCGTGCGTGTGAAGAACAATACAATCTCTAGTCCAGTGCTGTGATCTAACAGACACCCGGTAGAAAGTAACACGATTTACAGCAATAAACTCCAGCCAGATAAAGTCATTGTATGCAAACCATAGACCGTTATCTTCAGATCAAGCATAATACAGGAACATTGAATCATCTTGGAGAGAGTTTCATCGTGTTGACTGTCGTAACCGAACGCGACACACAGTTTGAAAGCTGAATGGAGAATGACTGACAGAAGCAGTGGAGGGAAGCATTCACATGAACTTGAATTTAATGACTTAAATATTCATCTGTACCTCACATTAAACTATGTAATGGCTTCAGAACACTTAATATAGTGCACAAAGCGTTGATGATGCTTTATAATGTTTCTGTGCCTTTTGTTGGGCTCTGGGGCTTAACAATAACACAGAATATTATACGCACAGTATCGGATTTGGATCGGTCCTGTCTGACCGATACCTGATCCGGCAAACTGAGTATCGGATCGGTGCATCCCTATGCTGAACCGATTCCATAGATGGAGTTCTGCTGCCATCTAGCAGACAGAGAGAAAAACATCCAGGATCTGTGTGATTCAGAGACCGATTTATCTCTTGGTTCATTGTTATCTGATTTTTGTCTCCCTGCGCACTTGGCATTGTGCCTGGATGTGATCGAGAATTTTTTATTTGCTTTGAACCCAGGGGCTGAAGTGGTTTGTGACAATACACTTGAGAACTTGTACCCATCACATCATATTTTTTTCATGGCTAAGTTTTCTGCACTCAAACTTGTGGAATTGCTGTCAGTAATCCACGGAATATTGTGTGTTGTGGGGG
Source organism: Coreius guichenoti (assembly GCA_039654105.1). Lineage (NCBI taxonomy): Eukaryota > Metazoa > Chordata > Actinopteri > Cypriniformes > Gobionidae > Coreius > Coreius guichenoti. The sequence continues at coordinate 9,777,878 of CM077171.1, read as the reverse complement.
AGCAGCACTGGCCTGAACACAATTTAGAACCATTTTTTCACTCAAACTCCACATCCCCGTCTTCTTTGTGGGTGGGGAAACAGACAGGGTGGACTCTGGAGAAGACATCACAGAAAACCCTAGGTGCTGTCTATCCCTTGCATACAGAGATTGCGTCCTAGGTATCCCTCTTCTTTTTGTTGGAAGAGTTAGCGGGCCTAGACTTTGCAAGCTTAGTGTTCAAAGCAGCATGGGGGGAGTGCCTGCTCTGCGCTCTGGGGTTTTGCAGTCCTGGACGCATTCAAAAACCTTCTGTTCTGTGTCGGAGGCACAGGCCACGGGGGAACAGGTGGACGCGGCGCTCTTTTACGCGGCAGACAGATGTCAAATGCCTGCCTTCCTTTTTCTGGAGGTCGCACCTTTGTCTCATCGCCTTAACAACCCACTTGAATCCATGGGAGCATCAAGAAAATCTAATTAATCCCTGTCCCCGATGCCCTGATCCCCAGGAGTCACAGGCAAGCGATGTCAAGCTTGGCTGTCGCAGACTTACAAACCTCCACTAGGTCACAATCCACCATCAGCAAATCTAAGTCGCCACTTTGCACGTTCACAAGCCTGGACGCTTGGGCTGCAGAGAGGATTGCATCATCATCCAGCTCATCTCGAAGGAGGCAAGCTAACATCTCTTCATCTTCCTCCACCTCATCGCCTTCCGCAAGCAGCTGCTGGTCGAAAAGCGGCATGAACTCAGGGGACTCCGAAACCATAATATGCCCCCACGAAGAAAGATCCCACAGAGGAGAGGGTTGGCTGAAGGAGGGATAGTAGAGCGACACAGATCGTCTTTAGAAGATGCAGTCACCCGAAACCTTCTTTCCAAAATCCTGGCCGGCATGACACGACTTCCCGCATCCACCAGTGCGGCCTGAGCATGCTTGACACCCATGCATGCAATACACATTGGATGCGGATCCCTGCCCGAAATCATGAATCCACATGCTGTCAGACATGAGCGCGAAAGGGGCATTCGTTTCCTTTCTCCGCGGAAACCTTGGACACTGACATAGTGAGTCAGACTATCCAGTAAACTTAGCCTGTCTTAACGCGTTAGCTAGAATAGGAGACACTGCTAATGAAAGCAAAATAGAGAAGCTCAGTAACGAGCAGAAAATCCTAAACTAATTTTAACTGCACTGCGTTCGGCAACGTCAACCTTGACAGTGCGTTTGTGAACTGAAGCAGCACAGCCTAGGTGCTAAAGGAAAGAGCAGCTAGTTGGCTGAAATTGCGAATGAAACGCGATAAAAATTAGCGAATCCCAGAAACCTCTGTAGGGCCTTACGGGAATCTGGGATTGGCCAATCTACCACAGCCTTAACCTTGTCAGGATCCATGCGCACCCCCTCGGACGAAACGATGTACCCTAAGAATGGAACAGACTGTGCATGAAAAACGCATTTCTCCGCCTTAAAAAAAAGCCCATTCTCTAGCAGCCTCTGGAGCACTCGTCTGACGTGCTGAACATGTTCCTGGAGAGAGGAAGAAAATATAAAAATGGCATCCAGGTAGACATATATGAACGTCATTGACGAGTGCTTGGAAAACGGCAGGGGAGTTGGACAAGCCGAAAGGCATGACCAAATATTCAGAGTAACCCCTGGGGGTATTAAATGCCATTTTCCACTCATCCCCCTCCCTTATACGAGCCAAATGATAAGCATTGCGCAGATCCAGCTTCGTGAAGAGGGACGCTCCCTGCAACCGCTCAAAGGCTGAAGACATTCTTTACTGTGATGTTGTTCAGCCCTCGGTAGTCAATACACGGTTGCAGGGAGCCGTCCTTCTTCCCCATGAAAAAGAATCCTGCGCCAGCGGGAGACGAGGAAGGGCGAATGATCCCAGCAGCAAGAGAATCAGAAATATATTTCTCCATGACCTCCCTTTCTGGAGTAGAAAGCGAATACAACTTGCCCTTAGGCGGAGACATACCTGGCACTAACTCAATTGCACAGACATAGGGACGATGAGGAGGAAGAGAAGCAGCCCGGGACTTACTGAACACTTTCTTCAGGTCGAGGTAGTCCTCTGGCACGTTTGACAGATTCACCAGCTCCTCCTGCAATACAGAACAAGACACGGACGGACAAGCAGACACTAGACAAGAGGCATGGCACTGACTAGTCCACTCAGAAATGGAACTCTGGCCCCAATCATTCCTGGGTCGGTGCTGCACCAGCCACGGATGACCCAGGACGATAGGAACCAGAGGGGACTTAGAAATGAGAAATTATAGTCTTTCCGTGTGATTACCAGACGTGATGAGGGTGAGTGAACCAGTGGAGTGTGTGATGGCCAGAAGTTGGCATGTCCGTTGAGCGCATGGACAGAGATGGGGTGTTTTAGCGGGCATTTGCATTTGGAGATCCAGCATTTGGAAATGCATGGCCAGAGAATAGTCCATAAGGTTGCCCTCCGCTCCCGAATCCACCAATGCTTGGCATCTGTGAGACTTAGTTGCCCATTGCAGTCTTACCGGGGGGAGAGTGGACGACGAGGATTTCTCAGTGGCAAGCCCGCCCGACAGTAACCTCCTGCCTACCGTCGGGCTGGATCTTTTACCGGGCAGTCGATCAAAAAATGTCCAGCCGTACCACAGTAAAGACAGAGTCCGCTTGTTCTCCGGCGTTCTCTCTCCTCCCGGGAAAGCCGAGCCCTACCCACCTGCATGGGCTCTTGGTCGACCGGGTGACTGACCGTGCTACCGCCGCTGATCCTGGCAAACTCAGGAACCTCAGAAACTAACGTTGGACGTGAGTGCTGCTCTCGTTGCTGCAAGCGTGCATCCACGTGCAGAGCCAGCTCTATAAGTCCATCGAGACGTGTAGGTAACTCCAGTGTGTAGATTTCCTGTAGAACACGGTCAGCCAGCCCATGCAGGAACATGTCCCACTGCGCCTCCTCGTTCCACTTACACTCTGCAGCCAAAGTCCCAAACTCGATAGCAAAGTCGGAAACGGAGCTGTTGTCCTGGCGCAAATCAGCAAGTCTGCGGGCCGCCTCACGGCCTGCTACCGCACGGTCGAAGACCCGTCTCATCTCTTGCGAGAGTGTAAGGAACGAGGAACAGCAAGGATGTTTGTTCTCCCACACCGCCGTTCCCCACAGAGCTGCGCGTCCGGAAAGTAATGTCAGTACCAACGCCACCTTCGACTCCTCTGAAGTGAATGTTAGGGGCTGGAGAGAAAAGAACACTGAACACTTCGTTAAGAATGCTCTGCACAGATCTGGCTCACCAGTATATCTCTCAGGCGTGAGAATCCGCGGCTCGTGCTGCTTAATGACGTTGGGCGGGGTCAGGGGAACGGGCGGTGGGTGTGGCGCAGTGGGCGATGACAGTTGTTGTACTCGGGTAGTAAGCTCAGACACCTGCGTTACCAAAGCCTGCACTGCCCGAGCAGTAGCGTGCATCTGTTCATCCTGATGATCCATACGCTGGTTGCTGTTTGATAGATACTCCTGCAAGTCAGCTGTCCTCGCTGGATCCACTGTTGGTCAGATCGTTCTGTCACTGTCGTGCTGGGAAAAATACAAAGGAATCCAAAAGCGAGTGAAACACAGTTTATTGAAGATAGTTCAATAAGTGTAGATCGTGCAGGACTCCTCAAGAGTCAGGTTCAATAAGTGTAGATTGTGCAGGATCTCTCAGGCGGATGACAGAGAAAGGCTTGGTAACGCAGGGACGCAATGGGCAACAGAAGATCCTAGAAGATCCAGAGAAAGCAAGACACAGGGAACACGGAACCGAACCTCCAAAGCCTCAGGACACAGAGAGAGAGCTGAAGAGTTCCGACGAAGGCACAGGCGAACCTGAAACGATCTGACAAACAGGACACGTTCACACAGACATTAAATAGGGCGCTACATGAGGAACAGCAGGCGCTGATCCGCTAATCAGCTGCGATAATGAGTAACACCCACACACACACACACACATACACACACAAGCACACACCACGTGAGGGCGAGACAGTGAATCCATGAACCGTGACAATTAAGTTCTGTGTCAGTTACAAAGTATTGCTAATGACTTATAAGGCCCTAAATGATTCAGCTCCTGTGTGTAACCGATTTTCTATTACCTTGCAATCCATCATATTCTTTAAAGTCACCTAAACTCTGGAATAGGCTTCCTGATAATGTTCAGGGATCAGCCACAGTCTCTCAGTTTAAATCTAGATTAAAGACATCTCTTTAGCCAAGCATTAACATAATCCATCTCATAACCTTGCATTCCAGTTATATTAGACGATGCCAACTCTCAATCAACATACACAACTGCCAAACTGTCAATATATTGTAATCATTATCATCACAACTTGTAATGATTGCTTTAACTCTTTCCCCGCCATTGATGGAATTTTCCGTTATTTATGAGAATTTTCCGTATTTCCATGTTTTAACTGTTATACGATAGGGGGCGCTATTACGCATCTTCTGAAAGAACACAGAATCTATGGACACAGGCAAAAAAGAAGCATAAACAAGTGATAGAAGCATTGCTTATGCACACAATTTTTCTCAGCTTTTTGTTCAAAATGTTGCTTTTTTTATGAGACTCATCGACATTCAAGTGTTAATTAAAAAAAGGAGTGCATGAAGTTAGAATAAAATTTTGAATTTAGATTTCTGCCAAAATGAATAGATGATGTTAGCTAACTGTATGATCTATATTATCTTAGAACTGTACATTCTGACATATAGACGTTACTTTGACAAAGTATGTAGAAACATGCATTTCATATAAAGCTGCTTTGAAACGGTATGCATTGTGAAAATCGCTATACAAATAAATGTACATTTTTAAAAAATAATTAAAAATGTACTACTTCTGTCCAGATATTTGCCCTAATTTCCAGTCTAGAGAAGATCATCATCTAAAGTTTAGAATTCTGAGTTTGTCATTCGTAAATAAAACTTCACTCTGCCATTTATGTGCTCAGAGCTTGTAATTACCTTATTTTTGACTCCACTTAAAGTTCACATAAACACAGCAAGAAGGTGACTCTCCTTGACCAGGAATGAGGAAGCTGCTTTACAGACACACCTGTTTTACACACGTCACTCAAACACAGAAGCAGAAACTATTTCAACTCCTCAGTTCAGGGAAACAGAATCTGAAGTATTGTTAAGCTGTTATGTGTTTGTGTCTCTCTGTATTCATGCAGTAAAATGGCAGAAGCCAGATTTTCTCAGGATGAGTTCATGTGTCCAGTGTGTCTGGATCTCCTGAAGGATCCAGTGGCCATTCCCTGCGGACACAGTTACTGTAAGAGCTGTATTACAGGCTGCTGGGATCAGGAGGATGAGAAGAGAGTCTACAGCTGCCCTCAGTGCAGAGAGAGCTTCAGTCCAAGACCTGCTTTAGCTAAAAACACCATTCTGGCTGAAGTGGTGGAGAAACTGAAGAAGACTAAACTTCCTGCTGACTGTTACGCTGGAGCTGGAGACGTGGAGTGTGACGTCTGTACTGGAAGAAAATACAAAGCCATCAAGTCCTGTCTGGTGTGTCAGGAATCTTTCTGTCAAACTCATTTTGACCGTCATGAGGAATATCACTCTCGTAAACCACACAAAGTGATTGATGCCACTGGACGACTGCAGGACATGATCTGCCGTAAACATGATAAAGAGCTAGAGATGTACTGTATCACTGATCAACAGTGCATCTGTGTGTGGTGTGAGGAGTATGAACATAAAACCCACAACACTGTATCAACTGCAGCACAGAGGACAGAGAAACAGGTATGAACTGAGAGCGATTGATCACGCAGAAATAAAAGTGCTGTCTTTATTTACTCACCATCATGCCGGTCCAAACCAGTTTGACTTGCTTTCTTCTGTGTAATGTAAAAGATGATATTTTGAAGAATGTCTAATCTATTTTAGTGTATACATTGAAAGTCAAGGTACAAAAGTTTCAGGCTCCAAAAAGGAGAAAAAAGCATAAAAGTAATCTAAACAATCTCAGTGGTTAAAAAATAAGTACGCTTAATTGTATTGGCATATGCACTTGTAGTGTACTTCAAATTAAAAACATAATTTAAAAAAACCTATACTTGCAGATATTAATGAAATAAAAGGCCACTTAAGTGCACTTTAAGTGAGTAAACTTTGACTGTTTAATAAGTACATATTATAAAGTACACTTTGTAATGTCAAATTTACTTTTACTTAAAAGTTTTACTTTAAATTACATTTTAATAATATTTAATATTTCAATTTAACTCAATAGAATTATGAAATTACATGATATACTTTCTACTTAAGTGGGTCAAAAAGTTCAGCTTATTGCTTTAAATGTAAATTTAATCTATAATACATTTTTATTTAATAGAAATTAACAAACATTACGTTCAATTCAAACGTGACAATTATATTCTTTTAAAGTATATTATTTCCATAAGTAAATTTTTTAAAAGTTTGCTAATTTTAAAAGAGCCAAATTTTGATTCAGAAATCAAATTAAATCATTGATCAAATGTGATGACATCAAAAATATCAAAATTCACTGATACTTGTGTCATGACATCATGATGACTGTGACATGCAAGAACCAATGAGGTTTGATGTTATTAAGATGCCATCATATTTTATTTGGCCTTTTTAAACAGCTGAAACATTATTAAAAATATCTTCAGTTGTTTCCCACAATAGACAGAAAATCATACAGGTGTAACGAAGGATCCACTGGAGGCGAGTTGCAGAACCCAAGTGCAGTTTATTTACAAAACAGAAAGTGAACAAAACAAAGACTTGACTTGAACAGACTTGACCTGAACCTCACCAACAGCAGTATACACAAACAATGGAAAACATGAGGGCTTAAATACACAGAGACTAATGACTAACAAGACACACCTGTGAACAATCAAGACAATGAACCAATGACAGAAAGGAACTGAGAACCCACATGACTAAAATCAACAAGAGACTAGGGAAGCACATGACATGATCACATGAGGGCACAATGAAATCACATGACAATGAACATAAGAAAATGACACATGAACATGAAACAGAACCAACACACTAGACATTACAACAGGTTTGGAACGACATGAGGAAGAGTAAATGATGACAGAATTAAAACTTTAGGGTGAAGTATTCATATAAAACTAGACACTGATGAAATACTGCTGACATTTCAGTTTCATATTCATTCATAATCTCATTTCAGGAAACTATGAATCTGTGGTTTGAACCTACAGTATGAACTTACCATGCTAGATCTTTAACCCTCCACCAATTCTGGATTCATGTGGCTTTAATTTTTGTGTGATAGTAGTTTGTGTCATTTCCTGTTATTGGTTTGTCCTCCAGAAACAGCTGAAGGAGATGCAGATGAAGATCCGTCAGAGAATCCAGCAGAGACAGAAAGATCTTCAGCAGCTGAGAGAGGCTGTGGAGTCTCATAAGGTGAGTCTGGAGAAGAAGAGAAGTTTGAGACGTCTCAGTTTGTCTCTGTCAGTCCCGCTGAAGCCACTGTGTGATTGTGATGTGTGTCCTAACAGCGCTCTGCACAGACAGCAGTGGAGGACAGTGAGAGGATCTTTACAGAGCTCATCCGCTCCATTGAGAGAAGCCGCTCTGAGGTCACACAGCTGATCAGAGATCAGGAAAAGGCTGCAGTGAGTCGAGCTGAAGGACGACTGGAGCAGGAGATCAATGATCTGAGGAGGAGAGATGCTGAGCTGGAGCAGCTTTCACACACACACCATCACATCCATTTCCTGCAGGTAACAGAGATCTAGAAGAACAGGATCATAGTGGAGCAAGATCCTGCTATGATAGAGAAACATCTCATGAGAGAATGAGCCACTGACTGAGATGTTGTCAGGAATTGAGTCAGATTCAGTCAAGTGTTGTGTTATCATATAATCATCAGTCAGACTCTCATCTGATCATCTTCTGTTTAAAGAGACGACACTTACAAAGTCCTGGAAAATCTTACAGGAAACATTTTTCTGAGCTCGTTTTTCTGGAATAAATTATTAGGTGGCAAACACCATTAACTAATTCCTTCTGATTTCTTCTGTCATGTCATTTAATAAAATGAATCAAAACCTGACCTTGAGAAGTTTCAGTGCCACTATCCAGTCAAAAGTTACAAATAATGGTCAATCTACTCGTAGCCTTTGAACAGCTTTTCCTCAGCAAATCTTCTCAACAAGCAGATGTTTTATCATCCAAACCATTTCCTAGAAAGTTTGCACATCCCTTATGAAAAGGAAGTGTGCTTAATTGTACTGAATGTGCACTTGTAGTTAATCTTTTCAAATCTTAAAAGTAGATTTAAAAAAAAAAAAAACTGGACTTGCAAATTATATAATATTAATGGACTAAAAGGGCACTTAAGTGCACTTAAAGAGAGACACTTTAATGACTGTGTTTCTTAGACTTTTAAAAAGTGCACTCTGTAATAATGTCAAATTAAAAGTTATAATTTGTACATTTGTACAAGAATGAAGCTGATTGTGTGAAAGTGCTGGATTAAGGTGAGTCACTGAAGATAAGTCAGTTCAGATCTGATATAGTGCAGGTTATTGGCTGAAGTGTGGAGCTGATGAGTTTTGATTTCTGTTTTCTGTAGAGTTTCCAGTCTCTCTCAGCACCTCCTGAATCTACAGACGAACCCGACGATCCCTTCAGTTCTCTCTCCTCTTTTGATGGCATGAGAGAATCTGTCCGTCAGCTGAGAGACAAACTGGAGGATTTCTGCAAAGAGGAGATCAAGAAGATCTCTGGCAGAGGTAAAGTCCTGCGCCTCCTTTATAAAGACAAGTGTAGAAAGATCCTAAATGTGAACGCACAACAGTTTCTGAAATGTCCCTACAATTTATAAAACGTCCATTTGCACGAAAAAAAAGTTCTTAAATGCATCCCACTTCATTAATCACAGTTCATCTTAAATTAAAGTGCAATGTGAACAAGAGCATCAAATCCACCTACAGAACGGCCACAAATATCACTTGATGGTTCAGAAGTATGGCACTCATCATCATGGACAAGTGTTTATATATATATATTTGATGTAGGATGAAATCCATGTAATTTAGGATCAAATCCGATACGTGTGTTTTATAAATGAGGCCTCTGGAGATTTATCTGCTCTCAGAAATGAGTCCTTCATTATCTAATATCATAGAGCATCATATTAGAAATGTCTCAGAAATGAATATATTTTATATTGTCATTTCTCTTCACACTGTTCATGTCTGTTTATTTCCACAGTCACATTCACTAACATGAATCCCAAGACCAGGAATGACTTCCTACAATGTAAGTCACTAAGGAAACAAGCAGAAAAACTCACTGAATGTGTTCATGTTCTTCCTGTAGAAGGTGAAAGAAATCATGATAAGAGTTTCATAATTGATCATGTAAATGATGGTTTGCACAGGATATCTGGTCAGCTGTACTGAGACACTGATGATACATTGAACATTGAGTCATGAAGAGTTCAGATACATTAAAAGATCAGACAGATTCATAATTCCTGATTCTGATGTGTTTCCTCTCCATCAGATTCCCATGAGCTCACTCTGGATCTGAACACAGTGAATAAACTCCTCGGTTTGTCTGAGAGGAACAGAGTGATTACTTACACTAACACACAGCAGCCGTATCCTGATCATCCAGACAGATTTGATCATTGGCGTCAGGTGTTGTGTAGAGAGAGTGTGTCTGGACGCTGTTACTGGGAGATTGAATGGAGTGGACAAGTGTATATATCAGTGTCATATAAGAGCATCAGCAGGAAGGGGTCAGGTCTTGAGTGTGTGTTTGGATATAATGATCAGTCCTGGAGTTTGTACTGCTCTTCCTCCAGTTACACATTCTGGCACAATAACAAACAGACTGATCTCCCTGTAGTGTCCAGTGGTAGAATAGGAGTGTATGTGGATCACAGTGCAGGAACTCTGTCCTTCTACAGCATCTCTGACACAATGAGCCTCATCCACACAGTCCAGACCACATTCACTCAGCCGCTCTATCCGGGGTTCTATGTTGGTTCTGGATCATCAGTGAAACTGTGTTGATGTATCAGAATAAACTGTAGAGAGATTTTACCCATAATACTTTGAGCTGCATGATAAATCAGTAACAATGAGATGTTACAGTCTCTTAATAATAGCGATGAACTTCTGCCCTGAAATAACAGAATAAATGTGTGTATTAAATCATCATAGTGAAAATAAGAAGTGTTTGTGTGTGTGTGTGTGTGTGTATTCATAATATAAAATGATTACGTTAATTTTATATGTTAAGTTAGTTTCTATTGTAGTGACACATAAATACATAAATCATTTTTATTATTACTATCAAAAGTATCTTTCAGTTTAAATGATCAAGCAGGATTCATTACAAAATGAACAGATTGAGGATTGTGTGGTTTTGAATAATGAAATAACAGAAACAGTCGTGAACAATGGAAGGAGTGAAGATGTGGAAAATGACATTAGTAGAGGAGGAAATAATCTTGTAAAAAAAGATCACAGTTCAAAACGTGAGGAAAATTGTGATGCAGAAAATGATGATGAAGATGCACTTTCTGAAAGTTCAGATATTGAGTCACAAGGGATGGAAAACATGAACTCTTTAGAAGAAATGAATTACTTTCTTGACTCAAGGTTTGGTAAAGTTGTTGATGAAAAATAGTTCTTTCCAGATATGAAGAAATGTATTTTAATGTGGCTGCTGCAATCAAGAGGCATTGGATCCAAGTGCAGTCAAATTTTATTGAAACAGGACAACGTAAATAGCTCTAGACAAAGGAACAAAATAAACCAAGGCACATGAACATGAAGCTACAACAAACGCACACGATACAACCATGTATAGGTAACGCTAGTGATGTGACGTTCGGCACCGAGGCTTTGAAGCTTGTCAAAAAAACGAAACATCTCACATGGAAGCACTGTATCGGAGCTCGATTCGTTTTGCCATAACCACGTGATCTGTGACGTCCGAAGCTTCGTTTTGTGCATGTTCAATTTCGCAAGCACTTCAATTGACCGTTCCATAATAATTTATTTTGATCATATATTGCTACATAAACGCATAGGTTTAAGGCTTAGGCAAAAGTTTATGTAAATACGTGCTGCATGTGTTGTTTGAAGCAGATCCCTTAAAAAAATCATACATTTTTAAACTTTTTTTATACATTTATTCACAGACTTATACATTTATTCACATTTATTAATACATTATGTAAGTAACGTAATGTGAAAGACTGTTATTGATTAAATATTTGTATTGCCTTAATACAAATTGTTGTTTTCGTAACACAAACTGAATTATTAATTGAAACAATCAAAAATGTCTGGGTTGTCTGGGAAGTAAAATGCTGATTTTCCACCTTTTGACCACAAGATGTTGTTAGTGTGCACAGTGTTGAAAAGCTTCAAGTAATGAACTTCAAGAAATGTATTTTTCGCTACAGTTGAGGGGAAAGCCTCAGTGCTTCGCAAAGCTTAATTTCACCATCACTAGGTAACACTAGACAAAGAACAAGAGAAGCACTGGGGTATATACAGTGGGGAGAACAAGTATTTGATACACTGCCGATTTTGCAGGTTTGCCCACTTACAAAGCATGTAGAAGTCTGTAATTTTTATCATAGGTACTCTTCAACTGTGAGTGACGGAATCTAAAACAAAAATCCAGAAAATCACATTGTATGATTTTTAAGTAATTAATTTGCATTTTATTGCATGACATAAGTATTTGATACATCAGAAAAGCAGAACTTAATCTTTGGTACAGAAACCTTTGTTTGCAATTACAGAGATCATACGTTTCCTGTAGTTCTTGACCAGGTTTGCACACACTGCAGCAGGGATTTTGGCCCACTCCTCCATACAGACCTTCTCCAGATCCTTCAGGTTTCGGGGCTGTCGCTGGGCAATACGGACTTTCAGCTCCCTCCAAAGATTTTCTATTGGGTTCAGGTCTGGAGACTGGCTAGGCCACTCCAGGACCTTGAGATGCTTCTTACAGAGCCACTCCTTAGTTGCCCTGGCTGTGTGTTTTGGGTCGTTGTCATGCTGGAAGACCCAGCCACGACCCATCTTCAATGCTCTTACTGTTGGCCAAGATCTCACGATACATGGCCCCATCCACCCTCCCCTCAATACGGTGCAGTCGTCCTGTCCCCTTTGCAGAAAAGCATCCCCAAAGAATGATGTTTCCACCTCCATGCTTCACGGTTGGGATGGTGTTCTTGGGGTTGTACTCATCCTTCTTCTTCCTCCAAACACGGCGAGTGGAGTTTAGACCAAAAAGCTCTATTTTTGTCTCATCAGACCACATGACCTTCTCCCATTCCTCCTCTGGATCATCCAGATGGTCATTGGCAAACTTCAGACGGGCCTGGACATGCGCTGGCTTGAGCAGGGGGACCTTGCGTGCGCTGCAGGATTTTAATCCATGACGGGGTAGTGTGTTACTAATGGTTTTCTTTTAGACTGTGGTCCTAGCTCTCTTCAGGTCATTGACCAGGTCCTGCCGTGTAGTTCTGGGCTGATCCCTCACCTTCCTCATGATCATTGATGCCCCACGAGGTGAGATCTTGCATGGTGCCCCAGACCGAGGGAGACTGACGGTCATCTTGAACTTCTTCCATTTTCTAATAATTGCGCCAACAGTTGTTGCCTTCTCACCAAGCTGCTTGCCTATTGTCCTGTAGCCCATCCCAGCCTTGTGCAGGTCTGCAGGTCTGTTTGATTAAGTGTGTGGATAGGTGTCTTTTATACAGGTAACGAGTTCAAACAGTTAGTACAGTGCAGTTAATACAGGTAATGAGTGGAGAACAGGAGGGCTTCTTAAAGAAAAACTAACAGGTCTGTGAGAGCCGGAATTCTTACTGGTTGGTAGGTGATCAAATACTTATGTCATGCAATAAAATGCAAATTAATTATTTAAAAATCATACAATGTGATTTTCTGGATTTTTGTTTTAGATTCCGTCTCTCACAGTTGAAGAGTACCTATGATAAAAATTACAGACCTCTACATGCTTTGTAAGTAGGAAAACCTGCAAAATCGGCAGTGTATCAAATACTTGTTCTCCACACTGTATACACAAAGGGAAACAAGGTTAACAAGATTAAAAAAAAGGGGGGTTGGCTAATAGGCAACACCTGGGGAAAACTAATCAACAAGAAAGACTACAAAGAACTACAAAACATGGCACAAGACAGGAAATAACAAAAGTCCTCACACAAGACGGGAACACAGGCTGGGATCATGACATTTATAGTATCAGTGTTGTTGTGGCAAAAACAGTGAACTCTGAGTGACAGAAGGTTTGAGTTGAGACGATGAAAAAGAGAGATTTCTAATGTCAGACAAAAACTAAAGTTGAGGCGGAGCAAGTTATTATATGTTGACATATTTCTCTGAAATAACACCCACAATAAGGCCAGGAATGTATGTGTAGAAATGCATGTGTTTTGCTGTATCTTTTCAATCTGCAGTCGTGTTCATTTTCATTGCTGTGTTAAACATATATTGTCCCTTTGACATGCTCATGATTGTTATTCGTTTCACAAAAGTGATCTTTTATGTGACAAGGGATTCAATCCTGTTAATGTAAAGAGTCCTGCACTCCCCAGATGGGCTGCTGTGCTGTCTGTCTGCTGGACACTGAAAACCTGCAGAAACACTGAGGGTTCGTGCACTACTGTTAAACCTGAGGGCACTACTGACATTCTGAATGTCTCTTGTCAAAGTCTTATCTTTATCTTATTTTTTACTATGTTTTCATAAATAAAGCTGCTTTTATACAAATACTGAGTTGTACTTACACCAAACTCTTTGAATATTATATGAAAAAATAATCAGTACAAAATGCTGTGTAACAGGAATGGATGGATTTCTTTTTTGGAGTCAACTCACAAAATGAGTGAACAAAACCAATTTCTAAAGCTTGGGTTCCTAAACATTGGATTGCTCACACCTAAGGTGATTACTGTAAATGATCACAGATAATAGATTTGATGTACTCTGTCTGACTGAAACCTGGCTTAAACCAAATTATTATTTCGGTCTTAATAAGTCTACTCCACCAGGATACTGTTATAAGCACGAGCCCCGTCTGATTGGTCATGACGGCGGTGTTGAAATAATCTATAGAGATATTCTTAATGTTAGAAAACAGGACACGGGTTTAATTCATTTGAAGTGCTTGTGATAAATGTTACACTTTCAGATATAAGAAAAAAAACCCTATACATCTCTTGCTTTGGCTACCGTGAACAGACCTCCTTGATTTCTTAAAAGAGTTTGTGGATTTTCTCTCAGATCTATTGGTCAATGTTGATAAAGCATTGATTGATGGAGATTTTAACATTCATGTAGATCAGGGGTGTCCAAATTCTGCTCCTGGAGGGCCACTGTCCTGCAGAGTTTAGCTCCAACCCTAATGAAAAACAGCTGATCCAGCTAATCAAGGTCTTACTAGGCATACTAGAAACTTCCAGCAGGTGTGTTGAGGCAAGCTGGAACTAAACTCTGCAGGACAGCGGCCCTCCAGGACCGAGTTTTGACACCCCTGACGTAGATAATACAAACTACAAAATGCTTTAGGGGTTGTGTTTCCTTTGCAGTCAAGAAAAACATCACTAGACTGAATCATCGTTTTAATCATACACTAGATTTAATTATATCACATGGAACCAATCTCACTGATATAGATATTTGAAATATCACGCCGCGTTATCGACCAGGTAGAACAAATATCCCAAACACTATAGAGAGATTCACAAATAACCTGCCCGATCTGTCTCTGCTGCTCAGTGATCCCAAACACACAAATGAACTAGAGGAAATGACTAGCAGTATGGGCACTTCTTTAGTACATTAGAAACTGTTGCATCCATCAGATAAAAAAAAAGGTTAGAGAGAAAAGTACTGCACCGTGTGACAACAGTAAAGAGAGAAACACAGAGTGCAAATGGAAACAAACTCATTTAGAGGTCTTTAGAATCACGTGGAAAGTTTGTGCCGCTAAAGAAAGGCTCTAAAAGCAGCCAGGGCCGAGCATCTCCGCATAACTCATAGAAAATAACCAAAACAATACGAGGTTTTTGCTTAGTGTGTTTATTTATTACAGTGGCTATAGATCAACAAATAAACAGACGTCACCTGAACTGAATATTCCATTACAGTTTAGTAGTAGCAGTCATAGTCTTCACTGAGAAAATTGAAAGCATCAGAAATACAATTGTAAACGTACAACCTTTGACAGCGTTTTATATTCAGCCTCAATTATCGCCCCTCAAGAACAATTGCAGTGCTTTACAACTATAGGACGGGAAGAGGTAAATAAACTTCTCTTTGCATCTAAACCAACAACATGTTTATTGGATAAAGTACTGAAAGAGTTGTTACCTGTAGCAGAAGAGCTTCTTCTCAATATTATCTCTATTATTACCTCTCTATCTATAGGTCATGTCCCAGGACCCTTCAAGCTCTCTTAAGCCTCTCATTAGGAACCACAACTAGATCCAAATGAATTGGCAAATTACAGACCCATTTCAAATCTATCATTTGTGTCTAAAACTGTAACGAGGACTCAGGCAGATTAGGATCCATGTGCAGTTTATTAAAGTAAAACAATCTCAGTGTACAAACAGGTGTGTGTCGAGAAATCAGGGAGAACAGCAATACCAGAGGCAAGGCAGAAAGCGTGGTCATAACAGGCAATGGGTCAGGGCAGGCAGCAAACAATCAGAATCCACAGTCCAGGCAAGCAGTAAACAAGGGCAGGCAGCACAGAGTCGAAAACGGGAGTCCAAGGCAGAGTCAAAACACAGGGACGGTAACAACAGGGGAAAATAACACTCAGAAATACAACAGGGGCAAACAATACCTCACATTGAGTGACTGAGCAACCAGGGTTTAAATAGTCTGTGTGATGAGGATCAGGTGTGCAGCAATCAGTCCCAGAATGTGGGTGCTAGGGAAATGGAGTCTGAATTAACCATTAGTACTCCGGAGAGTGAGACCTCCGGTGGCGATGGTGGAATCTTCACCGGCGTTTGTGACAAAAACACTAGAAAAAATTGTGTCCACTCAATTGTGCTCCTTTGTGTAAACAAATTATTTCTATGAAAAAAATTCAGCCAGGATTCAGACCATCATAGCACAGAAACTGTGCTCGTTAAAATTACAAATGAATGACTTCTAGCTTCTGACCAAGGCTGCATCTCAATACTAGTTTTACTTGATCTTAGAGCTGTGCTCGACACTATAGATCATAAAATACTCTTAAATCAATTAAAAGATTACACTGGTATTCAGGGACAGGCATTAAGTTGGTTCAGATCATACATATTTGAACATTACCCTTTTGTTTATTTAAACAAGGAATTGTCCCAGTGAACATCAGTAAAATATGGAGTGCTGCAAGGCTCTGTTTTAGGCCCTCTGTTATTTTCAATACACATGCTGCCCCTTGGTAATATTATTAGAAAACATGGAATTAGTTTTACTGTTATGCTAATGATACTCAGTCATATATTTTATCACAACCAGGTGAAATCACTAAATTATCCAAGTTGACAGAGTGTTAAAGATATAAAATATTGGATGATCAGTAATTTTCTTCTTTTCGAATCTTTGTACACAGAAAACTTGTACACAGAATCTCTTAGAATACAATTTTCATCTAGAAGGATGTACTGTTACTTCATCCTCTACAGTTAAAGATCTGGGTGTTATATTAGACAACCACTTGTCTTTTGAAAATCATATTTCATATGTTACAAAAACAGCCTTGTAGGATTTGAGGGCGAACCCGACACAAATTAATCTTCCAGATAATTCGTTCAAACATAATTCCACACAGAAAAACTCAACACTCCAGACCCCAAATACACAGTCTAGAACTATGAATGAAATGGGCTCCATCCAGTCTGAACTAAATAACGAAACCCGCCGCTAAGTACTTTATGGTCAGAGATGATCCCAGCCCAAAGGAAGAGCGTTGTCAACGTGATGCAGTTTGTAAAAGACGGATTGGTTTGGAGAGGGCACAGCAACGGCAGAGGTTGTTTGATCCCCAAGACAAAAGATCCAAAACAGATCTTCTTCTTCTCAATGACCTTTGAATGAACTCCCTTACCACAGAATTGAAATCCACAGGAAAACCCACAGAGACTGTTTTTACATATAAACTGCATCGAATCATTCAAAAGGATGATAGCCGGACTTATAATCAAACATCCTTCTACTGCATAATTCTATATCATGTCTACAACTAATATATGTGACCATTATGCTTAGACTCGCTCACAATTAATGCAATTGTTATAACTATTGAATGGTTGATTGAAAGTGTGCCTTGCTTGGTATCAGTATGATCGTATGCTCATAATTCAGAAGATGGCTTGATTGAAATCTGTGTAAAATGTATTGTATTCTTATAAGAAATCATGTTTAAACTGTACTCTCTGCTTGGAGTGGGAAGTTAAGAGACCACAGATAACGTGTAATTTATGGTGAGAGGAGGAGAGACAGTCAACTCTGAACCAAAGATGATACCTAATTGGTCAGAACTCATGCAGGAGGATGAACAGATACCTTATTGTAGCAAGTGGCTCAGTTGTAGTGACTACGCCACCCCGGGTTAACGGGGAAAAACAACCCAAATAAAGCACACAAGTACATTCCACAAGAAAGTTGGCCAACAATTATTTAAAACCAGATATAAACAAATGTCATTGGTCGAATAGAACAAAAAAAAAGGGAATTCACAATAAAGGGGCTGAGGCTTTCTATAGAGAGCAGTGTCGGCTAGTGTGACAGCAGCAGGTCTACAATAGAAACCACGCCAATTAGAATCACACCCACCAAATTCACTGCAAATGGCACAAAAATAGTGACATGGCAATAATGACAACCCTTGGTGAAGTAAAGCCTGTAGTGCAGTAGAAAACCAGCCCGCTCCAGGAAGAGAAAGAAGAAAAGAATAAGAGAGAGAAGAGTCAGATAATTAATTAAACAAATTTAAATAAACAAAAATAAGTAAAGGAAACACATTCAAAGTCAATTTACTAAATTAAACGTAACAAATATGGAAAAAAACAATTTACAATATACTCAGAATAAACAAAGTATTAATACTGCAAAACACAGAGAAAAATAATAAACAAATGCACTGTCACGAATGTAGAAAAATCACACCAAACACAAAGCTAACTGCAATACACCTGGAGATCGTTGCAGTCAGACTCAGACAGTCAGAATCAAATAATAAATACAAAACAAGTCTACAAAAACAAAATAAAGAAATACTAACACTGCAAAAATAAATAACCCTTCAAGCCCACATAGGCATGTTTGACACGGACGTAACTGGACGCCAAAAGCAGCAGCGTGGCTCAAAGAGCGAGGGGTGGAGAGAGAGAGAGAGCGCGTTGTTAAGGTGACTGCTATCACTCAGCCTGCCTTAACGTCCGTAAAGGACCTTAAACACAGCAAACAAAAAGTTACGACCTCAATTTAACAAGGTTATCTAACAGTTTACCTACCCGATGATGCAATGAAGTATTAGCTAACAGTTTACCTACCCGATGATCTAATGAAGTAATACTTCGACGGCATGTACCAAAAATCATTCAATATCTTTGTTGACAGCAACAGCTGGTGCTCCGACCTGGGGGGTATTCCAGAAAGCAGGTTATGTGACATACCCGGGTATGTTTAAGAGTAAGTAAGTGGATAACCTCAACTCTCGGTTCCAAAAACGGAGGTAAATTTCAGGGTATGTAAGTAGCCATAGCAACTCTCTCTGAACATAACCTGCTCCGGAGCAGCTCATGCAGCCCATCCAGCTGATGGATGGGTTCTCTCCCGCGTCAATGCAAGTTTTTAAAAGTCCTTTTTATAGAATTTTGCATTGCTGCTGTTTATCCATCACACAACTGCAAATTATAGGCAAAGTGAATAGGCAAACACACTCTATGAACTCACAGGTGCGACATGCATCAGACAGCCTGACACCTAATTGCCTAACACAGCTGTCATTCAAACTCATCAAGCATTATGCAAAAACCATAGACTGTAAAAAAAAAACACATTTTATTTGTTTTAGTATTTGAGATGTTATAATATTTTTTTTAATTACGTTAAAATAATTTAAACAACTGTTATTTAACAAATATTATATTTGTATAATAAACTGGGGGGGCCTGCTCATCATAGTGGGCGGGCCTGTGCCCGTAAGTCCCGCCCGCTGGCTACGCCCCTGGTTACAGTTATATAATATACAATATTATATATTAATTCTAAAGCACTATTATAACAAGGTAATGTTTAAATGTTAATTCAATTCAAATATATTTATTATTGATTTTATTGTCATCTCACACATGGATCTGCATTAAATTAATTAGCATCAAACAAACAATACAATCCTTATTCTCAGTGAATAAAGATTACTTATTAAACGAAAAGATTGAAAAAATTATTGCACAACCACCAAATAGATGGCGATGTGCACTAAGTAGGTTATGTAAATTGCCATTAAACAAAAGAAGAAGGAGGAAGTAGAATGGCGTGCTTTTTCTTAGCGTCTGTTTCCAGCTCTGTTGAGAATGTCTTGTGTGTTAACCGGGAATATACTCTGGGTTGTCTGAACTTACTCACAGACGTGTTTTTGGAACCAGCATACCTCGAGTAAGCAAGGTTTGGGTTAATCAACCGAGAGTTCAAGGTATATGTGACGGTAAGTTAACCTTGCTTTCTGGAATACCCCCCAGGGCTACGTTAAGCTGCAATGCCACACACCGATGGGAGCCCTGAAGGCACACCGCACTGAAACAAATGGCTATAACTTAAGTCAAACCAAACTTCCCACAACGCCCCAAAACACAGCATTAAACTTACCTGGGAGTAAGCAGCACACCACATGCACACAGATTTTCAGTAATCCAACGTCACACTAAACAAATGAAATCGCATAATGTCACTGGATAACACTAGACTCAAACAGCTAAACTACACGGTTAAAAACAACACGTACCTCCGTAGTCCGTAGCAACGACTCAAAGGGGCGGGCTTTCGACCATTACGCACTCCAAGAGGCATAAACAACAGGTTTATATACTCCAATGGGGCGATAGCTCATTGGCCACGTATTAAATGATAGTGACGTGTTGAAAACGTCACAAGGCCTCACTACATTAGGTTAAAAGTCTCTGGACATGAGCAAAGAATCAGAAGACAGAGTCAGAAATCGATGATGAGATGGTTAGATGATCAGACGAAGACGATCGAGGCAAGAAAATGGGTTAACAGTTTCTTTCAAGACATCTATACTCTCGTCTCACTCATTTTTCTTTCTTTTACTTAAGTTCTTTTGGTAATGCTTTAGATTACAGCCCGGAAAGTACTGCGTAAGTAAAACGAATTTACAGCGTAACTTTCTGTAATTATAGTGTAACTATAAAGTAAGTACGTGTAGGTATAAGGGAACAATATGTAATATTTGGGGAATAAAGGGGTAACTATCAGGAAAATTAACAAATTATTTATACCCTAAGTATTTTTTAATTAAGGGGTAATTATCCGTGTAGTTACAGGGTAGCTGTGAATCTGCGGGCTGTAAATTAAAGTGGTGTTTGTTCCCCTCTTGTTTCATGTAGTTACAGGGTAAGTATGAATCTGCGGGCTGTAAATTAAAGTGGTGTTTGTTCCCCTCTTGTTTCATGTAGTTACAGGGTAAGTACAATAAAAAACACGTACAAAATCTGATATCACTCGGAAACATTTATTTGAAAAACAACTTAATTCAAAACAGATTTACGACACTTCTTATTCATTTATTCATTTTTTTAAATAAACTTTTCATTTCAAATACTAATACTCTTGCTTGGCTTCTCCTCCTCTTCATCCTCTTCTTCTTTTTCGTTATTTCCACTGATGGGTCTTAAAAGGAATCCCATGTCTTTTGATATTCTGTATTATTATTTATTAAAAGAAAAAGTACACCCAGAAATGCTCTCATAATTTACTAATCTTTTCACATCCGACCAACTGTTACCAGCGCATGCATGAGTAAAGAAGCTTCAAGCTTTCATGATGGTCTCCCGCGAGTGGCGACTCTGTCTCTCTGGTGTCTCTGTCTTCTAGTCTTGTTTGTTTCTCATTGCTATTATCATACATTATGTTATTGTTTGTATACTTTTGTGAGCATTCATTTAAAAAATAAAATAAAATAAAAACGGACGGCATCTGACATCCGCGTGACCAGAGTCTCTCGGCGCGTTCACGTCACGCTTCAAGTTACGTCAAGCATGAACTTAACCCTCTCATGCGCACGGATGACTGTTGGTCGGAAGCGATAGTCTACAGTTTAAAATTTTTTAAATATTGGTATTTTTCTTACAAACACTTATCGTTTCACTTCAGAAGACATTGATTCATCCATTGGGGTCGTATGGATTACTGTAGTTATTGCTGTATGTGCTGTTTGATGCTTCAGCTTTTAGGAACCCAAATGAGTTTTCATTATCAGAGATTATTTATTTTCTGTGTTCATCTGAAGAAAGAAAGTCGTATACATCTTAGATGGCACGAGGGTAAAAGATGAGTAAACGGTGAGGACATTTCTGGGTGAACTGTATTTTCTTTTAATACATAATGCAGAATAGCTAGAGACATGGGATTCCTTCTTAAGATTCATCTGTGGCAAGAATGAAAAAGAAGAGGAACATGAGGAGGATGAAGCCAAGCAAGAGAAACGAATAAGAAGTGTTGTAAATCTGTTTTGAAAGTTGTTTTTCAAATAAATGTTTCCGAGTGATATCAGATTGTGTACGTGTTTTTATTGTATTTACCCTGTAACTACATGAAACAAGAGGGGAACAAACACCACTTTAATTTACAGCCCGTAGATTCATACTTAACCTGTAACTACACGGATAATTACCCCTTAATTAAAAAATACTTACAGTATAAATGATTTTTTAATTTTCCTGATAGTTACCCCTTTATTCCCCAAATATTACATATTGTTCCCTTATACCTACACGCATGTACTTTATAGTTACACTATAATTACCGAAATTTACGCTGTAAATTCGCTTTACGTACGCAGTACTTTCCGGGCTGTAATCTAAAGCGTTACCGTTCTTTTCTTTCCGTTGAGTCTCGTGTTTTGCCGCAAAGTCTCGGTCAACGATTCTACAGCAAAGCTTGCTTCAACTTCAAACTTCATCCACGAGACTTTCCATCCATCCGCCAACACGCCACGTGATTGACTTCCCAAGATGTCGATCAAAGACACGACAAGACCGTCAGTGAATCAAAGAACCTGGGAAATCCCCTCTCCAGCCAAGACCAAAAAGGGAATCCCCATTCAAAGAAGACACGAACTACAAACGCAAACCGAACTGGTGCATTGATATCCAATTTAATAACCCCGCCTATGAAATGATAGGAGGGTTAAATTAATGATTGATGATTAGTTCAGGTCATGTGTTATAAATGCATGTGCTGATAGAAACTTGGGATTTCATCATTTCACTCTCTTAAAACTCATCCTTTCCTAACTTTCTTTCTTTCTGCAACTTGTGTGAATGTGTGTGAGCGTGTGTTTGTGTCAGATATTAGTTTTATGTTTTAGAGTAACAATAAAGTTTCGTTTGTATTTAAAGATAAGTGTTCTTGTGTTATGTGCCTACGAATTTAATGTCTTAAACTGCTGATCTATGTTACCTGGCTATTAAATAGTGTTTCGCTATTGTTTGGATATTAATATCCGCTGCAGAGTTGATAGTTACGGCCTGTTCAAATGGCAAACGAGTCATTTGCTCGGCCGTAAAATAAGTGACTCTTTCAAAATTCCCTAATAAATTAATTAATAATTTCCTTTGAACTAAATTGACCTGTTTCCCTTACATTTTATCTTACAGCCTTCTTCCACCTCAGAAACATTGCTAAGCTACGGAACATGTTATCTGTTTCTGATGCAGAAAAGCCAGTTTATGCATTCAAACACAGCAGGAAAGTGACTCTCCTTTACCAGGAATGAAGAACCTGCTTTACAGACACACCTGTTTTACACACGTCACTCAAACACAGAAGCAGGGAATATTTCAACTCCTCAGTTCAGGGAAACAGAATCTAAAGTATTGTTGAGCTGTTGTGTGTTTGGTGACTCTCCTTGACCAGTGACTCTCCTTGACCAGGAATGAAGAAGCTGCTTTACAGACACACCTGTTTTACACACGTCACTCAAACGCAACAAAGTATTGTTGAGCTGTTATGTGTTTGTGTCTCTCTGTATTCATGCAGTAAAATGGCAGAAGCCAGATTTTATCAGGATGACTTCACATGGAATGACATATGGAAATATGGTGGATTTGCTCGGCCGCCATGACAGTCGTTGCAAGCGGAGTGATACAAACAGTGAAACGGTTTAAAGGGAACCCCTGGTGTTAAGACTTGTATGGCTTAATATAACTTAAATGATGTCTCTTACTGAAATATGTAGTAGAAAACCCATAAAAGATTTACGTTATTTAAAAAATCCACATTGTTTTATATATATTTAGGACAAAGGAGGGCGCCATTTTGTTTAGGTGCACAGTCGATGACGTCAAATGGTTGCACTCGGCGAGCAACTGAACAAAATACCTGTAGTTATTTCTACCACAACACAACTCAAAAAAACTTAGACGATGCCACATTGTGCGGCTTTTGGCTGTAATTTTCAGTCGAAAAATTGGGTGGGATAGAAATGGCTCATTCTAAGGTAATAAAAACATAGCGGTTCATTGTGTAAGGTCTTTATACACCACTGAAAATATAGTTATGTATATTATATTGCATTTCTGTTAATAGATCCTCATAAATACTACACACTGCACCTTTAAATGGCTGGAATTTTTTTTATCAAGAAAGAGCATTCACTTTGATTTGCAGTTCCATCCAGTCTTTTCAAAAAAGAGATTTCTAAAGTTCCATTAAAACTATCTGTTTTTTTTTATAAACGTCCTCTTGAGAAAATCTTTGTGGAGGAGTGGTGGCAAAGAGGGATTTGGTCAGTGCTGCTTATGAATGGATACAAATGGCTGTTTTTTGAGTTATAGTGATTTCTGCACCAAATTCAACTTTAATTGTGAGAAAAAAGATTATATGTAAGTCATCAGAAGTGTTCCTTTACCAATGATTAGTATGTTAAGGGGGTTTTTAACATATTCTACGCTTATTGATAGTTGATCTTAATTTAGACAAAATAAGTTTTGTTGATAAGAAGTGTACTAATAAGATCTATCCTGCACTGTAAAAAATTATTTTTATGATTTATTATCAGAACTTTTTATCTTTTGACAAATCAAATTAGATAATTAATGTGGTTCAGATAACATAATATTCTGAGTTTCTATTAGTGCTGTCAAATTGATTAATCGAGATTAATCGCATCCAAAATAAAAGTTTGTGTTAATAATATACTGTATGTGTGTGTGCTGCGTAAATATTAATATTTTATATATAAATATAACATTTTTTTCTTAAATATATACATACATGTTTGTGTATTAATATATACAAAATAATTATACACAGTACACACACATATATTATGTAAACACAAACTTTTATTTTGGATGCGATTAATTGCAATTAATTGATTTGACAGCACTAGTTTCTATTTATTAAACCAATCTCCTTCATTGTATTAACTCAAATTTTTAATTTCAATGAACTCAAAATGTTAAGGCATCCAGGCTTACTCTTTTTAAGTTAAACCAACAATAATTTTTTACAGTGTGGTATAAGAAGAGATTACATTTTTCAAAATCTCAGCAGGAAATCAGTAAAGGAATTCAGAAGCAAATATCTTTTATTTCCCCTTCCACCCAAGTGTAAAGAAATACATTTTAAAAATATGTATGATATTTACCCAGCTAAGGAATTTTTAAGATTAGGATTTAATGTGGATTCAAACACTTGTCAGATTTGTAACAATGATATTGAAACTGTTGAACATTTATTTTTTTCAATTTACTTTAATCCATTTTGGATGAGGTGCTTAATTGGATAAAACATAATATACAGTATATATATATATATATATATATATATATTTTTTTTTTTTTTTTCCAAAAACAATAAATAAATAAATATGCAATTAAATAAATAAACAAATATATCCACAAAATTCTACATAAATATATATATATATATATATATAAATACATAAACAAATGTGCAAATAAATACATAAATCCACATATTTCTGCATAAATAAATATATAAATAATTAAATGTGCATGGAGATAAATCATTAAATAAATAAAACAAATGTTGGGGCAAATAAATAAAACATTTAAAGGAAATGCTAAACTGAAAGTTGGCCTTTTTACTTTTAACTGTTTATTCATTTTTGAATGTAGCTCGGTATTTATTTTTCTTTGCCGCAACATGCTAATGGGGAGGGTGTCAATCAAACATCAGAAGGCGGTCTGTATGCCACCATTGGCTGATGGCTGTTGACGCCCTCCTCATTAGCATATTAGGCCAAGGAAAAATAAATACTTCATACAATTGGCCTTTCATGGTTTTATTCACATAACTGGCATATTGTGGCCCTTCGCATGGCACTGCCTATTGCAGCCATCTGGTTAGACTGACTATCATCGATTTACATAACCCGGCTTATCGTGGCCCTACACATAATTGACCTAGCCCTTTGCATAGCACGGCCTTTCATGTAACATGACCTACTTGTCTTTCTGTGTTAATCAACTTTATGTGGCCTCTCATGCCCATAGTTTTTGCAGTCATTGTTCATGGATATTTACTGTTTATGCCTTCGTTTGTCGCACAATTTAATACTAATTTTTGATTGTTCTTTAGGTATTCTAAGAAAAACTGGTGGGTATCAATTCAGGCAGGATCACCCAAATCTGCATCCCTAGGATTTGGACTAAGGACGGGGTTTACGCCAAAGAACTTTTCTATATAACTAAACACAAATCATTGTAGTTCACTACCATCTGTTAATACTTTATTGAATAAATACCATGTAAACGTTCATCTGCCGTCTGAATATTTCTGGTAGAACTGTACATTCTGACATATGGACATTACTTTGACACAGTATGTAGAAACATGCATTTTTATGAAGCTGCTTTGAAACGATATGCATTGTGGAAATCGCTATACAAATAAATGTACTTTTAAAAAAAATAAATAAAAAGTGACAATGCTGTAGTCTAAAGTTGAATACACATGACTTCTGTCCAGATATTTGCCCAAATGTCCAGTCTGGAGAAGATCATAATCTAGAGTCTAGAACTCTGAGTTTGTCATTCGTAAATAAAACTTCAATTGGCCATTCATGTGCTCAGAGCTCATAATTATGATGTTTTCGACTCCACTTGAAGGGCATATAAACAGCACGAAGGTGACTCTCCTTGACCAGGAATGAAGAAGCTGCTTTACAGACACACCTGTTTTACACACGTCACTCAAACGCAACAAAGTATTGTTGAGCTGTTATGTGTTTGTGTCTCTCTGTATTCATGCAGTAAAATGGCAGAAGCCAGATTTTATCAGGATGAGTTCATGTGTCCAGTGTATCTGGATCTCCTGAAGGATCCAGTGGCCATTCCCTGCGGACACAGTTACTGTAAGAGCTGTATTACAGACTGCTGGGATCAGGAGGATGAGAAGAGAGTCTACAGCTGCCCTCAGTGCAGAGAGACCTTCAGTCCAAGACCTGCTTTAGCTAAAAACACCATTCTGGCTGAAATGGTGGAGAAACTGAAGAAGACTAAACTTCCTGCTGACTGTTATGCTGGAGCTGGAGACGTGGAGTGTGACGTCTGTACTGCAAGAAAATACAAAGCCGTCAAGTCCTGTCTGGAATGAAATGTGTCAGGAATCTTTCTGTCAAACTCATTTTGACCGTCATGAGGAATATCAGTCTCGTAAACCACACAAAGTGATTGATGCCACTGGACGACTGCAGGACATGATCTGCCGTAAACATGATAAAGAGCTAGAGATGTACTGTATCACTGACCAACAGTACATCTGTGTGTGGTGTGAGGAGTATGAACATAAAAACCACAACACTGTATCAACTGCAGCACAGAGGACAGAGAAACAGGTATGAATGAGAGCGATTGATCACTCAGTAATGAGCTGCTCGCTGACTCTTGATTTACTCTTATCTGATTGGTTCAATAAACACGCCAAATGCCAGAACACATCTGTACTTGCTCAAAAATTGATTTTGGATCATTTTTAAGTAAAAACAGTTACAGACTACAGAAGTGCTCTTCAAGAAAGACACTGTCATGACTATGTTTCTTGAAGCTGATTGTGTGAAAGTGCTGGATTGAGGCGAGTCACTGAAGATAAGTCAAGTCAACAAGAGCCGCTCAGATCTGATATAGTGCAGGTTATTGGCTGAAGTGTGGAGTTGATGAGTTTTGATTTCTGTTTTCTGTAGAGTTTCCAGTCTCTCTCAGCACCTCCTGAATCTACAGACGAACCCGACGTTCCCTTCAGTTCTCTCTCCTCTTTAGATGGCATGAGAGAATCTGTCCGTCAGCTGAGAGACAAACTGGAGGATTTCTGCAAAGAGGGAATCAAGAAGATCTCTGACAGAGGTAAAGTCCTGCACCTCCTTTATACCGGCGGGTGACGTCACGACCAGGAAAGGATAAAGCACATCCGGAAATGACCGGCGTTAGCTTCTGTGCCTCAGCAAGCACTCTGTGTCAAAACTGTCTGTCTTATTTATTATTGTCTGTCCCAATATTGTTTTGGAGATTTAGGTAAGGACTGTATTTGTACTGGAAGAGGTGGATTTGTATCCGCACTGGTGTGTCGGCAAGAACACATAAGACTCAATTGAAGCAGAGTTTGGAGTTTACTGATGATTCAGTTTGAATGGTTACAGTGAGTGGTCTGAAAATATCAAAGAATAACAATAAACATTAGATATACAGATAAATTAGTACCATTCACAAAGGCAAAAAACATGGTTACATTATTAAAGTTGTTGCAGTACTTAGTCCACAAGAGTAAACACAAGGCGTCTAGAGTACACGCGTGGAGTGAGTTATTATGAGAGACGTCATTATAGCGCCATTACAGGCAGTAACGGCAGATATAAGAAACAGCACATAACGTAATATATACACAAATATAGACAAATAATATTATATATGATCACATATTCACACTATAAAAGTACTTAAGTATTAGTTATATGTAACACTACGAGTGAACTTTGGCGCTAGCGGGAACTGCCGCGATGGTAAACAAACAAGCTTGTGGTAACTCAATAAAGTACACAAATCTGCTTTCAAACACATCGAAATGATCACAGGTTAATAGGTAATAAACAACTTACATTCTTGTCATTAACTCGCTCACATAAGTCCACTACTGAAGGAAAAAAGGAGATATTAATCTCCTGCATCGGAGCATTCAGTTCGTCTTTTGCTGACTGCTAGACATTGACTGATGTCACTTAGTAAACATTGCTCTGATTGGATGAAACTTCTTAACAGATATTGTGCAGCTCAATATAAAGATATAATGGCGAACAAACAAGCATTCAAATCGTGTGCTTCCCCCTACCCTCGCTTCATTACGGGTGGGTATACGCACAATTTGTGTGATGTGTTTGGGAGTGGAGCATGCTCTGTCAGCCTTTGAGGGGGCTGATTGTGAGCATTGTGAGAGGCTGCCACTTCGCATGCTCTGCTCTCGCCTGTCACTCTTCGAGGAGAGTGTTCAGGTTCGAGATCCCTGCGGTTCTGGCCCCGCTGCTGGTGAGGCAGGACTGAAGCTGAGATCGTAGGGAACGTAATTGGATCTCTCGGAGGGGTTTGAGATGGGCCTGGCCTTTTCTCTGCCTTCACCAGGGGGATCCTGTGCTCTCTCTCCAGGATCGGAAACCCGCAATGTGGCCTCTTCCGCCCAGAGGGAGAGCCCAGTGCTTCAGCTATCCAGCTCTGATTCACCATCTCTTTCCCTGGCATATGAGGAGCTGGTGGAGGTAGTTTCTCGCATTGTGTCTAAGTTAAGCATTGATAAGCCAGCCGAGAAACAGGGCGCTTGTCCTAAAAGTAAACTGGAAGAACGCTTTCTAGCAACAAACACATTACCTCCACCACGGGGCCTTCCATTCTTTCCCGACCTCCACAAAGAATGATCAAGCTCATGGAATAAGCCATACTTAGTCCCGCCTATTTAGTCCCCAAGCACACAATGTCAATTCTGCTGGCATACCAGGCTGACCTGCTGAGGGACCTGGATGATAGTGAGGGGGTAGGGCCCGGCGCAATTCTCAAACAGGGCCACAGATTTGTCTCTCCGGGCCAGTGAAGAGACCGCAAGAGCTATTGGGCGGTCTATGGTAGCATTGGTGGCCATGGAGAGGCATTTCTAGCTTAATCTGTCCGACATAAAGGAAAAGGACAGAGCCTTCCTGCTGAATGCTCCGCCAAAGTCTCCCAAGCAGAAAACAGATCTGAGGACCATTCTTCTCACGTTTCTTCTCGGCTAAGAAGAGAACCTGATGCCATTGGCGTCAGGCTTCTGAGGGCAGCCCCATCCGGGATGGAGCAGTGTACACCTCAGTATACCGTTTTGCCAACCCCGCCACCCTCGGTGCCTCAGGGCGCAACAGGTCCCAAGAAAGCCTATGCCTCAAAGTCTATTAAAACAAGACATTGCGTCAGGCTCACACCCTCTGAGGAGGTTCATAGAGCAGCCAAGTCAGTTGTTTCCTGCCAGTTCTCTTCAGGTCACCGAAGTGGATGCTCTGGGCACACTAGAGACCAGTCTCGAGAGGCTGGTTCCCTTACTAGATAATCTAGCAGAGAGGAGGCTTCTGCCAAACATATCTCAGTGGGTCCTGCATATTGTAGAGAAAGGCTACAGAATCCAGTTTGGCTCTCATCCACTGCGATTCAACAGGGTTCTAGTACATCCCAAGCAGGCTCTGGTGATGGAACAAGAAGTAAAGACTCTCTTAAACAAGGAGGCTATAGAACGAGTTCCTCCACCCGACAGAGAGTCTGGGTTTTACAGCTGGAACTTCATTGTTCCAAAAAAGGATGCAGGGTTGCGTCCTATATTAGATCTTCGTCAGCTGAATCGCTCAGTCAAGAAGCTCAAGTTGAAGATGTTGACGTTGAAACAGATCGTGACACAAATCAGATCCTAGGACTAGTTTGTCACGATAGATCTAAAAGACGCATACTTCCATCTCTCCATCCTTCCACAACACAGGAAGTTCATGAGGTTCGCTTTTGGGGGCAAAGCATACCAGTATCGAGTTCTTCCCTTCGGTCTAGCTTTATCACTCCGCACGTTCGTGAAATGCGTAGATGCAGCTCTGGTTTCACTCAGACTTCAAGGCATACGCATTCTGAACTATATAGATGATTGGCTCATTTTAGCACAGTTGGAGCAGATGGCGGTTCGACATCGAGATGTTGTTCTCGTCCACATGCAAAAGTTGGGGTTGAGGCTGAACACCAAAAAGAGTGTGCGTTCTCCTGCTCAGAGGACCACCTTTCTTGGTGTGGTGTGGGATTCAGTGACAATGCAGGCCGTTCTTTCGCCTGCTCGCATTGCTGCTATCGTCACAGCTGTAAAAAAAATAATAAAGCTAGGCCAGTCACTCACTGTGAAGGAGTTTCAGAAAATGTTGGGTCTGATGGCAGTTGCGCCCAACGTGATACCTTTTGGCCTGCTATACATGAGACCCTTGCAGTGGTGGCTCAAGACCAAGGGGTTTTCCTTGAGAGGAAACCCACTTCGTATGATCAAGATCATGCGCAGGTGTCTCTGCACCTTAGTTATATGAAGAAAGCCTTGGTTTTTGTCCCAAGGCCCGGTGTTAGGAGCTCTTTGTCATCGCATGATGCTCACGACAGATACTTCTCTCACGGGCTGGAGAGTGGTAGTGA
The DNA here is from genome assembly GCA_039654105.1 of Coreius guichenoti. Classification (NCBI taxonomy): domain Eukaryota; kingdom Metazoa; phylum Chordata; class Actinopteri; order Cypriniformes; family Gobionidae; genus Coreius; species Coreius guichenoti. The sequence goes on along the minus strand of CM077171.1, from coordinate 9,746,881 downwards.
AACATATAGGAGTTGTATGGCCTTGCTTATGTCCACAGAGCTGCCCTGTGGCCCTGATCAGCTGTTTGTCTGCTTTGGGTCGCCTAAAGCCTGGACGATAGTGAAGGGGTAGGGTAAGGCACTGTTCGAGAATTGCGTCGGGCCACAGTTTGTCTCTCCGGGCCACTGAAGAGACACCGAGAGCTATTGGGCAGTCTATGGCAGCAGGAGAGACATCTCTAGCTTAATCTGTCTGACATAAAGGAAAAGACTGTTTCAGAAAAGTTTCTGACCCTAAATGCAGTGTTTCTTCTAGCCATAACTTCTCTTAAAAAAGTAGGAGATTTACAGGCCCTGTCGGTATCCCCCACATCCCTTGAGTTTGCGCCGGGATGGTCAAGGCATTCCTTTACCCTAAGCCGGGCTATGTCCCAAAGGTGGCAACCAACACACCATGGCCTATCGTCTTGTAAGCCTTCTGCCCTCCTCCTTTCAGAGATCAAGACAAGGAAAAGCAGAACCTTGTATGTCCAATGAGAGCTTCTTCAGGCGTCCAAACAGACAGTCAGCAAGGACTGGATAGTTGAGACTATTTATTTTGCTTATGAGTCCTCTGGCCAGTGGTTTCCTTTGGCTGTCAGAGCTCACTCTACTAGGAGTATGGCGGCCTAGGGTTACAGTAGGACGAAATTAAATCCATGGAATTTAGGACGAAATCAGATGCGTGTGTTTTATCTCCAGGCCCCTGGAGATTCATCTGCTCTCAGAAATGAGTCCTCCATTCTCTAATATCAAAGAACATCATATTAGAAATGTCTCAGGAATGAATGTATTTTATCCTGTCATTTCTCGTCACACTGTTCATGTCTGTTTATTTCCACAGTCACATTCACCAACATGAATCCCAAGACCAGGAACGACTTCCTACAATGTAAGTCACTAAGAAAAGAAGCAGAAAAACTGTTCATGTTCTTCCTGTAGAAGGTAAAAGAAATCATGATAAGAGTTTCATAATTGATCATGTAAATGATGATTTGCACAGGATATCTGGTCAGCTGTACTGAGACACTGATGATACATTGAACACTGAGTCATGAAGAGTTCAGATATATTAAAAAATCAGACAGATTCATATTTCCTGATTCTGATGTGTTTTCCCATCCGCTCACTCTGGATCTTAACACAGTGAATAAATGGCTCTGTTTGTCTGAGAGGAACAGAGTGATTACTTACACTAACACACAGCAGCCGTATCCTGATCATCCAGACAGAGTTGATGTTTATGCTCAGGTGTTGTGTAGAGAGAGTGTGTGTGGACGCTGTTACTGGGAGAGTGAGTGGAGTGGGAGTCGTGTGTTTATATCCGTGTCATATAAGAGCATCAGCAGGAAGGGAGGGGGCCTTGAGCGTATGTTTGGGTATAATGATCAGTCCTGGAGTTTGTTCTGCTCTTCTTCCAGTTACTCATTCTGGCACAATAACACACACACTGATCTCCCTGCAGTGTCCATCAGTAGTAGAATAGGAGTGTGGATCACAGTGCAGGAACTCTGTCCTTCTACAGCATCTCTGACACAATGAGCCTCATCCACACAGTCCACACCACATTCACTCAGCCGCTCTATCCTGGGTTTTGGGTTTGGTGAAACTTTGTTGATGGCAGTGGCGGCTGGTGGAACATTTTCTAGGTAGGGCTGTGTTTAAGAAAAAATTAAGTTTAAGAAAAAAGTTAACAGAAGGAAAACATATTAAGCCAGAACATATTTTGAAGGCTTCAAAGATAATTGTTTTAACCAAGTTCAGGATTAAGTTTGAGGATGATTCTCACAAAACTGTATTTTCAGTGTAATGGGGTGACCCCCTTAGGTGGGTTTTCTGTTTTGCATGAGTGAATGGAGCTGGGCGGAAGTTAAGCTCACGGCCCCTTTAAAAACACGGGGATTTCCCTTTTACTTCAGTCGATTGTGCTGCAGAAATCTGTCCGCTGCTGTTTTGCTGTTGCGCGGCGGCTCGTCACTGCGACCCGCGGTGTTGGGTTTCCCTCAAGTGCACACGATCGTGTGTGTGCTCAAGTCGCACCAACCTGATTGTGTTCTTGAATACAGTGAGTGGCTATTGCCACCTTTGATTGCCTGTTATCAGTTTCCCTTATAACCAACAAGGGCTATTATCTGCTGTGACTGGGAGGGTTTACTTTATATATATATATATATATATATATATATATATACATTCTTTTTGTTTGTTTATCGTGGATTGTGGTGTTGGTTGCTTATTTTGAGTGGGGTTAATTTTGTTGTTTTACAGATTTGTATGAAGGTGTGAATTGAGGTTATTGTTTGAATTAAATTTATTTGAATTTGTCATTTTTTTTCTTTCCCTTCCCAAATGCTGAATTATCCCATGGGATATTGATATTCAAGATACAGGTGGCCACTGGATGGTATCAGGATCCTTTTTCTTTTGTGTAAACGTTATTTGCAATTTGTGTATTTTAAGTCTTTTGTATGATTATTCTTTTAAACATCTTTAAGTGTCAATTAAAGAAGCTGTGCACATCTCTGCTTGTTCTTTCCATTTATTTGGAAAACCTGTAGTTGCGAACATTTACAATACATATTTTATATCTTAGGCGGTTTTTATATCTTAGGCGGCTAGCCTCCGCTCACATCAGCAAGCAATTTTTCAAGGTAAATTAAAAACACTTTTTCATTTTCATAGTTCACAATTTATGCATGCAGTGCAACAGCAAAACTGTGAGGAAAAACTTTTTAATATAAAATTGCTTTTTTTTTTTATAAACTGGTTTACTGAACAAATTGTGTCTGTCCTTAAATTAATTCAATTATACTTAAAAGTTTCTTAAAGATAATTTTTTTTTAATCTCTGCTAATGCTGTAAAGTGTAAACTATATAGGGAGCACTTACGTTTACATTTATTCATTTAGCAGGCGCCTTTATCTAAAGCGACTTACAACTGAGAAATACAGGAAGCGATCCGTCATGAAGAGGTGAATAATTTACAAAAAGTGCCTGAAATACTAAGTTTCAGACATTGCTTAGAATAGCATAAGCTAGAATAGGGAGGGAATAGAGATAAAAGAGTAAAAAGGGGGGAATTTTTTTTTTTTTTTAAGATAAGGTTAAGTGCTCACCGAAGAGATGAGTTTTCAGCTGTCTTTTGAATGTTGTCAGTGATTCTGCATTCTGGATGGAGGTGGGGAGATCGTTCCACCAGCAAGGAACACTGAATGAAAATGTTCTGGAAAGGGATTTCATGCCTCTCTGTGGTGGTACCACGAGCCATCGCTCCTTTGCCGAGCGAAGGCTTCTGATGTAGACTCGTAGGAGCGAGTGGAAGTATGCAGGTGCTGAGCCTGTGGTGGATCTGTAAACAAGCGTCAACACCTTAAACTTGATGCGGGCAGCGAGTGGTAGCCAGTGCAGAGAGATGAAGAGAGGTGTGACATGGGCCCTTTTGGGCTTGTTGAAGACAAGACATGCCGCTGCGTTCTGAATCATTTGAAGCGTTTTGATCGCACACGATGGAAGTCCAGCCAGAAGAGCATTACAGTAGTCTAGCTTAGAAATGACCAGGGCCTGGACGAGAAGCTCTGTTGCATGCTCTGTTAGGAATGGTCTGATCTTCCTGATATTATGCAGCGCAAACCTGCATGACCGAGCTGTCTTTGAAATGTGGTCTTTGAAGGACAGCTGGTCATCAAAGGTTACTCCATGATTTCTGACCGACCTTGATGGGGTAATCAAGGATGAATCTAGCTGGATGGTGAAATCGTGTTGCAGAGTCGGATTGGCAGGGAAGACGAGAAGCTCTGTCTTTGCCAGGTTGAGCTGCAGGTGATGTTCTTTCATCCATGCCGAGATGTCCGCCAGACAGCTTGAGATTGGTGCAGCTACTGTGGGATCATCTGGTTGAAATGAAAGGTAGAGCTGTGTGTCATCAGCATAGCAATGGTATGAGAAGCCATGTGCCTGTATGATGGGTCCCAGTGATGTAGTGTAAATGGAGAAGAGGAGAGGTCCAAGCACTGAGCCCTGAGGAACCTCAGTGGTCAGTTGATGTGCTTTGGATACCTGCCCTCTCCAGGCAACCCTGAAAGACCTACCTGTGAGATAGGACTCAAACCAGTGGAGTGGAACCCCTGTGATGCCCAGAGATGAGAGGCTGGACAGAAGAATCTGATTATTCACAGTGTCAAAGGCAGCAGATAGATCGAGAAGGACGAGGACTGATGATTTGGAATCAGCTTTTGCAATCCACAGGGCTTCAGTGACCAACAGTAATGCAGTCTCTGTTGAGTGGCCCCTTTTGAAACCTGATTGTTTGACGTCCAGCTGATTATACTGTGAGAGGAAAGATGAAACCTGGTTGAAACAACAAGCTTGTTCAAGACAGGTCTGTAGCTATCTACAAGTGACGTGTTTAATGTGGGTTTTTAAAGCAGTGGGATTACCCGAGCCTGCTTGAATGTGGTAGGGAAAGTGCCAGTGCAGAGAGATGTGTTGATGATGTGTGTGAGAGCTGGTAGGAGTGTAGGAGAGATGGCTTGTAGAAGGTGTGAGGGCATGGGATCTAGAGGGCAGGTGGTAGGATGTCTGGAGAGAAGTTTAGATACTTCTGCCTCAGTGAGTGTAGAGAAGGAGGAGAGAAGATTTGTGGCTGATCTAAAATCCTGTGTGTGTGGAGGTGAGAACTGACTGCTGATGGTTGTTGTATCATCAGTGTTATCATCTTGTTGTGTAAATAAGAAGGGTAACACTTTATAATAACGTTCAGTTGTAACTAATTTATAAGTGGTTAGTTAATGATGAACTAATCATTTACAAAACATTCATAAATGATTATCAAGTGATATGCTAACATTTTATGTATGTTTTATAAATTCCGTTACAAGTAATTTACAAGTGATTAGTTAATGATGAACTAATAGTTTACAAAACATGACTATGCATTTCATAAATGTTTAATAAATTATGTTACATTTTTTTGTATGTTTTGTAGATTCAATTATAAATTATTTACAAGTTATTAGATAATGATAAACTAATCATTTACAAATCATGACTATACGTTCATAAATGATTATTAATATGCTAACGATTTACAAATCTGTCGTAAATTATCTTTAAAAAAATAGGGAGTGGGGGGTTAAACTAACCTGTACAGAAATCTCATCCATTTGAAGAGGGAGACTTTGGAATGACTAAATATTGACTTGTGCCTAATTGACTTCCTTTATTCTTCTGCCTCCATGACTGCCTTGCTGGCACCTCCTGGGAGATAAGTGAAAAGACATAGGCATAGAAAGCAAATACATAACATATAATTTCAGATACAGTAATGAACTTGTGATATGGTGAAAGTCCATTGGCACAAGTATTGAACTTTTGATTTGGAGATACTTTTATCTGAGCTATTTAATGCTACTTCATAATTTACTACATTATGAGAAAACTTTTTTTTTAAACACTTTCACTACATAACACATTTACCTGACATCTATAACTAACTATGAAACTCAAACTTTTACAAAATACAAAATATGAGCGTGTAGTATATAATGCATTGCATAATAATCAAAAAAAAAAAAAAAACTATGAATGCATTAGTATGCATTATATAGTACAAGGGCATTTAAATTACAGATTTCAAAATCCCACCACCCCACCTTACTTACCATTCAAAATTGTCAATGCAATCGCTTTGCTTCAACTTCATTTTATGACCACAGGAACTACATTTAATCATCCTTTTAAGTATTTTTTTCTTTTGCAGCCATTTTATAAGTTTCAGATGTTTTTTGTCCCTCGACCAGCTCGCTCAACTTTCTAGCTAAACTTGGCATCTTTTTAACACCTTGTAAGTGTAGGTCTCCTCTGGTATCCGACTCACAGATTGTGTATGGTACCGCCAAAAACATTCAAATTGTAGTTCTGGGCTCACCCATACAGAGCCAATCAGATCCAAAGAAAATAATGTAAAGTTATACAAGTATTATTAAAGAATTACCATTATACGAATATGTAATAATTACATTTATTTTGTCATTTTAAATATCATAAATAATGAAAATGTAAAATATTTCATTTTTTATATGAAACATTGTAATTGGTTGTTTAAGTTGTGACATATGTGACTATTATGAGCGTGACCACGAGCGGCAGAAATGGCAGCTCCGGTCGGTACCCAAAAGCCTTCCACCCGTTTTAGAAAACGGTTCGACCAGAACACTGATGAAACAACCGTCCAGCAAAGAGAAAAAGATGAAGCGGACAGCAGCACAGGAAAGTATACATTTACCACACAGTGGTAACATTTCTGCTAGCTAACTTTAACAATTTACTTAGCTAATGAATTGAAGTTGAGTTGCACCAAAACTTTTTGATTTGTCTATCAGTAGAAGCATTCACAAACGACTTCTTATTTAGATGGTTAAAAATACTGCTTTAAATGCATTAAGTGGTATTTAGCACCCGCACTTTACTGATATTTATTTATTTATTTATTTATTTTTTATACCTGCAGTGTTTGCAATGGAGTCACCAACGTTAATTGGCCCAATGATGATTAGCCTTTTCTATATAGTGCTATAAATACACACAAACACACACACACACACACACACACACACACACACATACATATATATATATACAAACCCGATTCCAAAAAAGTTGGGACACTGTACAAATTGTGAATAAAAAAGGAATGCAATAATTTACAAATCTCATAAACTTATATTGTATTCACAATAGAATATAGATAACATATCAAATGTTGAAAGTGAGACATTTTGAAATGTCATGCCAAATATTGGCTCATTTTGGATTTCATGAGAGCTACACATTCCAAAAAAGTTGGGACAGGTAGCAATAAGAGGCCGGAAAAGTTAAATGTACATATAAGGAACAGCAGGAGGACCAATTTGCAACTTATTAGGTCAATTGGCAACATGATTGGGTATAAAAAGAGCCTCTCAGTGTGGCAGTGTCTCTCAGAAGTCAAGATGGGCAGAGGATCACCAATTCCCCCAATGCTGCGGCGAAAAATAGTGGAGCAATATCAGAAAGGAGTTTCTCAGAGAAAAATTGCAAAGAGTTTAAAGTTATCATCATCTACAGTGCATAATCTGGAACAATCTCTGTGCGTAAGGGTCAAGGCCGGAAAACCATACTGGATGCCCGTGATCTTCGGCTTCGGCAGTTTACACATCTGGAAAGGCACCATCAATGCTGAAAGGTATATCCAAGTTCTAGAACAACATATGCTCCCATCCAGACGTCGTCTCTTTCAGGGAAGACCTTGCATTTTCCAACATGACAATGCCAGACCACATACTGCATCAATTACAACATCATGGCTGCGTAGAAGAAGGATCCGGGTACTGAAATGGCCAGCCTGCAGTCCAGATCTTTCACCCATAGAAAACATTTGGCGCATCATAAAGCATAAAGCTGTCCCAACTTTTTTGGAATCGGGTTTGTATATATATATATATATATACAGTACATCACTATAGAGAAAAGGCTAATCATTTACTTAGTTACATTTACTAACCCTATACACTTTTTCTAGAGTTTATAATCTCGCTCTGTAATATCTGAAAGGTCATCTTGGCATCTAAACATCTTGGCTTAAGTGCTTTTTTTAAACAGATTTGTATGGTTTTAAATTAATGTGATAAACATATGTAAATATTAAGTGAATAAAAAAAGGATATGCTTAATTTAGTACAGTGATTTTGAAAGAGTAATTGTATGTAAACAAAGCAATTAATTAAGCAATAAATATATAAATAACGTATGAAAAATATAATGTATAAATAATGAAAGACATGTTTTTTCCTATTATTTTATTTCAAAATATTGTTCAGAAAAGACAATGTGGTAAACAAAAATTACATTTCAATATGAGTAATGTATCATGTATTCAAATATTTAGGGTCAATATGACCCCACAGATTACAGTTTTTAACGATCGCTATTACAATTTTTTCCAATACTTTTAACAATTTTCCTAAACTCTTAACACACCAAAACACCTACAACACACAATTGCCAAATAGTTAATTTCATGCTCAAAATCACACTTTGTAAACTAAACTCCAACACTAATTTTCAAAATACAATAATACATTAACACAATACACTATGTCTACCAAAACCCTAATACATGTTCTCTTCCAACAGGAACATTTAGTCAATCATAGCACAATGTCATAAAAACACTAACACCAGATGGAATTACAGAAACGGCATTATTTTATGTGTCAGGTCTGCCCTTATACAATAGACAGTATTTTATTGATCATAGATTGTGTCTTTTGAAGCCTCTCCACATTTTTGTTTTGTTGGGTTTAGTAAATGCATGCATTTTGTTTCTTTTGCTGCAGAAATTCAATACACAAAATAAATGAGCCATCTCAGAGCAGCTTTATAGAATGCCCTTCAGTTTTATTTCATTATCAGCAATCACCATGTTGACAATAGCAAGTTCCTGTTCTTCGTTTAGGAGCTTTCCTCTGCCCCCTGAGGGAGGTGTTGAATCCTTAGATAGACAGAATACAGTTACATATTAGAGACCAGAGGCATAGAGTCACTGTAATACATGGTAAAGGTATTTACACTTTGCAGTAGGAGAAGCCCTTATACAATATCCTACCTGTTGGTTTCTCGAAAATTCTGGATAATGGATGCCACTGAAATGTCGCACACAACTCAGTAAGGCAAAGAAAAAAGAAGACCTTCAATCAAAGAAAATTGCTGAGTTGACCGAAGAAAGAGACTCTCTACTGAAGCAGTTGTCAGAATGTAACTATCAAATTTACAATTACATTCATGGTAACTAAATTTCATGTTGACAAGCTATGGCAAACTGCTAAAAGAAACTCCAAAACACCTTAATATTTGCATAATTTGGTTTGAAATTATGTCAAACTTGCTGGATAACTACTGGGGCCTTAAAGACGTGATAAAATGTAAGCAGGAACGGATATTTTCTCCCGTATTGTGACGCACATCTGAGTTAAATGAAACATACACGGATTGTTCAAAACAAGATCTATAACATACATTTAGAAAACAGGTAGCATTTTCATTTACTTTAAGTCATTGTCCTTGAATGTTATAAAATATAAAATAACGGGATCCCTGTGTTTGTGAGTGGACACAAAAAATTCTCATAATTCATAAGTCTTTATGTCTACTTGCACACTTTGGCCAAAAAGGAAAATAAATTAGAAAATACATAAGACAAGTGGGTAAGTAAGAAATACCAAAACCATGGGGTACTGGAACTGTCCCTAACTTACTTGGGTATAGTATAGCTATTCAGCAAAGGAAACATGACAAACTGACAGTACACATAAGGGTCACTTTTTTACATTTTACCACATTATCACTATTAAAGTAGCAAACCTTTTAAGAATGCTTATCTCTGACAATAGAAAAATTATTTTATTTATTCGGATGAGGTCATAACTGTATTAATCTTTCTCTCTCTGCATTAGACAAGAAGAAAAGTAGTGCTGGGATAGATGTTTCGGCTGACCTCAATGACTTCGCTGTGAAGCTTCCTCTCCTGAAAGAGCTCACACGTGGCACGTCTTTTTCAAGATGTCTCGCCCGTCTGCTTCTGGGTGCGGTCGGTCTCTGTCGCCCTCTGATGGGCACAATCACTGCCTGACGTGCTTGGGCTTTCAGCACTCTCAGGCAGCGCTTGTGGATGAGTCATGTTCCCACTGAGGGAACATGGCCATCTCGGTGCTGCGGTTGAGACTCAATGAGCTCCATGCTGGAGCGAGAGTCCCCTCTGCCACACCCCAATCTGCCGTCTCTACGCGAGGTGGCACTTTGGCTGGTGGCCAGGGTGGCCTGAGGGTGACGGTGTGGAACAAAGCCCTGACGCTCATGCCTCGGGCCACACCCCCCTCTAGCGCACCGCTCCCGCCGTGCGTCCAGATTGGGACACCGGGGCCGGCTCATGCCAAATGGAGATGTCGATTGCCGCATCGCAAGGTGGGCTAGAGTCCTCCGAGGATGATGATTCGGCTGTGCTGCTGCCTTCCGGTGTGCCAGCATTACCCGAGTCGGACCTGGAGTTGACAGCCATGCTTTCCTGGGCAGCCGCGAGCCTCGGGTTGGAGTGGAACCCTCCACCCCGTCCTGAACGCTCGCGGTTGGACGATTGGTTTTTGGGGACCCCGCTCTGACACCCGTCAGGCCACGCCCCCAATACCTTTTTTCCCGGAGGTGCATGAGGAGGTCACGCGGTCCTGGAAGTCCCCGTTGTCTTCCCGCGACCGTTCGGCGGCCTCCTCCGCCTTCTCTGCCCTCGATGGGGCCGCGGCCAAAGGGTACACTGGGGTTCCCCTGGTTGAACGCTCTGTTGCAATGCAACTGTGTCCGCAGAGTGCTTCAACCTGGCGTGGCGACCCAAAGCACCCCTCCAAAGCCTGTAGGTTCACATCAACCTTGGTGTCGAAGTCCTATAGAGCTGCGGGGCGGGCTGCCGCCTCTTTGCATGCCATGGCCATCCTTCAGGCCTACCAGGCCCGGATGCACGAGGGTAGATGAGCTGCGTGCCGCCACCGACCTTGCCCTCCGGGCGATGAAGGTGACCGCACGCTCCCTGGGCCAGGTGATGTCCACAGCTGTGGTCCAGGAGAGACACCTGTGGCTCAACCTGGCTGATGTGCGGGACGCTGAGCGGACTCGTTTCCTCGACGCTCCCATATCCCAGGATGGGCTATTCGGCGGCGCGGTTGAGAAAGTCGCCCAACAGTTCTCAGCCGCCCAGAGGCTATTAAACATATACTGCCCCGGCGGCCAGCTGCTGCCTCCACCCAGCCGCCGGCACAGTTGCCTCAGCCTGCTTGCCGCCGAGGGTGCCCTCCCGCGGCTCCCGCCCCTCCCGCGCCACCCCAGCAGCAGCAGCCTTCATCTGGGCCGCGCCGTGGAGGCCCCTGCCAAGCGCCAGGCTAAGCGGCGCTCTGTCTCCGCCCAGAGCCCAGTGGAGGACCACTGGCTCATTGATTTCTGGACAGAACTGTCTCCCATCCCCGTCCAGTGTCCTGTGACGTCTCCTGTCCTGTCCTATGACGAGTGTCCAGTGAGGGCTCCAGGCCGCGACGAGTGTCCAGTGAGGGCTCCAGCCCACGACGAGAGTCCAGAGAGGAGTTCTTCCTCCGTCCCGAGACCAGAGAGGACTTCTTCCTTCGCCCCGAGTCCAGAGAGGACTTCTTCCGCCGTCCAGAGTCCAGTGAGGACTCCGCCTCCTGTCTCCAGTCCAGAGTGGACTCCGCCTCCTGTCTCCAGTCCAGAGTGGACTCTGCCTCCTGTCTCCAGTACAGAGTGGACTCCACCTCCTGTCTCCAGTGGTCTGGACTGTGTGTATGAGGCTCATTGTGTCAGAGACGCTGTAGAAGGACAGAGTTCCTGCACTGTGATCCACATACACTCCTATTCTACGGCAGCTGTGGGGCTTTACAGGGAGATCAGTGTGTGTGTTATTGTGTCTGAATGTGTATCTTGAGGAAGAGCAGGACTGATCATGTCCAAATCCACTATCAATACCCCGTCCCTTCCTGCTGATGCTCTTATATGACACTGATATATACACATTCCCACTCCACTCAATCTCCCAGTAACAGTGTCCACACACACTCTCTCTACGCAACACCTGACTCCAATAATCAAATCTGTCTGGATGATCAGGATACGGCTGCTGTGTGTTAGTGTAAGTAATCACTCTGTTCCTCTCAGACAAACAAAGGTGTTTATTCACTGTCTTCAGATCCAGAGTGAGCTGATGGGAATCTGATGGAGAGGAAACACATCAGAATCAGGAATTATGAATCTGTCTGATCTTTTAATGTATCTGAACTCTTCATGACTCAATGTTCAATGTATCATCAGTGTCTCAGTACAGCTGACCAGATATCCTGTGCAAACCATCATTTACATGATCAATTATGAAACTCTTGTCATGATTTCTTTCACCTTCTACAGGAAGAACATGAACACATTCAGTGAGTTTTTCTGCTTGTTTTCTTAGTGACTTACATTGTAGGAAGTCGTTCTTGGTCTTGGGATTCATGTTGGTGAATGTGACTGTTGAAATAAACAGACATGAACAGTGTGAAGAGAAATGAGAAGATAAAATACATTCATTTCTGAGACATTTATAATGTGATGCTCTATGATATTAGATGATGAGAGCAGATGAATCTCCAGGGGCGTCATTTATGAAAAAAAAAAAGAAAAAAAGATCAGATTTGATCCTAAATTCCATGGATTTCATTCTACGTCATGTGTGTGTATATATGCAAATGGACATTTTATAAATCACAGGAACGTTTCAGAAACTGTTGTGTTTTCGCATTTAGGATCTTTCTACGCTCGTCTTTATTAAGGAGGCGCAGGACTTCACCTCTGTCAGAGATCTTCTTGATCTCCTCTTTGCAGAAATCCTCCAGTTTGTTTCTCAGCTGACGGACAGATTCTCTCATGCCATCAAAAGAGAAGAAAGAACTGAAGGGAACGTCGGGTTCGTCTGTAGATTCAGGAGGTGCTGAGAGAGACTGGAAACTCTACAGAAAACAGAAATCAAAACTCATCAGCTCCACACTTCAGCCAATAACCTGCACTATATCAGATCTGAACTGACTTATCTTCAGTGACTCGCCTCAATCCAGCACTTTCACACAATCAGCTTCATTCTTGTACAAATGTACAATTTACAAATTAAAACTTTTAATTTGACATTATTACAGAGTGCACTTTTTAAAAGTCTAAGAAACACAGTCATGAAAGTGTCTCTCTTTAAGTGCACTTAAGTGGCCTTTTATTCCATTAATATTATATTATTTGCAAGTCCAGTTTTTTTCTTTTTTTTTTTTTTTTTAAGATTTGAAGTAATTAAATGTGAAAGTGCACATTCAGTACAATTAAGCACAGTTCTTTTTCATAAGGGACTATGTGTGAACTTTCTAGGAAATGGTTTGGATGATAAAACATCTGCTTGCTGAGAAGATTTGAGGAAAAGCAGTTCAAAGGCTACGAGTAGATTGACCATTATTTGTAACTTTTGACTGGTTAGTGCCACTGAAACTTCACAAGGACCCTTAAGGCACGATCCCAAGATCAGGTTAATAAGCATTGTTAATATACAGCCTCACTTTTTTGATGCCAATTACTGAAAATACTGTAGTAGAAATAAAATATTTAACTAATAAGATGATGAAAAATCTAGTTGGGTGGAAATTGATACCGTCAAGTTCACTGATTTCATCATGACAGAAGAAACCAGAAGGAAAAATGATTTAATGCTGTTTGCCACCAAATAATTTATTCCAGAAGAAAGAGCTCAGAAAAATGTTTCCTGTGAGATTTTCCAGGGCTTTGTAAGTGTTGTCTCTTTAAACAGAAGATGATCAGATGAGAGTCTGACTGATGATTATGTGATAACACAACACTTGACTGAATCTGACTCAATTCCTGAGTCAAATCTCAGTCAGCGGCTCATTCTGCTCTTATGAGATGTTTCTCTGTCATAGCAGGATCTTGCTCAAGTCCACTATTATCCTGTTCTTCTAGATCTCTGTTACCTGCAGGAAATGGATGTGATGGTGTGTGTGTGAAAGCTGCTCCAGCTCAGCGTCTCTCCTCCTCAGATCATTGATCTCCTGCTCCAGTCGCTCCAGTCGTCCTTCAGCTCGACTCACTGCAGTCTTTTCCTGATCTTTGATCCGCTGTGTGACCTCAGAGCGGCTTCTCTAAATGGAGCGGATGAGCTCAATAAAGATCCTCTCACTGTCCTCCACTGCTGTCTGTGCAGAGCGCTGTTAGGACACACATCACAATCACACAGTGGCTTCAGCGGGACTGACAGAGACAAACTGGGACGTCTCAAACTTCTCTTCTTCTCCAGACTCACCTTATGAGACTCCAAAGCCTCTCTCAGCTGCTGAAGATCTTTCTGTCTCTGCTGGATTCTCTGACGGATCTTCATCTGCGTCTTCTTCAGCTGTTTCTAGAGGACAAACCAATAACAGGAAATGATACATAAACTACTATCACACAAAAATTAAAGCTACATGAATCCAGAATTGGTGGAGGGTTAAAGATCTTGCATGGTACATTTATACTGTAGGTTCGAACCACAGATTCATGATTTCCTGAAATGAGATTATGAATGAATATGAAACTGAAATATCAGCAGTATTTCATCAGTGCCTAGATTTATATGAATACTTCTGTCAGGATGCCGGTTTGATCTGTCTTGTTGTGTTTGTGCCGTTGTTCGTTCGGAGCGCATGGCTGTCTTGTCCGCGCACGTGCTTTGGCGTGTTGTGTTTGTGTTCGTTCGCCATGTGCTTCGGCACGTGTGTTCTGTCGTGTTGCCATGCGTTCACTGTCAGTTGTCGTCCTGCCCTCTTGTTACCCTGTTAGTTCGTCATTACACTCACGTGCTACCCTCATTAGATTCCCTTTATATTCCCTTTGTGTTTTTTGTTCCATGCCAGATCGTGTTTGTTCGTTGTGTCTTTCACGTCTTGCTTTTCATCTTGTCTGAGTCTATTTATCTAGCCAAGCCTTATTCTCTTCTAGTTTTAATTAGTTTTTTCTATTTTTTGATTTAGTTGTTTTTTAGTTTTATTTAGTTATTGTTGTTGTTTTTTCTTTTTGGCTTTACTGTTTATTTAGTTATTTTATTTGTTTCCTGTGGTTAGTCTTCAGATCAGTTTTGTCTTGTTTTTCTGTTTTTCTGTTTTATTTTTTCTCTCCAGTCATCCAGTTTCCCTGGCTGCTGGTTGGTGTACACCTTCTGCCACCTTCAGCTTCCCCGCTGTAATCTCCATTCTTTCTCCCTGCCTCACCTGCCATCACTGCCCGTTGCTCCCCTGTCTCATCCATCATCCTGGACCTTCTGTGCAGGTGGCTCTTGGTTGAGCGTTACCGCTCTATGGACTTTGTCTTTGCTACCTGAGGCTGTCATTGACTGTGGACTAGCTCTTGCTTCTGTTCGTTTCTCCTCCTGTTTTCCCAATAAACTGTATTACCCTGCAAATTGAATCCTCCTCTTTCTGAACCCTGACAGTATGATCTGGCCAGCTATGGATTCAGCAGGGCCAGAAGCAGTCCGGACCACCGTCGCCCAGCAGGGGATTCTGCTAGGACAACATGCCACACAGCTTACAGCCACCACCCGTGATGTAGAGGTAATGGCCAACCAGATGGCAGACATCACTGCACAGCTTAGACAGTTACGGAGGGACCAAGATACCACCAGATCAGTTGCTGCTGCCTCGCATCCTGTACCTGCCCACTCCAGTTTGACTCCAGAACCTCGAGTTCCCACACCCACTCCCTACGATGGCGACTCCATGTCCTGCCGTTCATTCCTGACTCAGTGTTCCATCATCTTTGCCTTGCAACCTACCACTTATGCTTCAGAGATCACCAAGGTGGCATTTGTCATCACTCTGCTCACTGGCAAGGCTCGTGAATGGGGAACCACTGTGTGGGCAGCCAAGGCTCCGTTCTGTGCCTCCTTCGAGCTGTTCGAGAAGGAGATGTTGAAGGCATTCGACCATTCACTGGCCGGTAAGGAGGCCGCTAGCCAGCTCGCCAGGTAAAGACAGGGGAACCACTCTGTGACAGAGTACTCCATCCGCTTCCGCACTCTTGCTGCCTTAACTGGCTGGAACGAGGAGGCTTGCTGGGACAGATTCCGGGAGGGTCTTAGCGATGACCTCCAGGATGAAACTGCCATTCATGACTTGCCATCTTCATTTGATGGCCTAGTGGATTTGGCCCTCAGAGTGGAGACCCGTCTAGAGATGCGTCGTCAGAGACAATCTGCACGTGTTCATTGGAGAAGTTCCTTGTCTCCGTTGGCGGCAACCAGCTGTAGTTCTGAGCCTCTTCCTGAGCCGGAGCCCATGCAGGTGGGACGGATGCGTCTGGCAGCAGAGGAGAGACAACGCCGCATAGCCCAGGGACTCTGTCTTTACTGCGGCAAACCAGGACATTTTGCAGCCCAATGCCCGTTAAAAGCCAGGGCTCGCCAGTAGTGGGGGAAGTACTGGTGAGCGTTACTCCCTTGTCTTGTTCCCCCTGCTCCCGCACCCTCCTTCCTGCCACTGTCGTTTGGGGCCCCTATTTGAGACATTGCTCAGTCTTAGTTGACTCTGGTGCTGAAGGTGACTTTATTGATGCTGATTTGGTGGTTCGTTGGAGAATTCCTACCTCCCGTCTCCAGAAACCCATCACAGTGAGGGGACTTAATGGCTCCACCTTGGCCCAAATAACCCATGTCACTGATCCTATAAGCCTAGTCATTTCGGGCAACCACCGTGAGGAGATGGTGTTCTACCTCCTTCAGTCTCCTGGCACCGCCATTGTATTGGGACATCCATGGCTGGTTAAACACAATCCCCATGTGAGTTGGTCAGGGAATTCTGTGAGTTCTTTTTGTCATAAGTTTTGTCTGGGTGCTGCTTCGTCTTCTGGCTCTGTTTCTTCTATGTTTCAGGAGGAGGCGGTGGATCTAACCGGTGTTCAGGTGGAGTACCTTGGTCTGCGACGCTTGTTCAGCAAGTCCTGGGCGGCATCTCTTCCTCCGCATCGGCCGTATGACTGTGCTATTGACCTCCTCCCAGGCACTTCTCTGCCTAAAGGCCGCCTATACTCCCTCTCAGGACCAGAGAGGGAGGCTCTGGATAAGTATATCCATGAGTCACTGGCAGCTGGCCTCATCCGACCCTCCTCTTCTCCTGCAGGCGCGGGGTTCTTCTTCGGGGGTGGAAAAAGGATGGCTCACTCCGCCCCTGCATCGATTATCGTGGGCTGAATGACATCACCATAAAGAATCGGTACCCCCTGCCGTTGATGTCAACTGCTCATGAGCTGTTGCAGGGAGCTCGGGTCTTCACGAAGTTGGATCTACCATCTGGTTCGGATCAGGGAGGGTGATGAGTGGAAGACAGCGTTTAATACCCCCACTGGGCACTTTGAATATAGGGTTATGCCCTTTGGGCTTACTAATGCCCCGGCTGTCTTCCAGACCCTGGTTAACGATGTGTTGAGAGACATGATCAATAGATTTGTCTTTGTGTACCTTGACGATATCTTAATTTTTTTCTCCTTCGTTACAGGTACACATTCAGCACGTACGCCAGGTGCTGCAGCGTCTTCTGGAAAACCAGTTGTACGTCAAGGTGGAGAAATGTATGTTCCACACTGACTCCGTTCCATTCCTGGGGCAAATAATCTCGGCGGAGGGGATTAAGGTAGATCCGGCGAAGGTAAGGGCTGTCTCCGAATGGCCAGTCCCCGACTCCCGCAAGGCGGTGCAGCGGTTCCTGGGTTTTGCTAATTTTTACAGACGGTTTATCCGCAACTTCAGTCAAACCGCTGCTCCCTTGACAGCTCTAACCTCCACTTGTGTACCTTTCAGGTGGTCGGACCAGGCTCAGGGAGCTTTCCAGAAACTTAAAAGATGTTTCACCTCTGCACCTGTCCTGTCTGTTCCAGACCCTGATCTGCAATTTATTGTGGAGGTGGATGCTTCTGAAGTTGGGGTTGGAGCAGTCCTCTCCCTGCGGTCCCCTCGAGATGAAAAAGTACACCCCTGTGCATTTTTCTCACACCGCCTGAGCCCAGCTGAACGAAACTATGATGTCGGAAACCGGGAACTGCTTGCGGTAAGGCTGGCCCTGGGTGAGTGGCGCCATTGGCTGGAGGGCGCGGCTGAGCCCTTCTTGGTCTAGACGGATCATAAGAACCTCGAATATATCCGTTCGGCCAGGAGGTTGAACTCTCGGCAGGCCAGATGGGCACTCTTTTTCGGCCGGTTCCGTTTCACCCTCTCTTACCGGCCGGGGTCTAAGAACATTAAGCCTGATGCCCTGTCTCATCTCTTTGACTGTCCTGGGAGTCAGTCTTTGCCCGACACAATTGTGCCTGGGGACGTTGTGGTGGCGGCCATGTCCTGGGCGGTCGAGGGACGGGTCAGGGAGGCCCTGCGAGGAGTGGCGGTTCCGGTGGGTTGCCCTGATGGTCTGTTGTTTGTTCCTGAGCCGCTGCGTGCAGCTGTGTTGAGGTGGAGTCACTCATCGAGGCTGGCCTGCCATCCAGGTGTGCGGAGGACATTGGCTTCTGCCCGTCAACGCTTTTGGTGGTCCACCATGGATCAAGATGCCAGACAGTTCGTGGCAGCCTGCTCGGTTTGTGCCCAGAATAAGTCTTCTTACAAGCCTCCCGCTGGTCTGCTGCAATCTTTGCCCGTTCCCCCCCGCCCCCTGGTCTCACATTTTCCCATTATGTTATAATGCTACTCTCTGCGTTCGCTCGGCGGCTACTATGAGACACTTGTTCACACTGCAGTGAGCTAGATCAATATCAGGCATGGTAAAACATGGTACTCACTGTAAATCAAGAAAACGAGATTTAAACAATAAGACTGTGTTGAGCTATATAACAATGATTAGTTTTCTGGCGATGAATGTCTGCAAACAGTTGTTTACCTGTCTAATAAAACACATCATATATTAAAGCCTTTGGTGTTTCCATGGTTTCTGCAAAATAAAACCAGAAATCGAAGGGTAACGCGGGTATGATGTCATTGATAGGCGATGCACGGTCCGTGTCCTGGTTAAAATTGCTTATAATGTAAGTACACAAGTCAACAGAATATATAACATTGTTCTAGTGGTTTTTGGATATTTTAATCCAAAAATCTTACATATTGTGCCTTTAAATCATATTTTTATTCTTTAGCTTTTGGAAACCTTTAGTTGTTGTTTTTATTGTGTAGACCTGCTTTGTACACTGTACAGCACTTTGGATCAATTCATATTTTGTTTAAATGTGCTCTATAAATAAACGTTGTTCTTGTTGTTTGAAGAATGTCTCGGCTGTTTACAGAGGCCAAATAAAATATGGTGACACATCAATAACAACAAACCTCATTGGTTCTTGCATGTCACAGTCACGACTAAACATCATGATAGGCTTGTTCGACTTGAAGCGGAGCTACACAGAACGATCGGTGTATGGCATCAAAGTACCGCAAGAGCGATTGGAGAGCAGATGGCTCCGTATGTACTTTGGTACTTTGTCATACACCCAGGGCCGTTTCTAGCCATTCTGACGCCCTAGGCGAAATCCTTATTGGTGCCCCCAGTCAAATTTTAAAAAGCAACAATGGGATTACTGCTATTAATTAACAAATACATACATACATTCCAAATTATATTTGTATATATTTGTTAATAAGGATTAAAATTAATACCAGTAATACCATTGTGTAGCCAGATGCCTGTATAGCCCCAGGCCTATATAATATATATATATATTTGTGCAGTCCCTAGTTTCTAAGAAATTGTTCTCAGACATAACTACATAATTATTATATGTTATTATTACATTTCACATGAAAATAATAAGAATAAATACTGATTCAGTGTGGTTTTTGAAACCTTTTGAAGGTGCAAGTAAGAGAAGAAAGCTTTATAGAGTCAAAATGTCATGAAATGCTGAAGTGAGTGTGCAGTTATATTTTGTGCACTGCACTGACAGGTGAAGTGAATAACACTGATTATCTCTTCATCATGGCACTTGCTAGTGGGTGGGATATATTAGGCAGCAAGTGAACATTTTGTCCTCAAAGTTGATGTGTTAGAAGAAGGAAAAACGGGCAAGCGTAAGGATTTGAGCGAGTTTGACAAAGGCCAAATTGTGATGGCTAGACGACTGGGTCAGAGCATCTCCAAAACTGCAGCTCTTGTGGGGTGTTCCCGGTCTGCAGTGGTTAGTGTCTATCAAAAGTGGTCCAAGGAAGGAACAGTGGTGAACTGGCGACAGGGTCATGGGTAACCAAGGCTCACTGATGCACGTGGGGAGTGAAGGCTGGCCCATGTGTTCCGATGAAACAGACGAGCTACTGTAGCTCAAATTGCTCAAGAAGTTAATGCTGGTTTTGATAGAAAGGTGTCAGAATACACAGTGCATCGCAGTTTGTTGCGTATGGGGCTGCATAGCCGCAGACCAGTCAGGGTGCCCATGCTGACCCCTGTCCACCGCCAAAAGCGCCAACAGTCGGCACGTGGGCACCAGAACTGAACCACGGAGCAATGGAAGAAGGTGACCTGGTCTGATGAATCATGTTTTCTTTTATATCACGTGGATGGCCGGGTGTGTGTGCGTCGCTTACCTGGGGAACACATGCCACCAGGATGCACTATGGGAAGAAGGCAAGCCGGCAGAGGCAGTGTGATGCTTTGGGCAATGTTCCGCTGGGAAACCTTGGGTCCTGCCATCTATGTGGATGTTACTTTGACACGTACCACCTACCTAAGCATTGTTGCAGACCATGTACACCCTTTCATGGAAACGGTATTCCCTGATGGCTGTGGTCTCTTTCAGCAGGATCATGCGCCCTGCCACAAAGCAAAAATTGTTCAGGAATGGTTTGAGGAGCACATCAACGAGTTTGAGGTGTTGACTTGGCCTCCAATTTCCCCAGATGTCAATCCAATTGAGCATCTGTGGAATGTGTTGAACAAACTAGTCCGATCCATGGAGGCCCCACCTTGCAACTTACAGGACTTAAAAGATCTGCTGCTAACATCTTGGTGCCAGATACCACAGCACACCTTCAGGGGTCTAGTGGAGTCCATGCTTCGGGTCAGGGCTGTTTTGGCAGCAAAAGGAAAACCAACACAATATTAGGAAGGTGGTCATAATGTTATGCCTGATCGGTGTATATATATAATAATATTACCAAGGGGCAGCATGTGTATTGAAAACAGCAGAGGGCCTAAAACAGACCCTTGTGGCACGCCATATTTTACTGATATTAACTTGGATAATTCCCTGTTTAAATAAACAAAATGGTAACGTTCAGATATGTACGATCTAAACCACCTTAATGCCTGTCCCTGAATACCAGTGTAATTTTGTAATCGACCTAAGAGTATGTCATGATCTTGTCACGCTTATTCAGTTGTGTTTGTTCTTAGTTTTGTTTTTTAGTGACTTTTAGTTTGTTTCCCTTCATCATATGTGTTCCTTTGTTTGAATTTCCCACCACTTATCAGTTCCCATGGACATTCGTGTTTGTGTTACGCATACACTGTTACACCTTTTGTATTTACCTAAGTTAACTTTATTATTAAAAATATTTTGTGTAACCCAGGTAGGGTTATTATTCTGATTATTGCTGAGTTAGGTTAATGCTGGGTAAAATAAACAATTTATTATTGAGTAAATAATATTTAATTCATGAGGAATGCATGAGATGTATATACATCATTTATGTTTATGTTCAGGTGATATTATGTGTTTGTCACAGATCAGCCAGGCTCTCTCACTTCCACCGCAGTGATCCCTGTCACCAGAGTACTGATCGCCCGCACCTGTCATCAATCACCTCATCAGCAGCTCACTATATATTCACACAGCTCACCTTCAGTCACTGTCTGGCCTTGAACTAGGAAAGACTCACTTAACTGATCTCCTTGGGTTTCCCAGAGTGTGTTCCTGTCTCCCTGCAACTTCATCCCAGTGTGTTGGCTTTCGTTACTTACCTCTCATCTCTGCTGCTGAGGTGTCCGTTTCTCCATCTCCATACATCTTTTGTAAGACAACCATCAAGACTGTTATTCATCTGCCATCTCTCTCCGTTATTCAAGTGCATCTTCATCACCCCATTCTCTGCCCTGTATTCCCTAATAAAGTGTGTGTTTGGATCTTCACTAACCTTGTCCGGTGTGTATATCCTGACAGTGTTTCAGTGAAGGAATACATTTTCAAGCACTGTTTCTTAAAGAATTACGGTGATACTTAAAGTTTGTATGTAATGCACTTATGAAAATGTGTTTTGATTGCGGATAATAAATGTAAATGCTGTATAAGTTGTTAAAACATACATTTCTGGATATCTGACAGTTTAATGACATTTGTGAAAGTGTATGCGCATTACTCTGCACAAGAGTATAAGCAGGTTTTCTTTGGTAGCTCAGTCATTAGTATGAGAATACGACGGATAAACGGACATTCAGGAACACTGGACTGCATTAATGTTTATTCTCGTCTAATTTGATGAGGATTCTGGATCAACAAAGACCCAGATAGCATTCTAAATCCCCGAGTGATAGAATACCTCTGGCGCCATGGGAGACGATCAACGTGACACTATCATGTGAGAGAGAGTGTGTTCGAGTTTCTGAGGAGGAGTCTGAGGAGTGTGTTTGAGTTTCTGAGGAGGAGTCTGAGGAGTGTGTTTGAGTTTCTGAGGAGGAGTGTGTTTGAGTTTCTGAAGAGGAGTGTGTTTGAGTTTCTGAAGAGGAGTCTGAGGAGTGTGTTTGAGTTTCTGAGGAGGAGTGTGTTTGAGTTTCTGAGGAGGAGTCTGAGGAGTGTTTTTGAGTTTCTGAGGAGGAGTGTGTTTGAGTTTCTGAGGAGTCTGAGGAGTGTGTTTGAGTTTCTGAGGAGGAGTGTGTTTGAGTTTCTGAAGAGGAGTCTGAGGAGTGTGTTTGAGTTTCTGAGGAGGAGTGTGTTTGAGTTTCTGAGGAGGAGTGTGTTTGAGTTTCTGAAGAGGAGTCTGAGGAGTGTGTTTGAGTTTCTGAGGAGGAGTGTGTTTGAGTTTCTGAGGAGGAGTCTGAGGAGTGTGTTTGAGTTTCTGAGGAGGAGTGTGTTTGAGTTTCTGAGGAGGAGTGTGTTTGAGTTTCTGAGGAGGAGTGTGTTTGAGTTTCTGAAGGGGAGTCTGAGGAGTGTGTTTGAGTTTCTGAGGAGGAGTGTGTTTGAGTTTCTGAGGAGGAGTCTGAGGAGTGTGTTTGAGTTTCTGAGGAGGAGTGTGTTTGAGTTTCTGAAGAGGAGTCTGAGGAGTGTGTTTGAGTTTCTGAGGAGGAGTGTGTTTGAGTTTCTGAGGAGTCTGAGGAGTGTGTTTGAGTTTCTGAGGAGGAGTGTGTTTGAGTTTCTGAAGAGGAGTCTGAGGAGTGTGTTTGAGTTTCTGAGGAGGAGTGTGTTTGAGTTTCTGAGGAGTCTGAGGAGTGTGTTTGAGTTTCTGAGGAGGAGTGTGTTTGAGTTTCTGAAGAGGAGTCTGAGGAGTGTGTTTGAGTTTCTGAGGAGGAGTGTGTTTGAGTTTCTGAAGAGGAGTGTGGTTGAGTTTCTGAAGAGGAGTGTGTTTGAGTTTCTGAGGAGTGTGTTTGAGTTTCTGAGGAGAACGTAGCTAATCGAGAGGAATTCAGGTGACCTTGTTTCATTTTATTTGCTCAATAGAGTGAAGAGGCCATTTGTTGTTTTGCGGCCCCAACGATCACTAGCAACGCCCAGGCCTGCAACGAGGAGGGGTTGTGACTTGTGATGAGTGAGTGCGCGCGTGTGAGTGGCCACTCAAAAGGTACAAAAGCACTTAATTACCATTGTGTATGAAATTTGGTATATAAATAAACTTGCCTTGCAATAAAGCTACAAATATAAACAATCATCATGTTGATATGCTATATTTTTACTATAAAACTCTTATGACAAACATGTCTTCTATCTTCAATTGTTGCGTATACCGAGCGGCAGCAGACACATTTGTAAAGACTTTACTTGGACCCATTGTGCGAGATGTCTCTTTAATACCGCATAGTTTATATACATGTTGCTGCTGATTGAGATGACATTTGACACACCCACCAAACAAGAGAAAACGTATCTCAAACCCTGTTGCACACTGTTTCCAGGAAACATGTCGTTCAACCCAGAAACCATAGCAAAACGTTGCGCACTGGTTTGAGCTTGAATGTGCCCCAGTTCTTTCTGGTTTTCGAAACTGATTGGCTGAGAGCCTTTTCCAGCCGTGCAATATTCTCCCAGTATCAGCACTGGAACCATTTCATTGTTTGCATCACTCCGCTTGCGGTCACTGCCATGCAAATCCACCATAACTACTGTTGTTGTCTCACAAAATGTAGTTGTAAGAGTTTTTAGGCACGAATGTAGCTATTTAGACCTCAAATATGTGACTCATATATAAACATAGCGCCTATTTTACGTTTTGTTTAGAAGTTTTCGGAGATTGAGCTCTAGGCCGTCAGCGGCCGTTCAGCGCTCACCCACCGAGAACAGCTTCATCTCGGGAATTTGTCGCTGGCTCTTATGTAGATAGTGTTTAAACCAAGCGGCAACTTCCCCCAGTTTCTCTTGAAGCCAATACGGAAGTGACTTAAACTTCAATTCATCGACTGGCCGCTAGAGACAGGCTCCAGAAGGGAGCAGAATCTCATTGAGCCCCATGTTAAAATGCCCAACTTTACAGCAGAAAAAAAACAATGTTTACAGCCTGGTACAAATTGTGGTTTTGGTCTATACGGCTAATTTTGCCCTTCATGACAGCTGTGAGGGGGGTGAATTTTTTTAATTATATTTTACGTTTAAATTATATTAAGCCTTAAAGTTCAGCATAATTAAGGGAATGGTTAATTTGAGCGACAGGTGGATTGCCGCTTCTGTCAATACTAGCCGTTTATCTGCTGTCTGTTAGCTCCACCCACTCCACCTGTTAGCTCCTCTTTGCCCATTTTCAGTTATCCGGGAGTGACGCGCGGTGACGCGCTGCCAAGATATTAGGCTTCAGAAACGCTCTTCAGAAACATATGGGTGACGTCACGGACAGTACGTCCATATTTTTTTATTGTCTATGGTTTAAATATTAGATATAATTCATTTGGGGTATATCAAGTGGGCAATCTTTGGTCTTAATCTAAAACATGTTCCAGAGCAAATCGATTTGGCTACAGGCAAAGTTAAGTTTCATAACTTTATATTTTTAGGCTATATTTAAACTTGAATCCTGTACTAGAGCGCTGCTTTTGTACATTTGACTGAATTGTTTACTTGTGTTAATTCCTATTGTCTTTTATAATGGCTATTGTTGTTCATTTAAATATTATTGTTCAATAAATATTATTTTATATAAATAATATGCTGTATTTGGTATTGAGAAACAGACTTCATTGAAAGTTACATTATTACACTATTAGATGGTGGCAAAGACTGTCTGTATGAGTGACTGGTTGTAAACGTAAAACAACGGGAAAATGTACATTTATAAAATCTGAATAAATAATTAATAATTAATTATAACTGAATTCTGCAGCATTTTATTGGAAAACTCATATAAAACAAAAAAGACAAGAAACATATTTTTTTATTTTACATGCATAATAAATCATTTAAAATATACACTAATGTACACTAAAATATTTAGCCAAAAGCAAATGATTGATCTGTTTTACAAAACCAAAAAATAGTTTTTTTTACAATTTAATGGAATAACTCGAGTCATAATTCAAAACACTCAGAATGTTCAAACACACATAGGCCTTCATATATATATATATATATATATATATATATATATATATGTATATATATATATGTATATATATGTATATAAAAGCAAGCCTTTTAATTGTGAAAGCCATTTTAATTGCCTTTTTTGTTTGTTTCAGAAGGCGCATGACAAGTTAATGCATTCTTAAAGCACCTTGCATTTATTTTGGCATTGTGTTTATGTAGTTTTTTCATATCGTAGTGTGAGATACAGGCATGTATCAAAGCAAATACTCAGTGTTCAAGACCCCTCTCACTTTTATGGGAAAATATACTTTTAGGCTTCACTGAATAGTCTAAAGAGGATCAATAGTGATTTTAATTTTAATTTACTTATATTTTTGACCAAATTTCACATCAGTAACTTCAGGTTTACTAACTAAAACCCCAAATTTATAGTGTTGTTGATGTTGACTGAAGTAGCCTAAGTCTTGCGTAAACCTATAAAGAAAGACTTTAAAGTGTCATGAAACCTGGGGCCCGTTTCAGTAAGGAGGTTCAACCAACTCTGAGTTTAAACTTGAACTCTGAGTTGACTTACCCTGAGATGGGAAACTCTGAGTTTTAGGTATCAGAACAGCTTAATTGTGTTAGTTCAGTTAACTCTGAGTAGACTGACTCTGGCCGTTTCTCAATACCAAGTACGCAAACTTCTGACTTGCGTCCTTGGTAGTTTAGACTTGCCAAGTTCGACTCAGGAGAACGAACTCCTGAGGACGGGAGGACCCAAGTCCGGTGATTCTGCTAATGGAACAGCAGCGTTCTTGATAGCGTCACTCAGCTCGCTCTGCTACTCCGATTATCTCTGTATGTATATTTTAGGCTACAATAAAACGAAATATGTCATAAAACACCACTCTGCCTCTTTTCATTTTCATTTAAAAAAAAAATCTTAAACTATTAATAGCCACACAAATGTGGTTCAGGCAATGCGTACCTTGATTATGCATGTATATTTATAACAAAACGAAATATAAAACACAACCCTGCCTCTTTTCGTTTACATTTAAAAAAAATACTAAACATATTAATATGTGGTTCAGACAATAAGTGTGCATATATATGATTATCACTGTAATAAAATTAAATATGACATAAAAAACAACCCAGTCTCTTTTTGTTAAATGTCAGTTTATGTATGATCAATAATAGCCATTATAAAAGTATAAGTAAAATGTATAAGAAGCTATACAAGAAATAAAGCAAACAATTCAGTCAAGCATACAGACAGCGCTCTAGTAGGCTACAACGGTAAAGTTAAATAGCCTAAAAATATAAAGTTATGAAACTTCACTTCACAAAACGATTTGCCAGGGAACAAATGATAGAGTCATGAGACCAAAGATCGCCAATTAGATCTACACAAGACAAATTATATCTCATGTTTAACCACTACAGAGACATCAGAGTCAGCGGCAAATGTCAGAAGGACTAGACAAGGAAAGGCTTCTCTCGGCAGGGTACATGAGTGCTGAGCGCCGGTGATCGACTGGATCTCACAACTCCGAAAACAATTTTCAAATAGGCGATCTCTTTATAAATAAACCACAGATTTGAGCTTTAAACAAGTACATTCTCGCCTGAAAAAGTCTTAAAACTACATTTCGCGACACATTAACAATAGTATTTTTAAATTACGCGGGGTTTCTCATCCGCTGTTGACACTTGTTGGTTGGTGCGAGATGCATTCTGGGATACCTGTCTGTCTCAAGTCCGCACAAGTCACCTCTCGATCAAGCGGCATCCTCCCCCAGTTTCTCTTGAAGCCAATACGGAAGTGACTTAAACTGCAATTCATCGACTGGCCGCTAGGGACAGGCTCCAGAAGGGAGCAGAATCTCATTGACCCCCATGTTAAAATGCCCAAATTTACAGCTGAAAAAAACATGTTTACAGCCTGGTACAAATAGTGGTTTTGGTCTATACGGCTAATTTTGCCCTTCATGACAACTGTGAGGGGGGTGAATTTTTTTATAACTCATTCGTTTACATTATATAAAGCCTTAAAATTCTGCATAATTAAGGGCGTGGCCACTTTGAGTGACAGGTGGATTGCCATTTGTCTGCTGTCTGTTAGTCATCACGTCACCTCAGCTCCAGCCACATCCCGCCTCTTTGCCCATTTGCTGTTATCCGGGAGTGATGCGCTGCCAAGATGTACTTGGCTAGATGCGAACTTTGAATTGGAACAGTACTTGGGCAGCGACTGATGATGTTTCACAAGTTCACGAGAACACAAGTACAGACAAGAACGCATATTGAGAAACAGCCTTTGAGTTAAGCCACGTCTATGAAAAGCCATGATCAATGGAGCTCCGAAATTATGCTTCACCATGGCAACAGCACCCGACAAAAGACGTCCGCGGACCGCATACTTCCGGGTCAATATGTAAGTTTAATTCTTAATAAGTTTAATTAAGTTTAATTTTCATGCTATCCCACAGGCAAAAAAAGAATGTGGTATGTGGTAAAAATGAAGTATAAAAACATAATTCAATCAGGTAAAGCTTTAAGCATAAAAGGTTCATGGGTGTAGGCTACATGTAGCCTACAATAGTGTTGTATTAAATAAATTAAATAAATATCATTCAGTGTCTATTTCAATGTGCAGCAGCTTTTCCCACATAGTCTAATGCTCTTTTCGCATAATTAAATGTTCTCTGATCCCACCTGTTACATTTATTATTTAGGGTAATGAAATTAACATTTGACTTTTACTCAGCCAACAGCAAGAAGGCAGAGGCTCGCAAAACACCAGCACCACTGACAGATGAAGAGGAGATGGAGGAAGAATATTAACATCCAACAGGAAAAAGAATAAAGTATTTGTAGGAAATAAAGATGACTATAAACATTGTGAATAATTTGTGTTTATTTAACAGCTGTGTTGGTAGTGGTTACGGCATATATCTCGGACTACCATCTGACATCCTTCCATTCCATACAGTAATCCGTTTTCGGAAAGTGTGATGGAATATACGTGTCATCAATGCATCCAACCACTGGAAATCCTAAAGGAAATTCTAATTATTAGGTTACTTCTAGAGGTTTATCAGGTGAACGTCAGGATCCTGTATAAAAGGACATGTTATTTTTGTCCCTTTTTTGACAGTGTCGTCATGATGAAGATATGTGCAATGAATGAATGTACCTGCACTGAAAAGAATGCTTTTCTTGCTTTGTATTTTTGTCTTCTTGTTTCCAGTCAAAATATCTAAAGATTCATTTGTGCAGCGTGAATGAACGAATGAAGTATTTAAACACCGCTGACGCTTTGAAAAGGAGGAGGAGACCGAAAGAAACTCTGGGTTTACCAAAGAAAACTCCAGACCAGGTTAGGTTCACAGAGTAAGTTACCATGGTAACTGACTCTGAGTATAAGTTACCTCTCTTTCAGAAATGGGCTTGACTTACCCTGCTTTCTCGGGTTTGACATACCTCCCATTCTGAAACAGAAAACCCAGAGTTTCCCTCATTTCAGGGTTAACATACTCAGAGTTTTTACTTAACCTACTTTCTAAAACGGGCCCCAGACGACCCAGACATTTTTGATTGTTTCAAATAATAATTCAGTTTGTGTTACGAAAACAACTATTTGTATTAAGGCAATACAGATATTTAATCAATAATAGTCTTTCACATGACATTACTTACATAAGTATATATGTGAATAAATGTATGAAAAAAAAAAAGAAAATAATTATGATTTTTTTTTTAGGGATCTGTTTCGATCAACACATGCAGCCTTATTCACATAAACTTTTGTCTAAGCCTTTTCCGTTGTCCTGTTTCAATAAATATTTACTGTGCTTGGATCCAGTGCCTCTTGTCTGCAACATTACAATACATTTCTTCATATCTGGAAAGAACTATTTTTCATCAACAACTTTACCAAACCTTGAGTCAAGAAAGTCATTTATTTCTTCTAAAGAGTTCATGTTTTCCATCCCTTGTGAGCCAATATCGTCATCATCTTCTGAATCACAATTTTCCTCACATTTAGAATTTTTTTTCCAACATTATTTTCTCCTCTACTAATGTCATTTTTCACAACTTCATTCCTTAATTTGTTCACGTCTGTTTCTGTTATTTCATTATTCAAAACCACACAATCCTCAATCTGTTCATTTTGTAATGAATCCTGCTTGATCATTTCAACTGAAAGTTACTTTTGATAGTAATAATAAAAATGATTTATGTATTTATGTGTCACTACAATAGAAACTAACTTAACATATAAAATTAACATAATCATTTAACATTATGAATACACACACACACACACACACACACTTCTTATTTTCACTATGATGATTTAATACACACATTTATTCTGTTATTTCAGGGCAGAAGTTCATCGCTATTATTAAGAGACTGTAACATCTCATTGTTACTGATTTATCATGCAGCTCAAAGTATTATGGGTAAAATCTCTCTACAGTTTATTCTGATACATCAACACAGTTTCACTGATGATCCAGACCAAACATTAAACCCAGGATAGAGCGTCTGAGTGAATGTGGTCTGGACTGTGTGTATGAGGCTCATTGTGTCAGAGACACTGTAGAAGGACAGAGTTCCTGCACTCTGATCCACATACACTCCTATTCTATGACTGATGGGCACTACAGGGAGATCAGTGCTTGTGTCATTGTGCCAGAATGAACAGCTGGAGGAAGAGCAGTCCAAACTCCAGGACTGATCATTATACCCAAACACACACTCAAGACCTGACCCGTTCCTGCTGATGCTCTTATATGACACTGATATATACACTTGTCCACTCCATTCAATCTCCCAGTAACGGTGGCCACACACACTCTCTCTACACAACACCTGATGCCAATTACCAAATCTGTCTGGATGATCAGGATACGGCTGCTCTGTGTTAGTGTAAGTAATCACTCTGTTCCTCTCAGACAGACGGAGTTGTTTATTCACTGTGTTCAGATCCAGAGTGAGCTCATGGGAATCTGATGGAGAGAAAACACATCATCAGTGTCTTAGATATGCTGTACAAATCATCATTTACATGATCAATTATGAAACTCTTATCATGATTTCTTTCACCTTCTACAGGAAGAACATGAACACATTCAGTGAGTTTTTCTGCTTGTTTTCTTAGTGACTTACATTGTAGGAAGTCGTTCCTGGTCTTGGGATTCATGTTGGTGAATGTGACTGTGGAAATAAACAGACATGAACAGTGTGACGAGAAATGAGAATATAAAATACATTCATTTCTGAGACATTTCTAATGTGATGCTCTATGATATTAGATGATGAAGGACTCATTTCTGAGAGCAGATAAATCTCCAGGGCCTCATTTATGAAACACACATATCGGATTTGATCCTAAATTTATCCTAAATTTGATCCAGATGTCACAAGTTTTGAGGGAGCGTGCAATTGGCATGCTGACTGCAGGAATGTCCACCAGAGCTGTTGCCCGTGAATTGAATGTTCATTTCTCTACCATAAGCCGTCTCCAAAGGCGTTTCAGAGAATTTGGCAGTACATCCAACCGGCCTCACAACCGCAGACCACGTGTAACCACACCAGCCCAGGACCTCCACATCCAGCATCTTTACCTTCAAGATCGTCTGAGACCAGCCACCCAGACAGCTGCTGCAACAATCGGTTTGCACAGAATTGCAAGAATTTCTGCACAAACCGTCAGAAACCGTCTCAGGGAAGCTCATCTGCATGCTCGTCATCCTCATCGGGGTCTCGACCTGACTGCAGTTCGTCGTCGTAACCGACTTGAGTGGAAAAATGCTCACATTCGATGGCGTCTGGCACTTTGGAGAGGTGTTCTGGATGTTCTCTTCATCCACGACCATCACCTCATGTTGCAGCATGATAATGCACGGCTCCATGTTGCAAGGATCTGTACACAATTCCTGGATGCTGAAAACATCCCAGTTCTTGCATGGCCAGCATACTCACTGGACATGTCACCCACTGAGCATGTTTGGGATGCTCTGGATCAGCGTATACAACAGCGTGTTCCAGTTCCTGCCAATATCCAGCAACTTCTCACAGCAATTGAAGAGGAGTGGACCAACATTCCACAGGCCACAATCAACAACCTGATCAACTCTATGCGAAGGAGATATGTTGCACTGCGTGAGGCAAATGGTGGTCCCACCAGATACTGACTGGTTTTCGGACCCCCCTGGACCCCCCCGGCAGAGGTGTCTCAGGTAGAAGTATAGATACTAGGGTTTAAAAAGACTTCTGTAGAAGTTGAAGTATCAACTCAAGCTTTTTACTCAAGTAAAAGTGTAAAAGTACTGGTTTCAAAACTACTTAAAGTATAAAAGTAAAAGTAATGTAAGGAAAAAAATGTCTTAGGCCACGCGCAACAGAGGCCTATAGTGCACTACCCCACCTCCTCAAAAAACATTTTTCTAAAGGCCATAATGACTATAATGTTATATTAAAATGTTAATATTGAAAAATTTGGGATGCACTAGGCTACCTGTTTCAGCCGCATATATGCCCATTGAAAATGAACGCATTTAAGTACAATGCAAATACCATATATGTGTACTACTGAGCATTACGTACAGTGTTGCCAGATTGGGTCGACGATTTCCAGCCCCAAAGCTCACCAAAACCCGCCCACTCCAAGAAAAAAACGCCCAAAACTTTAACTGCCAAAATAATGTGATATAATTTTATTGCCATACCAATCAAGGTTGATAAGTACCATTTTTATCTCCTTATACAATGTTGATGAATTTTTCTTTTTTTTTTTTTTTCCAGGAAAACGGATCAAAACAGGGCAAATACATTAAAGATAATTAGCAAATATGACTAAAATGTCCAGGTGGAAACTGTCAAAACGGCAATCCCTCAGAAAAACATGTGCATCATTTTTAATGTCAACAGTAAGAATAAGCCAATTTAAGTGCAAAAAGTACCCAATATAAGAGATTGGAAAAAGCAACATAATTAGCAGGAATTTCACACACGTTAATGCACACCACTGCCAAAATGTGTCATTCATTGATACTGTACAATAATCTGCCAACAAAAAAATAACAATGCGCTTACCATTGTGTTGCGCTTTGCTTTGACAAAACTACAGTACGTCTTTAGTGAAGTACATAGAACACGCACTTAGCAGAGTCAAAACCTTTTTACAGTCTATGGTCAAATCTGATTAATTGTTGATTCAAACCTCCTTCAGCAGCTGTCGGGGTTGCTAGTTGCAGATGTTCTGAGTGTGTAGTATATGACGATGAACAGGAGTCATGGTTATATTTATAAAAAGTCTTCGAGTCACAGGTGTAATCCACGTTTTGAGAGTTGGATCACTCTCCCACTCTTTACTGTAGATACAACTTACTGTATATTTATGCCACTTTGGCATAGCGATTACTTGAATATACAGCTACGAGTTATCGCGCTAAAAACCTGTCAGTCATGAATGAGCACGTCTGCCTGCTGATCGCTGATTGGCTGAAAGTGCGTGCTCGTCGGCGACGTCAACACCTACGCCAGCTGACTCTTCGTGGGCCTGTGTGTGTCATGATGACTGATTTTATGGAGTACATGCACACTTGAGGTTTGTTTATTAAGCAATTAGACTATACAATTTAGATTTTTGAAAACCGCCGAACTGACCCCAAACCAGCCCAAATTTTGTCCACCCGCCCAAACCCATTTTTACCCGCACAATCAAATTCAAAACCGTCCAATCTGGCAACACTGATTACGTGATTTGTGTCATGTGCAGGTGCGATGGATCGCGTACAAACCAATAGGGTGTCGGAATGGTATATGTTTATACTTCTCATCCAACCACAATCAAATTCAATCTGGATAGGTATTTTTTTTTTTTTTTTTTACGATGACAAGCCGGAATGAAAACAAGTCGAAATGAAATAGGAGTAACGAGGCTATTTTTAAAATGTAAGGAGTAGAAAGTACAGATAATTGCATGAAAATGTAAGGAGTAGAAGTAAAAAGTCGGCTGAAAAATAATTACTCCAGTAAAGTATAGATACCCAAAATTTATGAAATTACGAAGTATTTGTACTTCGTTACTTGACACCTCTGCCCCCCGGACCCCCCCAAAACAGTAAAACTGCACATTTTAGAGTGGCCTTTTATTGTGGCCAGCCTAAGGCACACCTGTGAAATAATCATGCTGTCTAATCAGCATCTTGATATGCCACACCTGTGAGGTGGATGGATTATCTCGGCAAAGGAGAAGTGCTCACTAACACAGATTTAGACAGATTTGTGAACAATATTTGAGAGAAAAAGGCCTTTTGTGTACATAGAAAAAGTCTTAGATCTTTGAGTTCAGCTCATGAAAAATGGGGGTGTTGCGTTTATAATTTTGTTCAGTGTGTGTATATATATATATATATATATATATATAAACTATTATATTATTTTTATATACTATATATATATATATATATATATATATATATATATACTGTATATATAAACCCGATTCCAAAAAAGTTGGGACACTGTACAAATTGTGAATAAAAACAGAATGCAATGATGTGGAAGTTTCAAATTTCAATATTTTATTCAGAATACAACATAGATGACATATCAAATGTTTAAACTGAGAAAATGTATCATTTTAAGGGAAAAATAAGTTGATTTTAAATTTCATGGCATCAACACATCTCAAAAAAGTTGGGACAAGGCCATGTTTACCACTGTGTGGCATCCCCTCTTCTTTTTATAACAGTCTGCAAATGTCTGGGGACTGAGGAGACAAGTTGCTCAAGTTTAGGAATAGGAATGTTGTCCCATTCTTGTCTAATACAGGCTTCTAGTTGCTCAACTGTCTTAGGTCTTCTTTGTCGCATCTTCCTCTTTATGATGCGCCAAATGTTTTCTATGGGTGAAAGATCTGGACTGCAGGCTGGCCATTTCAGTACCCGGATCCTTCTTCTACGCAGCCATGATGTTGTAATTGATGCAGTATGTGGTCTGGCATTGTCATGTTGGAAAAGTTTTCCAAAAAGAACTTCAAATTTTGATTCGTCTGACCACAGAACAGTTTTCCACTTTGCCACAGTCCATTTTAAATGAGCCTTGGCCCAGAGAAAACGCCTGCGCTTCTGGATCATGTTTAGATATGGCTTCTTTTTTGACCTATAGAGTTTTAGAATGGCACGGTGCATTGTGTTCACCGACAATGTTTTCTGGAAGTATTCCTGAGCCCATGTTGTGATTTCCATTACAGTAGCATTCCTGTATGTGATGCAGTGCCGTCTAAGGGCCCGAAGATCACGGGCATCCAGTATGGTTTTCCGGCCTTGACCCTTACGCACAGAGATTGTTCCAGATTCTCTGAATCTTTGGATGATATTATGCACTGTAGATGATGATAACTTCAAACTCTTTGCAATTTTTCTCTGAGAAACTCTTTTCTGATATTGCTCCACTATTTTTCACCGCAGCATTGGGGGAATTGGTGATCCTCTACCCATCTTGACTTCTGAGAGACACTGCCACTCTGAGAGGCTCTTTTTATACCCAATCATGTTGCCAATTGACCTAATAAGTTGCAAATTGGTCCTCCTGCTGTTCCTTATATGTACATTTAAGTTTTCCGGCCTCTTATTGCTACCTGTCCCAACTTTTTTGGAATGTGTAGCTCTCATGAAATCCAAAATGAGCCAATATTTGGCATGACATTTCAAAATGTCTCACTTTCAACATTTGATATGTTATCTATATTCTATTGTGAATAAAATATAAGTTTATGAGATTTGTAAATTATTGCATTCCTTTTTTATTCACAATTTGTACAGTTTCCCAACTTTTTTGGAATCGGGTTTGTATATATAAACGCTTGTCCATGATGATGAGTGCTGTTCTTCTGAACCAAGTGATATTTGTGGCCGTTCTGGGGATTTTATGCTTTTTTTGTTCACATTACACTTGAATTAAGATGAACTGTGATTTATAAAGTGGGATGCATTTAAGAACTTTTGTGCAAATGGACGTTTTATAAATCACAGGAACGTTTCAGAAACTGTTGTACGTTCACATTTAGGATCTTTCTACACTCGTCTTTATAAAGGAGGCGCAGGACTTTACCTCTGTCAGAGATCTTCTTTATCTCCTCTTTGCAGAAATCCTCCAGTTTGTCTCTCAGCTGATGGACAGATTCTCTCATGCCATCAAAAGAGGAGAGAGAACTGAAGGGATCGTCAGGTTCGTCTGTAGATTCAGGAGGTGCTGAGAGAGACTGGAAACTCTACAGAAAACAGAAATCAAAACTCATCAGCTCCACACTTCAGCCAATAACCTGCACTATATCAGATCTGAACTGACTTATCTTCAGTGACTCACCTTAATCCAGCACTTTCACACAATCAGCTTCATTCTTGTACAAATGTACAAATTATAACTTTTAATTTGACATTATTATTACAGAGTGCACTTTTTAAAAGTCTACTTAAGTGTGTTAAGAAACACAGTCATTAAAGTGTCTCTCTTTAAGTGCACTTAAGTGGCCTTTTATTTCATTAATATTATATTATTTGTAAGTCCAGTTCTTTAAAAAAAATATACTTTTAAGATTTGAAGTAATTAACTTACTAAGTAATTAAGTGCACATTTAGTACAATTAAGCACACTTCTTTTTCATAAGGGACTATGTGTGAACTTTGTAGGAAATGGTTTGTATGATAAGATTTGCTGAGGAAAAGCAGTTCAAAGCCTACGAGTAGATTGACCATTATTTGTAACTTTTGACTGGTTAGTGCCACTGAAACTTCACAAGGACCCTTAAGGCACGATCCCAAGATCAGGTTAATAAGCATTGTTAATATACAGCCTCACTTTTTTGATGCCAATTACTGAAAATACTGTAGTAGAAATAAAAGATTTCATTAAAAAGATGATGAAAAATCTAGTTGGGTGGAAATTGATACCGTCAAGTTCACTGATTTCATCATGACAGAAGAAACCAGAAGGAATTAGTTAATGCTGTTTGCCACCAAATAATTTATTCCAGAAGAAAGAGCTCAGAAAAATGTTTCCTGTGAGATTTTCCAGGGCTTTGTAAGTGTCGTCTCTTTAAACAGAAGATGATCAGATGAGAGTCTGACTGATGATTATATAACACAACACTTGACTGAATCTGACTCAATTCCTGACAACATCTCAGTCAGTGGCTCATTCTGCTCTCATGAGATGTTTCTCTATCATAGCAGGATCTTGCTCCACTATGATCCTGTTCTTCTAGATCTCTGTTACCTGCAGGAAATGGATGTGATGGTGTGTGTGTGAAAGCTGCTCCAGCTCAGCATCTCTCCTCCTCAGATCATTGATCTCCTGCTCCAGTCGCTCCAGTCGTCCTTCAGCTCGACTCACTGCAGCCTTTTCCTGATCTCTGATCAGCTGTGTGACCTCAGAGCGGCTTCTCTCAATGGAGCGGATGAGCTCTGTAAAGATCCTCTCACTGTCCTCCACTGCTGTCTGTGCAGAGCGCTGTTAGGACACACATCACAATCACACAGTGGCTTCAGCGGGACTGACAGAGACAAACTGAGACGTCTCAAACTTCTCTTCTTCTCCAGACTCACCTTATGAGACTCCACAGCCTCTCTCCGCTGCTGAAGATCTTTCTGTCTCTGCTGGATTCTCTGACGGATCTTCATCTGCGTCTTCTTCAGCTGTTTCTGGAGGACAAACCAATAACAGGAAATGACACATAAACTACTATCACACAAAAATTAAAGCCACATGAATCCAGAATTGGTGGAGGGTTAAAGATCTAGCATGGTAAGTTCATACTGTAGGTTCAAACCACAGATTCATAGTTTCCTGAAATAAGATTATGAATGAATATGAAACTGAAATGTCAGCAGTATTTCATCAGTGCCTAGTTTTATATGAATACTTCACCCTAAAGTTTTAATTCTGTCATCATTTACTCTTCCTCATGTCGTTCCAAACCTGTATGACTTTCTGTCTATTGTGGGAAACAACAGAAGATATTTATTAATAATGTCTTGGCTGTTTACAGAGGCCAAATAAAATATGATGACATGTTAATAACATAAACCTAATTGGTTCTTGCATGTCACAGTCATCATGATGTCATGACACAAGTATCAGTGAATTGATATTTTTGATGTCATCACGTTTGATCGATTTGATTTGATTTCTGAATCAAAATTTGGCTCTTTTAAAAGTAGCAAACTTTTAAAAAGTGTACTTGTTATGGAAATAATATACTTCAAAAGAATATAATTGTCACGTTTGAATTGAACGTAATGTTTGTTAATTGCTATTAAGTGAAAATGTATTATAGTTTAAATTTACATTTAAAGCAATTAGCTGAACTTTTTGACCCACTTAAGTAGAATGTAAGTATATAATGTAATTTCATAATTCTATTGAGTTAAATTGAAATATTAAATATTATTAAAATATATTTTAAAGTAAAACTTTTAAGTAAAAGTAAATTTGACATTACAAAGTTTAAATTTGTATTACAAAGTGTACTTTATAATATAAAGTGTACTTATTAAACAGTCAAAGTTTACTCACTTAAATGCACTTAAGTGGCCTTTTATTTCATTAACATTATTATCTGCAAGTATAGGTTTTTTAAAATTATACTTTTATTTTAATTTGAAGTACACTAACAAGTGCACGTCAATACAATAAAGCGTACTTATTTTTTAACCACTAGTTGCTAGGATTACTTTTATGCTTTTGTCTCCTTTTTGGAGCTTGAAACTTTTCTACCCCATTGACTTTCAATGTATAGAATAAAACAGATTAGACATTCTTCAAAATATCATCTTTTACATTTCACTGAAGAAAGTCAAACCGGTTTGGAACGGCATGACGGTGTGTAAATAAAGACAGCACTTTCATTTCTGCGTGATCAATCGCTCTCAGTTCATACCTGTTTCTCTGTCCTCTGTGCTGCAGTTGATACAGTGTTGTGGGTTTTATGTTCATACTCCTTACACCGCACACAGATGCACTGTTGATCAGTGATACAGTACATCTCTAGCTCTTTATCATGTTTACGGCAGATCATGTCCTGCAGTCGTCCAGTGGCATCAATCACTTTGTGTGGTTTACGAGAGTGATATTCCTCATGACGGTCAAAATGAGTTTGACAGAAAGATTCCTGACACACCAGACAGGACTTGACGGCTTTGTATTTTCTTCCAGTACAGACGTCACACTCCACGTCTCCAGCTCCAGCGTAACAGTCAGCAGGAAGTTTAGTCTTCTTCAGTTTCTCCACCATTTCAGCCAGAATAGTGTGTTTACCTAAAGCAGGTCTTGGACTGAAGCTCTCTCTGCACTGAGGGCAGCTGTAGACTCTCTTCTCATCCTCCTGATCCCAGCAGTCTGTAATACAGCTCTTACAGTAACTGTGTCCGCAGTGGATGGTCACTGGATCCTTCAGGAGATCCAGACACACTGGACACATGAACTCATCCTGAGAAAATCTGGCTTCTGCCATTTTATTGCATAAATACAGAGAGACACAAACACACAACAGCTCAACAATACTTCAGTTTCTGTTTCCCTGAACTGAGGAGTTGAAATAGTTTCCTGCTTCTGTGTTTGAGTGACGTGTGTAAAACAGGCGTGTCTGTAAAGCAACTTCCTCATTCCTGGTCGCAGAGAGTCACTTTCCTGCTGTGTTTATGTGAACTTCAAGTGGAGTCGAAAACATCGTAATTACGAGTCCCGAGCAAAGTTCTATTTACGAATGAGAAATGTATGTTTCTACATACTATGTCAAAGTAATGTCCATAAGTCAAAATGGTACTACCAAAAGTCCAGAGACCTTAAAGAATGTGATGTATTGAAGGGAAATAGAAGATCAGTTACAGTTTTTCACAATCGGTCTGACACATTTCTCCAAATTAATTTTGTTGCTCTCAAAACAATTAAGTAAACTAAACACACTCTTATGTTGGCAAAACAGTTCAATAGTCACTGCATAATGAAGCAGTGCAGTTTATTCTAGTAATGCATTTATCAAAAATAAATATTAACATCAAAAATACAAATGTGTTTTCTGTTGATCTAATAACAAATTCATCTGTAGATACACAAATACAATACATAAATGTACTGCAATCATTGAATCAATGAACTTTATAGATCTTGCCTCTCATTACAGTTTCTCGATTGCTTAAACACATTTGTCCACTCTGACATCACATTTTCAAAACAGTTAACACAAAGGCTAAATCTGGAGCTCAATGGCCAAAAATTACTTATTTTGTTTGCAAAATGCTCTAACGTTCTCAAAACATTAAAAACATGCAACATAAGCTAATATTTCCAAACACCACAACTTGTGGTCAAATCAATTTATCCTTTCAATCAATCATTGGACAATGGACAACAAAATACAGCTATCAATATGATACTTAAACTCAAATGCTGGAAAGAAAAAAGCAACCAAAAGGAAACTTATGGGTAGAAATATCTTAAATAAAATATAATGTTTAGATACTCAGAACTTCACATTTAGTCCATTCGCTCTGACGATCATGCCACAGGTTCCCATCAACAATCGCATTGAATGTTTTCCCTTGCAATGCAGCGAGGGAAATACCTCTGTGCATGGCAGTCCTCTGCACCTATTGCCAAGCAACCAGCACTCATTGCCTCCAGGAGGGACATCTGCTCATATGGCCAGTGATCATACACTTTCCATCTCCAAGCAGAGAAGAACTCTTTGAATGGGTTCAGAAAAGGAAAGTATGCAGGGAGGAATTGCATCATCATACGAGGCAGTGCTGCAAACCATTCATCAACAAGACGAGAGTGGTGGAAGGCAACATTGTCCCAAATGACAACATACAGAGTCATGCCAGGCCTCAACATCCCTCTCTCTTCGGGTGGAACCAGGCTTTCATTCAGTGCATCAAGAAATGTGATGAGGCGTTCTGTATTGTATGGGCCGATAGTTGGTATGTGGCAAAGGACACCATCATTGGAGATGGCAGCACACATGGTGATATGTGTGATACCCAGTGATGTTCCTCCCACGTCTCCTCACTTTACAGAGGTTGAAACCGGCTTCATCCACATAAATGAACTTGTGATGTGCCCCTTCAGCTTCAAGCTCCATTATTCTCTAAGAAAAAGCACATTTATAAAGCAAATTATTTCAGTCGCATGTAACTGTATGGTAAAACAAGGCATTACAATAACAAAACTGTACCTGCACATACTGGAATCTTGCCTCCTTTACGATGTCAGAGTTTCTTTGGAATGGAACTCTGTACATGGTTTCGTTTAAGGACTCGATCAATAGTTGCCAAACTCACACGGTTTATATTTCTAAATGCTCCATGATCTTCAATTACTGCTGCCTGGATTTCACACAGTCTAATTGCATTGTTTGCCACGACCATATCTACAATGGCAGACTCCTGTTCAACACTAAAGATCTTTCCTCTACCACCAGTGTGTGGTAGTGTGTGGATTCTATAAAGTAAAAGCAAAAAGCATGTCAATTGACATTATGACAGTCACATAAATGGGATTGATGACAGATCTGCATTACTGTAGACTCAGTTTGTTCTGCTACTGTAACAAGGCAATATAGCAAAGCTGAAATACACAGTGATATACAGTAACATTGTGACTTACCTGTTCTCATTCCGAAAAAGCCTGACAATAGATGCCACAGTGCTCCGACTCAGAACGGGCTGGACCCTTTGTCCAGCCTCTCTAAAGGACAAGCCATGATTGATGACATGGTCAATAATTGTTGCTCGAATTTCATTTGAAACTTGAGCTCGATTGTGTCCTCTTGCTGCGGCATCTGGACTGAGGATCTGGATGAGGACTGATTGCTGATTGAAGAGTTGTGCAAACGAGTTTCACACAGGTGCATTAGATATTCATAATTATGCAAGTACTTTCTATCAGCTGTGAATAGATGTTTTCCTTTTGTTCAGTTTGGGGTCTTTCAATGAGATCGGTGGTAACGGTTTTGACAAAGGGTGTGAAAAATGTGTGAAACAAATGAAAGTGTTAAGGCATTTGCAAGAGAAGACTTCTGCTGTGCTAAGAATGTGATGAAGATCAAGTGGATGCTAGTTTCATTTAGTGTGTCTTAGCAAATGAGAAAAACTGTAACATCTGGTCAAAGAATTTCACCATCATCACAGCATATATTTTCACAAGTCATGCATTGTGGGGAAAAAAAGCTGTGAATGCTGGATCCATTCTTGTGCCTCAACTTCTCCACAGGCCTCTTCCATCGCTTGAAGAAGACTTACTTGGTTGTAAGGGTTGCAATCATATTCTTTCCATCTCCAAGAGAAGAATATGCTGGAACATGAACACCATCCTGAAATTTAAGTGATGCTCAAAACACTCTTGCACCAGTGCTGAATGGTGAAACACAACTACACAGTTTCACTCAATTTGCTCCTGATCACCCTGTGGAAAGTGGATTTCATTGAGGGAGTTCACCACAAGACAGCGTTGTGTTCCACAATACCAGTGGATTGCAACACTTGTTGTCCAGGGACATGAACTCTCTGTCCAGCTTCTCTCAAGGAAAGACCATAATTTATGACATGGTTAATTAGGGTGGCTCTGATTTCATTTGAAACCCATCTGTACCCTATCTTGCCACATCTCCTCCCTCCTGTTACATTTTGCTCTCCCCTTCCTCTTTGTCCATGTCTTATATTTTCTTCTCTTGCTCTTTCCACTAATACTGTTGCCTTCCACTCTACCATCTCTTATCCCTCTACTCCTCTTCATACATCCTCAGTTCTTGCACCATCTCCTCTTCATATACCATATATTCCTTTCCCCTCATCTCTTTCTACGTCTTCCACTGTTCCTCTCCCTCTCAATATTACCCTTCCTCTATCCTCTCCAAAACCTCTCACTCTTACACCTCTTCCTTTTTCCATTCTTCTTTTTTTTTAAATTTTTTTTATAGTTTTTGAAATTAAGACACCTGTGTTAACAATTAGGACATTTGCATTGCATTGCATTGCGTTGTGTGTATTACTAACTTAGCAGATATTTATTTAGGGCTAATTGAGAACATTCACAAGTGCAACTGAGGATTTAACAAATAACAGTTTTGTTTGTTGTGTTTGGAAAAATGGTGCACAAATGTTGTCATTGGTTTTGTAAAACCAATAAAAAAGCTGCAATTGTTTTTTACTGATATATTAAAATTTTGGTTGGCTGTGTGAACTGTTGTGAACACATTTGAGAATTTTGTACACAATGTTTTGAGAACATTATGCATATGATTTGGAATTTGTATGAAATGAATGAAAACTTACAATCTGTTTAGGACAATTACAAATTGTTCAGATCACTGTGTTAATTGTTTTGAGAGCAGTGATCCGAGCTTGGAGAAGTCAAATCCATTGAGAAAAACTGTAAATACACAGAAGCTAAACCATTTTAGTCAGTAGCAATAATTTGTAATCGATATGAAACTTAATATGTAACCAGAGTAGATAATAAAATTGGTGTTATATGATCATACTTTTTTGCCCTGTTAAGAACTCTAGCAGCTGAACTTTGGACTAACTTTTTATTGACTGAGGATTCAGGACAACCAGCTAGTAATGCATTACAGTAATCCAGTCTAGAGGTCATGAATGCATAAACTTTTCTGCATCAGACACAGATAACATGTTCCGTAGCTTAGCGATGTTTCTGAGGTGGAAGAAAGCTGTTTTTGTAACATAAGAAATAACTCGCGCTGCGTCACCGCTTTGGGAACGCCTCTGCGTGATTGCGTCTTGAAGCATGTGTGTAATCAGTCCAATGGAGAGACGGAACGTCATAGGCGGGTGACGTCATAGACCCGGAAGGTATAAAGCATACCGGCAAACAAACGCCGCTAGCTTCTGTTGTCTTCAGCAAGCGCTCTGTGTAACATTGTCTTTGTCAGCTCTGTGTTTGTGTCTGAGTTCAGACTTTTTTGTTTTCATACAACAAGTTGCAACACACACTGACACACTAGAGAGACACTATGGTGAGCGAACAGCGTTTCAGAAAATGTGTTCCTCCCTGCTCTCGTTACATCACGAGCGGGGATACACATTTGATGTGCGTCGTTTGTCTGGGAGAGCAGCACGCTCAGTCGGCTCTTGAGGGGGCTGGC
Source organism: Coreius guichenoti (assembly GCA_039654105.1). Taxonomy (NCBI): domain Eukaryota; kingdom Metazoa; phylum Chordata; class Actinopteri; order Cypriniformes; family Gobionidae; genus Coreius; species Coreius guichenoti. The sequence goes on along the minus strand of CM077171.1, from coordinate 9,703,356 downwards.
TGCGAGCATTGTGAGGCTTTGCTTCTGAGAGTGTTACGATCCCGCCGGGCGCTCTTCGAGGGGAGCGCCGCGGCTCATGTTCCCCGCGGCACAGGCCCCGCTGCTGCCGAGGCACAGCAGCAGCTTATGTCGTGGGGTTCGCAAATGGATCTGTCAGAGGGGTTAGAGACGGGCCCAGCCCTTTCTCTGCCTTCACCTTTCTCTGGGTTTGGGAGGCCGCGCTGTGGTTTCTCCCTCCCAGGAAGTGGCCTCGGCACTACAGTTGTCCAGCTCCAAGGAGGTGGATGTCTGTAGTGTTGACGCAGGAATTGAAGACTCGCCACTTCAGTCTCCTGCTAGTGAGGAGCTGGTGGAGGTTCTGAGCAGAGCTGTGGCCAGATTAAACATCGACTGGCCACAAGAAAATCAGGAGCGCATCTCAGTAAAAAGCAGACTCGATGAGCGCTTCCTGCCAGCCCGCTCTGTTCAGCCTCCACGTCGGGGCTTACCGTTTTTCACGGATCTCCACACCGAGGTGTCGAGAACGTGGAAACGGCCCATGTCACTTCGTATTTTCAGTCCCCAAACGTCTGTGTATAGTAACATCATGGGGCTGAAAAGGCATGGGTATGGTTCGATGCCGAGGGTGGAAGAGATGCTTGCGAGCCATCTCTCTCCCGAGTCGGCATCGGCCATTAAAGCCCCGACATTGCCCACCAAGCCACTGAGAGCTACATCGGCACTGGTGGGCAAAGCGTACTCGGCAGCGGGTCAGGCCCACACTATGGCTATCGTGCAGGCATACCAGGCTGACCTGCTGAAAGACCTGGGGAGTAGCCACGAGATTGGAGCAGATGTAATCAATGAGCTCCGATCCTCAGCAGATTTAACTCTCCGTGCCACCAAGGAGACGGCAAAATCTATAGGCCGCTCTATGGCAGCCCTGGTGGCCACGGAGAGGCATCTGTGGCTCAATCTTACGGAGATAAAGGAGAAAGATAAAAGCTTCCTGCTTGATGTGTCACCGACAGGTTCCAGGAGGCAAAGAAACAGTCTGCGGCGCTCAAGCAGCTCCTTCCCCGTAAGCCCCAGGTCTGGTCTGCTGCTGTGCGGGAGCAGCAAACCCCGGGTACGAGCTCCTCACACCGAGCGCAGCAAAAACAGAGTGTCGCCACCCGTACTCCCCCTCAGAAAGGGTGGGGCGGAGGGCGGCGCTCTCAGGCGCAGTCTTCCAAGAGTAAGACAGATCTGTGGACTGTCATTATTTCGAGGAAGGCTGCGTCTAAAAAGCCCTGATGCCAGTGGGCCCAGGGCAGGCGGTGCTCACCTCAGTACACGGTACCGTCTGTCCAGAATCCACCAACCCCGCCCGAGTGCCGGGGCGTGGAGGGCCCTTGCGAGTCATCTGAGGATGGCTCGCGCCCTCCAAGGAGGGAGGTGGCGCTGTCGAGACAGTTGTTCCCTGCCGGTCCGCCGCTTCAGGGCGCTGCGCTCACAGTGCAGAGCACATCAGAGACCAGCCTCGAGAGGCTGGTACCCCTAGTAGTCTTTCTGGCAGAGTGGGAGAGTCTGCCAAATATATCTCAGTGGGTCCTGCAGATAGTGAAAATAGGGTACGCCATCCAGTTCTGGTGTCGTCCACCCAGTTTCAACGGGGTTCTGCCCACACTGGTGGGCCCCGAGCAGGCTCTGATTATGACTCAAGAAGTACAGACCCTCCTGCGGAAAGGGGCCATAGAAAAGGTCCCTCTGTCCGACAGGGAGTTAGGGTTCTACAGCCGGTACTTCATCGTGCCAAAGAAGGATGGGGGGCTGCGCCCTATTCTAGATCTGTGCATCCTCAACCGCTCAGTAGCAAAGCTTAAGTTCAGGATGCTTACACTCAAACATATTGTGTCTCAAATCAGGTCCGAGGACTGGTTTGTTACGATAGATCTCAAAGATGCTTATTTTCATGTCTCCATCCTTCCGCAGCACAGGAAGTACCTGAGGTTCGCTTTTGGGGGAGAAGCGTACCAATATAGGGTGCTTCCCTTCGGTCTAGCCCTTTCACCCCGCACCTTTACCAAGTGTGTAGACGCGGCATTAGCCCCCTTGCGCATGCAGGGGATCCGCATTCTCAATTATATTGACGACTGGCTGATACTAGCACAGTCAGCACGCCTGGCGGTTCAACATCGAGATGTTGTTCTCGCACACATGAGGAAGTTAAGACTGAGGCTCAACTTCAAGAAGAGCGTTCTTTCTCCAGTTCAGAGAATAACGTATCTAGGCGTGAGTTGGAACTCGGTCTCTATGCAGGCCCGCTTAAGGTTGATCCTCTCAGCAGTAAAAGGGGTGAAGCTAGACCAGTCACTCACTGTCAAACAGTATCAGAGGCTGTTAGGTCTGATGGCAGCAGCATCCAACGTGATTCCTTGTGGCCTGTTGTACATGAGACCGTTACAGTGGTGGCTTAAGACCAAAGGATATTCCCCGAGGGGAAACCCTTTTCGCTTGATCAAGGCAACGCGGCGGTGTCTCCGCACCTTGGTCATGTGGAAGGATCCTTGGTTTCTGGCCCAAGGCCCGTTACTGGGGGCACCGTGTCAGCGGGTATCTCTGACCACGGATGCCTCCCTTACGGGTTGGGGGGCGACCATGAGTGGTCGCTCGGCCCAGGGCTTATGGCAGGACTGTCATCGTTCGTGGCACATAAATTGCCTAGAAATGCTGGTGGTGTTTCAGGCTCTGAAACACTTCCTGCCATACCTCAGGGGCCATCATGTGCTAGTACACACGGACAGCACATCGGTGGTCTCCTATATAAACCATCAGGGGGGGGTTGAGGTCGCGCCTATTATACATGTTGGCCCGCCAGATCCTCCTGTGAGCCCAAGGGAAACTGCACTCAGTCAGGGGAGTTTATATCCCAGGGCGCCTGAATGTGGAAGCAGACATCCTGTCGAGGCAGGGGCCGAGGCCCGGGGAGTGGAGACTCCACACCGAGGTGGTGGAGCTCCTTTGGGAGAAGTTTGGCAGGGCCGAGGTGGGCCTGTTTGCCACACACGAAAACTCACATTGTCGACTGTGGTTCTCCCTAACGCCTCCAGCTCCTCTGGGACTGGACGCCATGGTACAGGAGTGGCCGAGGCTGCCCCTGTACGCATTTCTCCCGATTGCTCTGCTTTCGGGAGTTCTAGAGAGAGTGCGCCGGGACGGGGCCCGTCTTCTGCTAGTAGCTCCGTTCTGGCCAGCCCGAGTTTGGTTCTCGGACATTGTTTCGCTCCTCGACGGCCCTCACCTGGAGATTCCGTTCAGGAGGGACCTTCTCTCTCAGGTGGGCGGTGCCTTCCTGCACCCTCACCCAGAGCTGTGGAATCTGTGGGCTTGGCCTCTGAGGGGGCCCAGCTCATAAGTTCTGGTCTCTCAACCGAGGTTGTGGAGACCATTCTACACTCTAGAGCTCCCTCTACAAGGAAACTGTATGCTCTGAAGTGGAGACTCTTCACCTCATGGTGCAGAGATTGCCTGTGGGATCCAGTTAACTGCCCTGCGAGCACGGTGCTGGAGTTCCTGCAGGAGAGGTTCTCCGCTGGGTTAGCTCCCTCCACATTAAAGGTGTATGTGGCGGCCTTAGCAGCTTACCACACTCCTTTGGGTGGTGTTTCATTGGGGCGACACCCTCTGGTTACTCCTTTCCTCCGTGGTACTATGAGGCTGAGGCCTACAGTACGCACCAGGGTGCCGGCCTGGGACTTAGCCATTGTCCTACAAGGCCTTTCTGAGGCTCCCTTCGAGCCACTAGAAGAAGTTCCTGCGAAGTTTCTCACTCTTAAAACTATCTTTCTTCTTGCGATATCTTCTCTGAGAAGAATAGGGGATTTACAAGCCCTCTCTGTGGCACCCTCGTGCTTGGAATTTGCTCCCGGTATGGCTAAAGCTTTCCTGCACCCTAGACCGGGTTACGTTCCTAAGGTTCCCACTAATCCTGTGAGACCTATAGTACTTCAGGCCTTTTGTCCTCCGCCGTTTCTGACGTCAGACCAGGAAAAATCTAATGTGCTTTGCCCTGTTCGTGCACTGGATGCTTATGTCCACAGAGCTGCCCTGTGGAGGAAATCAGAACAGCTATTTGTCAGTTACGGGCCACCCTCGAGGGGGGGTCCGGCTTCAAAGCAGACGATGAGCAAGTGGGTAGTCGAGGCTATTTCACTTGCTTATGTGGCGGCCGGGCCCACTCAACCAGGAGTATGGCTGCCTCTCAGGCATTTTTGGCAGGGGCCTCCCTGCAGGACATTTGTGACGCGGCAGGGTGGTCCTCACCGCTCACCTTTGTCAGGTTCTATGAACTAGACATTAATGTTACTCTGGGGGCTTGGGTGCTCGCCTCCTAGACAATGTTACAGACGGGCATCCGGCTCCTATGGAGGCGTGGGTATTCTCGTTCCCAAAGCGGTGACGCAGCGCGAGTTCCCTTGAAAGAGAACGTCTCGGTTACGCATGTAACCTTAGTTCCCTGAATAGGGAACGAGACGCTGCGCCACCCTGCCATACTCCCCGCATGTCTTGCTTCAGCCTTTTACAGAAGCTAGCGGTGTTTGTTTGCCGGTATGCTTTATACCTTCCGGGTCTATGACGTCACCCGCCTATGACGTTCCGTCTCTCCATTGGACTGATTACACATGTGCTTCACGACGCAATCACGCAGAGGCGTTCCCAAAGCGGTGACGCAGCGTCTCGTTCCCTATTCAGGGAACTAAGGTTACATGCATAACCGAGACGTTTCTGTTTCCCTGAACGGAGAAGTTGAAATAGTTTCCTGCTTCTGTGTTTGAGTGACGTGTGTAAAACAGACGTGTCTGTAAAGCAATTTCCTCATTCCTCATTTCCTGGTCGCAGAGAGTCACTTTCCTGCTGTGTTTATGTGAACTTCAAGTGGAGTCGAAAACATTGTAATTACGAGTCCCAAGCAAAGTTCTATTTATGAATGAGAAATGCATGTTTCTACATACTATGTCAAAGTAATGTCCATAAGTCAAAATGGTACTACCAAAAGTCCAGAGACCTTAAAGAATGTGATGTATTGAAGGGAGATAGAAGATCAGTTAAATACACAGAAGCTAAACCATTTTTGGCCTTATAAGTCAGTAGCAATACTTTGTAATCGATACGGAAGTTAATAGGTAACTAGAGTACACAATAAAATTGGTGTTATATGATCATACTTTTTTGCCCTGTTAAGAACTCTAGCTGCTGAACTTTGGACTAACTTTTTATTGACTGAGGATTCAGGACAACCAGCTAGTAATGCATTATAGTAATCCAGTCTAGAGGTCATGAATGCATAAACTTTTCTGCATCAGACACGGATAACATGTTCCGTAGCTTAGCGATGTTTCTGAGGTGGAAGAAAGCTGTTTTTTGTAACATAAGAAATATGAATTTTGATAGACGAGTTGCTGTCTAATATAACACCAAGATCTTTAACTGTAGACGGTTAAGTAACAGTACATCCTTCTAAATGAAAATTGTATTATAAGAGATTCTGTGTATAAGTTTTTGGTCTAATAAGCAATATCTCAGTCTTATCTGAATTTAATAGAAGAAAATTACTGGTCATCCAATATTTGATATATTTAACACACTCTGTAAACTTGGATAATTTAGAGATTTCACCTGGTTGTGATGAAATGACTATTGAGTATCATCAGCAAACCAGTAAAACTAATTCCATTTTTGTTCTAATAATATTACCAAGGGGCAGCATGTGTATTGAAAATAACAGAGGGCCTAAAACAGACCCTTGCAGTACTCCATATTTACTGATGTTAACTGGGATAATTCCCGTTTAAATAAACAAAATGGTAACGTTCAGATAGGTATGATCTAAACCACCTTAATGCCTTGTGTTTGTGTTACGCATACACTGTTATACCTTTTGTATTTACCTAAGTTAACTTTATTATTAAAGATATTTCGTGCAACCCGGGTAGGGCTGTTATTATGATTATTGCTGAGTTAGTACCAAAATGGGTTAAAATAAACAAGATATTATTGAGTAAATAAAATCTAATTCATGCGGAATGCATGAGATGTATATACATCATTTATGTTTATGTACAGTGATATTATGTGTTTCAGTGAAGGAATACATTTTCAAGCACTGTTTCTTTAAGAATTACAGTGATAATTAAAGTTTGTATGTAATGCACTTACGAAAATTTGTTTCGGATTGCTGAGAAGAAATGTAAATGTAAATGCTATGTAAGTCGTTAAAACGTACATTTCTTGATATCTGACAGTTTAATGACATTTGTGAAAGTGTATGCGCATTACTCTGCACAAGAGTATAAGCAGGTTTTCTTGGGTAGCTCAGTCATTAGTATGAGAATACGACGGATAAACGGACATTCAGGAACACTGGACTGCAATGTTAATTCTCGTCTAATTTGATGAGGATTCTAGATCAACAAAGACCCAGATAGCATTCTAAATCCCCGAGTGATAGAATACCTCTGGCGCTGTGGGAGACGATCAACACGACATTAGCTGGGTTTCCATCTATACGTGAAGCAAATCTTTTCAAAGTTCGCAAAAAACTGAAAAAAAAAAGAAATGCAAATTAGGTGCGTTCCATCAAGTTGTTTAAGCGGATGATGGTGGTATTGGTAACCTAGTAACCAACAGTAAATACAAGGGCGTAGGTTTGATTTTGGTTTGAACTTCATCAAACAGGCCTCTCACTTCAACAAGACCAAGCAATGTTGTGTTTTTATGTTTTATGGGGACTTTACACAGACATAATGATTTTTATACTGTACAAAACTGTATATTCCACCCCCTTACACTAAACCTGCCCATCACACAAAACTTTCTGCATTTTTACATTTTCAAAAAACACCACTTAGTGTGGTTTATTAGGGGAACAAACACCACTTTAATTTACAGCCCGCAGATTCATACTTACCCTGTAAATACATGAAACAAGAGGGGAACAAGCACCACTTTAATTTACAGCCCGCAGATTCATACTTACCCTGTAACTACACGAAACAAGAGGGGAACAAACACCACTTTAATTTACAGCCCACAGATTCATACTTACCCTGTGACTACATGAAACAAGAGGGTAACAAACACCACTTTAATTTACAGCCCGCAGATTCATACTTACCCTGTAACTACATGAAACGTCTCGGTTACGTATGTAACCCTCGTTCCCTGAAGGAGGGAACGGAGACGTACGTCGGACGTCACCGACGAATTGGGATCACTTCTGGGAGCCCCTATCAGCTTCGAGTGTATAGAGAACGGGCCAATGGCCATTGGCGTGCGAGATTTGCATCTCGCGCTCCGCCCCGCATCGCGGGTATAAAGCGGAAGCGGATGCAGCGCACATTTGTTTTTCACTGAGGAGCCGAACTAGTGACTCGGCCGCTGCAGTGATGGTACAGCAACTGTGGCGACGGGACGTACGTCTCCGTTCCCTCCTTCAGGGAACGAGGGTTACATACGTAACCGAGACGTTCCCTTTCAGTCGGTCACGTTCGATGTACGTCGGACGTCACCGACGAATTGGGATCCCTATGGAAAACGCCACAGTTACTACCACTTCCAGCGCCCAGCGAAAGCCCCTCAGACCCCCGTCTGTTCGGGGCGGGGAACTTACGCAGGGAGAGTCACTGCTGCTGTTCCGCAAGACCCACTCAGCAGAGTATTGGATAACGCTGGGAAAGCGTGCCCCGGGGGGCCGCTGCGGAAGCCACATCCTACCCGTAGGGAGGTATCATGTGGAATATACATGTATGGACTGGCCGTGGGCAGTACAACATACGGAAGTCCCAGGGGTGGCCCCGGCCAATGCAGGCAGAAGACTACACCGCACAGAGACGGCAGAGCGAGCTCTGCCAAGGGAAAGACACGGGCTCGCCGTAGGGAGCCGTACCGTGGAAGAATACACATATGGGACCGCCGTAGGGGTCACAACATATGGATACCCAGCCTAACACAAGTTCCACCAATGCATACGAGTGTTAGACCTGGCGTCGGACGCTCCGCCACGTCTGACTGCCACGGGTTGCGGAGGACTCAACAGGGTTCGCCGTGCTGGGGAACTCGACTGGAGCATATCAGCGCACGTATCCGGTCCATGAGGAGGGGAATGGCGCAGCAAGCCGACACTAGAACGGGCCCTTCGGTGTTACTGGCTATTTGAAGCGAGCACATGGGAAGAAACCGGCTCTACACGGAGGCTATAGAATCTAGCGAACGTGTTAGGTGTCGCCCAGCCCGCAGCTCTACATATATCTGTCAGCGAGGCGCCGTGCGCCAGCGCCCAGGAAGAGGCCACACTCCTAGTGGAGTGGGCCCTCAACCCAAGCGGGCAGGGCACGCCTTGGGTTTCATACGCCAAGGCGATGGCGTCCACTATCCAGTGAGCCATCCTCTGCTTGGAGACAGCCTTTCCCTTCTGCTGGCCTCCGTAACAGATGAAGAGCTGTTCTGAGGTCCTGAAGCTTTGCGTTCTGTCCACGTAAGTCCGCAGAGCGCGAACGGGACAGAGAAAAGCCAGGGCTGGGTCTGCCTCCTCCGAAGGCAGCGCTTGCAGGTTCACCACCTGGTCCCGAAAGGGAGTGGTGGGAACATTGGGCACATATCCGGGCCGGGGTCTCAGGATTACATGAGAGTTACCCGCCCCGAATTCCAGGCACGATTCGACGACCGAAAATGCCTGCAGGTCCCCTACCCTCTTGATGGAAGCCAATGCAGTCAGGAGTACTGTCTTCCAAGACAGGATTTTTAACTCTGCTGACTGCAAAGGCTCAAAGGGAGCCCTCTGTAATGCGGTTAGCACCAGGGGCAAATCCCAAGAGGGTATAGAGTGAGGGCGAGGTGGATTTAATCTCCTCGCCCCCCTCAGGAACCTGACGACCAGATCGTGCTTTCCTAGGGACTTACCTTCGACCATGCTGTGATTTGCGGCGATAGCGGCAACATACACTTTGAGGGTGGAGGGAGACAGCCTTCGCTCCAACCCTTCTTGCAGGAAGGAAAGCACCGAGCCGATCGAACATCTTCGGGGGTCTTCTCGTCGAGAAGAACACCACTCGACGAACAGGTTCCACTTCAACGCGTAGAGGCGTCTCGTAGAGGGGGCTCTGGCGGAAGTGATGGTGTCTACCACAGTCTGTGGTAGGCCACCTAGAACCTCCGCATCCCGTCCCGGGACCAGACATGGAGTTTCCAGAGGTCCGGACGCGGGTGCCACAGGGTGCCCCGTCTCTGAGTCAGGAGGTCCTTCCTCAGAGGAATGGGCCAAGGAGGTGCTGTCGCGAGGAGCACTAGTTCCGGGAACTAGGTCCGGTTGGGCCAGTATGGTGCAACTAGCAAGACCTGCTCCTCGTCCTCCCTGACCTTGCACAGTGTCTGCGCAAGAAGGCTCACTGGGGGAAACGCATATTTGCGTAGGCCCCGGGGCCAGCTGTGTGCCAGCGCATCCAAGCCGAGGGTCCCCCCGGTCAGGGAATAGAACAACTGGCAGTGAGACGTGTCCGGGGCGGCAAACAGGTCTACCTGTGCGGTCCCGAAGCGACTCCAGATCAGCTGGACCACCTGGGAATGGAGTCTCCACTCTCCTGGGAGCACTGGCTGTCGTGAGAGCTCGTCGGCTGCACGATTGAGCAGGCCCGGGATATGAATGGCACGAAGCGACCTCAGATGCTTCTGACTCCAGAGGAGGAGATGGCGGGCGAGTTGTGACAAGCGGCGGGAGCGTAGACCACCCTGTTTGTTGATGTACGCAACGGCCGCAGTGTTGTCCGTACGGACCAGAACGTGCTTGCCTTGTAGCGGCCCTTTGAGGCGGCCCAGCGCAAGACGAACTGCTAACAACTCGAGGCAATTGATATGCCATTGCAGTTGAGGCCCCGTCCACAGACCCGAAACTGCAAGCCCGTTGTACGTGGCCTCCCAGCCGGTGGATGAGGCATCCGTGGAGACCACAGCATGCCTGGACACTTGTTCTAGGGGAACTCCTGCCCATAGGAACGAAGGGTCCAACCACGGACTGAAGGTTTGGCGACACTTCGGTGTTACTGAGACACGGAATGAGCCGCTCTGCCACGCCCATCTCGGGACTCGGTCGTGTAGCCAGTGTTGAAGCGGCCTCATATGAAGCAATCCGAGCGGCGTCACTGCGGCTGCGGATGCCATATGCCCCAGGAGCCTCTGAAAATGTTTCAGTGGTACCGCTGTCCTGCATTTGAACGAATTCAAGCAGTTCAACACCGACTGGACGCGCTGCTCTGTGAGTCGCGCTGTCAGATTGACCGAGTCCAACTCCATACCGAGAAAAGAGATCCTCTGCACGGGGCAGAGTTTGCTCTTTTCCCAGTTGACCTGAAGTCCCAACAGGCTGAGGTGACTGAGCACCATGTCCCTGTGTTCTCACAACTGCGCCTTCGACTGAGCCAGAATCAGCCAGTCGTCGAGGTAGTTGAGAATGCGAACACCACGCTCTCTCATGGGAGCTATGGCCGCCTCCGCGACCTTCGTGAAGACGCGGGGCGACAGGGACAGCCCGAAGGGTAGGACTCTGTACTGATATGCCCGTCCCTCGAACGCAAAGCGTAGGAACGGTCTGTGTCGAGGGAGAATCGAGACATGAAAGTACGCGTCCTTCAGGTCGATCGCTGCAAACCAATCTTGGGGACGGATGCACCTGAAGATGCGTTTCTGCGTTAGCATTCTGAACGGCAGCCTGTGAAGGGACCGATTCAAGAATCGCAGGTCCAAGATTGGCCGTAACCCGCCGCCTTTCTTGGGTACAATGAAGTACGGGCTGTAGAAGCCTGTCTTCATATCGGCTGGAGGGACCGGCTCTATCGCGTCCTTCGCCAGTAGGACTGCGATCTCCACCCGTAGCACGGGGGCGCTCTCCTTCGACACGGAGGTGAAGTGAACGCCCCTGAACTTGGGGGGCCGCCGAGCGAACTGAATCGCATAGCCGAGTCTGATAGTACGGATGAGCCAGCGGGACGGGCTGGGGAGCGCTAGCCAGGCTCCCAGCGACTGAACCAGCGGGACCAACGGCACCACAGACGTACCCGCAGCGGGGCAGCGCAGCGGAGTGCAGGGACCCGACTCGGACGGCATCGCGGCCCGAAGTGGGGTCTGAGTGCACAATGCAACACTTACCTGCTTCCGCTGAGGGGGTGCACGGGTGTGCGGAGGCCTCTTGTGTGCGTCCTGGACACAGCCAGCACCCCCTGCTGGCGATAAGAGAGGCACCGGAGGCCGAAGGCCAGTGGCGGAACAGAAACAAAACAAGAACATAGAATTCTCTCCCGGCCCTCCAGCGGGAGAAGGAGCGGTGCTGTCACCACCTCCTGAAGAGCTGTCTCCTCCATCTCTGGGTGGCCCGTCTCAGGGTCTCTTACGACGGCGCTTGCCACCTGGCTTGGCAGCGGCCTGAGCGGGCTGGACGGCCTTCCCGCGGCCGGCTCCACGCCGTTGCCCTGGTGGAGGCTGCTGCTGGGCTGGGGCGGGAGCGGGGGCGGCGGCGGGCGGCCGCCCTCGGCGACGAGCAGGCGGAGGAGCTGAGGCCGGCGGCTGGGCAGCAGCTGACCGCCGGGGCAGGATGTGTTTGATGGCCTCAGTCGAGAACTGCTGGGCAAAGCTCTCGACCGCGTCGCCGAACAGCCCAACCTGGGAAATGGGGGAATCCAGGAACCGATACTTATCAGTCTCCCTCATATCGGCCAGGTTGAGCCAGAGATGTCGCTCCTGGACCACAAGAGTGGACATCGCCTGACCAATGGAACGGGCGGTGACTTTCGTCGCCCGGATGGCGAGGTCCGTCGCCGTCCGGAGCTCCCGGAGGAGCTCTGGGTCAGGTCTACCCTCGTGCATGTCCATGAGTGCCTGGGCCTGGTGCACCTGGAGCAACGCCATGGCATGCAAGGCGGACGCAGCCTGTCCACAAGCCTTGTAAGCCTTCCCAGTTAGACTGGAGGAGAACTTACAGGCCTTGGATGGGTGGCGTGGGTCTCCGCGCCAGGTGGAAGCGGACGCCGGACACAGTTGCATCGCAACCGCCCGTTCCACCGGCGGGATCCCCACGTACCCCTTGGCTGGCCCGCCGTCAAGAGTAGTGAGGAGGGAGGAGCCACTCGGCCGGTTTCTGGCAGAAAAAGGTGCCTTCCACGACCTCGTGAGCTCCTCATGCACTTCCGGGAAGAAGGGCACCGGGGCGGGACGCTGAGAACCAGCGCGAGCCGCCCCGAGAAACCAATCATCTAGCCTAGAAGGCTCGGGACACGGTGGAGGGTTCCACACGAGCCCGACCTTTTCGGCGGCCCGGGAAAGCATAGCCGTCAGCTCGGGGTCCGTCTCGGACAACGCCACTCTCCCAGAGGGAGGCAACGCAGCCGGGTCTTCATCCCCCTGAGGACTGAAACTCCCCCTCCGATGCAGTGATCAACATCCTATCCTCTGCTGGAGCTCCAAAGGTCACCGTTGGACCACCTCGATAGGGGCCAGCGACTTCCTCCGGAAGCTCAACCGGCTGCGGCACTACAGAGGGTTTAGGGGCCCACGGAGGCTGGCTCGGCGGGTGTGCCCTAAACGTGATCCTCAGGTCACCCTGGCTATTCGCCGAAGTAGGTCTATCCTGCTGGGCAGGGATAGCACTAGATCGGGGCATAGGTAAGGGGACTCCACCCTCCCGAAGGTAGGCGAGTCTCGACCTTAGCGCCGAGATAGTCATGTTCCCGCAATGGGAACACGAGCTATCCACAAACGCTGCCTCGGCATTGTTGAATACCCAGACATGTCAGGCAGCGATTGTGACCGTCAGCTGGTGACAGGGAACAACCGCATCCAGAAACGCACGGGTGGAATGAGATCTTGAAAAAGACGCAATTTCACACCCGTGTTGCTCTTTTAGAAGAAGCTCTTAACGTGCTGAAGCACCCAGGAACAACCGCGGCAAACACAGGGGATAGTGCAGCCTGTGTTTGCACTCACCGTGGAACGCCCCCACCGAAGCAACCGGGATGCTGTAAAAACAGCAGTTTGTTTCACCGATTTCGGTGAGCTCGCGGTTGTCACTGCACGTGCCTTCTCCCCAGCACAAAAGCCTCCTCTCTCGCTCTCTCTCTTTCTCTCTGCTGAGCAGGAAGTCTTTCATGAGCTTGTTTGGCTCCGAAGTGAATGACAAATGTGCGCTGCATCCGCTTCCGCTTTATACCCACGATGCGGGGCGGAGCGCGAGATGCAAATCTCGCACGCCAATGGCCATTGGCCCGTTCTCTATACACTCGAAGCTGATAGGGGCTCCCAGAAGTGATCCCAATTCGTCGGTGACGTCCGACGTACGTCGAACGTGACCGACTGAAAGGGAACAAAAGGGTAACAAACACCACTTTAATATACAGCCCGCAGATTCATACTTACCCTGTAACTACATGAAACAAGAGGGGAACAAACACCACTTTAATTTACAGCCCGCAGATTCATACTTACCATATAACTACATGAAACAAGAGGGGAACAAACACCACTTTAATTTACAGCCCGTGGATTCATATTTACCCTGTAACTACACGGATAATTACCCCTTAATTAAAAAATACTTACAGCATAAATAATTTGTTAATTTTCCTGGTAGTACCCCTTTATTCCCCAAATATTACATATTGTTCCCTTATACCTACACGTACGTACTTTATAGTTACACTATAATTACCGAAAGTTACGCTGTAAATTCGTTTTACTTACGCAGTACTTTCCGGGCTGTAATCTAAAGCATTACCAAATATTGCATCAATACTGAACAATGATTTGTAAACCTTTATGAGGTTTGCAGCCGTTTTCTGGTACTTTTCACTGAATTTTTACTAATTATATAATGTGCAATAAAATGTCTGACAGGAAGTGAAGTGAATGTGTAAACAAGATAATTAGTAAATAATTAGTAAATAAGTAAAATAAACAGAATAATCCAACACATCATACCTGGATTCTTGATATTATTGCACGACCAACAGAAATCGTACATGTGAACCATAATTCATCTTGAGCAACCTCTGAACCTCAACCTCTGAACATTCAAATTCAATAAAACTTGGCAGGAGTCGTTGTTATATGAAGGGTAAAAGAACTAAGGGGTACCATGCAAAGTTTTAATCATTGAATTTTTTACATTACATTGTGGACCACCCTAGTCATTGTATTTCTGTGAACTTTTACACATTTTTGACGACTTGTCTGCAGCTTCAAACTCAGAATAAAGGTTTGTGACTATTTTCTGTGAGTGTAAATCTCAACATTCAACTTCAGATTTTTATTTTACAGGACTTCACATTGGAGCTGTGAGTGTAAATTTTAGCGTTCAAGTACGAATATTTATTGTACAAGTTCTCAAATTCACATCTACATTCTCTCGAATTTTGCTCTTTTACCTTCATATAAAACTGTTTATATTAAATGCATGTATAGCCTGTATATGTTTATGTATAGTGTGCCAAAGCTCTGATTTAATGATTGATTTGCACCATCACTCAAAAATGAGCACTGCAGTCTCTGCATAGCATTTTTATTGGGGTGTTTTAGTAAAATATATGTTGATAAATAGCCGACTGATGTTTATTACTGTCTGTTTTATGGGTCGCATTACAGTTTTTCTCGATTGCTAACACACTATAACTGATTCAGTTGGCACAATTTCCCAAACCATTCATTCAGTTCTAGAAACAAAGACATTTCTCAAAACGTTTAACACATTTCACCTGTTTTCACACACATTACAATTTTGTTCAAGATTTCTGCAGAACTGCCGTGAGAAATGCCCTGATTTTACACAGGTTTAACATGTTCTCATGATGATCTGATTCTCCACACACCCATATAGAGAAGAAGACAGAGACAGAAGATTAACTATTTTAGTGAAGCTGCACTTTTCTTTTCCTTAATTTCATTAGCATCTTTCTCAGCTGAAATCTTTTCTTTTTATCCAGAACTCCAGAGCTCACTGTTTCAACAACAGCACTGATACTATACATTTCTCCATATCTGGAAAGAACTACTTTACAACAACTTTATCAAACGTTGAGTCAAGAAAGTCTTCTAAAGTCTTCTTTCTTTTAAAGAGTTCATGTTTTCCATCCCTTGTGACCAAATATCTGAACTCTCAAGAAGTGCATCTTCATCATCATCTTCTGCATTACAATTTTCCTCACATTTTGAACTGTCATTTTTTTCCAGCATTATTTTCTCCTCTCTTCATTTTCCACATCTTCACTCCTTACATTGTTCATGTCTGTTTCTGTTATTTCATTATTCAAAAACACACAATCCTCAATCTGTTCAGTTTGTAATGAATCCTGTTTGATCATTTCAACTGAAAGATACTTTTGATAGTAATAATAAAAATAGAGAAAAATCACTCACACACACACGCACGCATGCACGCACAGACACACACACACACACACACACAGTTCACTATCTTTGTGGGGACTCTCCATAGACGTAATGGTTTTCATACTGTACAAATTGTATATATATATATATATATATATATATATATATATATATAATCACTGATTCTTGAGATAAGGGACAAAACATGTCCCAAACACAAAAGCCCTATTTATGTTAAAAAGTAAGAATGTCAACACAATAAAAATACTTAAAAAGTTATATCTAAGGGAAATTTGTATACTCAGGACATTTATTGCTTATTCTTTTAAATAATTTCTTTAGTATTATTTTAAAAGCACACTCTATACTTGGAAACGCATGTAATCTAACCTGTCCTCAGCATGAGGTCACAGTGTAAAACTGCCAAACAAAGTGTTTAAAAATGCAACAAATTAAAAAATACACAATATATTGAATTATATTTTCCATTAAAAAATAGCTATAAAAGTTGTGTCCTCACTTTGCGTCAACTCTGTCAGGATTTTTTATAATTCTGAATAAATCAGGCAGTGTCATGGGCAGCTTTAACTCTGAGGAGCACTTACTATTTCCTGCTCATTGTGGATCTCACAGTAGGACACAAAGTCCTGGAAGTTATAAATGTTTTAATATTTTAAACAAACAATATTGAAGTCTCTGCGGTCACAGCCTTAACATGTCAACTCCGTCATCGCAGTGTAATAGTTTCTGTAAATAGTTAAATAAATATGCTTGCCATTTTGATATGTTTATTAAGGCAGCTACAACTGAGGAAAAAAACTAAATTACTCCACTGTAGAACACGTGGTTAAGGTGGAAAAAAATCCAGTTTTGGCAACTCCGTCATGTTTTATGTGTGATGGTTAACAAGTGCTCTCAAAAATTCTGTATAATGCGATTTAATATGTTTTTTGCATATGGGGAATTTCATGATTCTATTGACATATACTGTATATTTGGCCTCAGCTCGACCTTTGTCAACTCCGTCAGTATTTGTCAACTCCATCAGTATTTTACACCGTCAGGTGAAGGTTTTTGTTAATTTTGAAAGAAATGTCTTATTCTTTTTTCAATTTATTGTGTAAAAATGTTAAAACATCAATGGAACTACATGATATTATGTCTTAATTACCTAAGAACATTGGTGATATATGTTGAATATTAAAAGGAGGGAGGAGAATTAAGGAATTTAGAAACTGGGTTTTTCATAATAGTGTGAAAACAAACAAAAAATAAACAGAATGTATTTTATGATTTAGATCCTTTACTGAAAACCAATATTACATAACTGAAGACTTTACATTGTTTTGGATGGATTAAATGAAATTAGCATGCTTTTTAGTGTGACGGAGTTGACACAAATTAAGTTGTAGAGTGAATAAATATAATTTTTTAGAAAAAATATTTAGAAATAAGCCTGTTCCCTTACATGGTTCATTATCCGAGACCTTTGTCTACAAAAATACCAATTTTTAATAAAGTAGTGTTAGTTTTTATTTTTTAACATCTAAAACATGTTTTGTCCCTTATCTCAAGAATCAGTGAGAGATGTATATATATATATATATATATATATATTGGTATCAGAACATGAGGATGTGATTCCATGAAAGATCTCTACAACCAGTGAAGGTACAACTCTGTGGAAACCCACCTCAGATTATGTAGATAACAATGATGCTCCATCCAGTTTATTCAAAATGGACACATTTCTACAGTAGCTCTCTGAATCTCTGAGAAAACCTCAGACTGAAATCTACATTGATATATTGATGCTTTCAGACTGTGGAAAAAAATAGTGATGAGGTGTTTTCAATCTCATCTGAAGTGAGCAGTGTTGGGGGTAACGGATTACAAGTAACATACATTATGTAATCAGATTACTTTTTGATGTAACAAGTAAAGAATTACAAGTAACATAATATGTAATCAGATTACTTTTCTGATGTAACGAATAAAGTAATGCATTACGTAATCACATTATTTTTTTGTTGTAAATGTAAATTACATTCTAATAACACATACATTTATTTACAGAAAAAAAAAATACTGCAGATTAAGTATTTTCAAGAACAACAGTCACAGTAATAGTATGAATTGTAGCTGAAATAGCGAGTGATGCATGATGTCCAGTTTAATGGACAGATTATTAATCAGAATTTTCTCCCAATCTTAAAATCAATACTTGGAAAATGTAACTGCGATATGACTCATTAGATATTGCTTGATGCTACAACATTTTTTTTTTCCTGCAAGAGTCTCCTAGGATAGAAGGAATGCAATATTCCAGAGCAACTTGGCATCTCTGACTGACTATCGGCCATCTTGGGTTGGAGAAAAAAAAAATTGACATACCACGGCTTGCCACTTGGTGGCAACGTACAGGATGATGCACTAGTGTCCACTATGGAGGCTGATGTGCAACTATGCCATTAAAACCCATGAAAGAAAATACTTTTTGAACAGCTGTCCACGGTAGTGACCTCTATGCATGAAAGGGTTAATATTTTATCCAAATTAAAAAACAATAGGGTTCTGCATGCCCTTTAGCAGCACAGTCCACCGTGAGCAACTGAAAATGCTTTTTGGCAAAGTGTGCAGTTCGCCTTAGTTACTGGACACGGACAGACACATTGATAACTTTTTCCCCATTCAGCCTTATTTTTGGAGAGCCTCTTGCATTTAACTGGCAGATGTGAGCTCGACATGTTTAAAAAAAACGTGGAGGTTTACGGCGCGTGATCTTGAGACTCCGTCACTATGGAAATAAAAAGATACTAAAATGCAATCATGTGCAAATGAGCTTCTCTACTACTTGTTAAATTGATTTCTTTTTATTTGTTATTAGTATTCTCCACACTGCAAAATCCTTATGTTTATTCAGCTATGTGTAGGTCTATATAAAATATGGGACAAATCAATACATCTTAGGACTTATCACTTTACCTTTAAATACAATCCTGTATTTTACTAAGCGGGAGGAAACCCTACCCATCACAGAAAACTTTCTGCATTTTTACATTTTCAAATAACCATCATTTAGTATGTTTATTAATCCATTTCACTTGTGGGGACCGCTGACTGATCCTCACAATGTAGGTGATCTCTATCTTTGTGGGGACATTTTGTAAGATATGTAAGATGTAAGATACCTTTACACACACACACACACACACATATTTAATCATGTACATCGGATCCACATGAATCAAGTAAGTTAAACAAACAATTTGTTCACATAATTTCAACATCATGGAATGAAGTAATTTTTAAGTAACCGAATTAAGTAGTCTCACAATGATTTTAATATGGCTCCCTAACAACAGTGGTGTGCACAGGGGGGCTTGAGACCCTGCCTCTTTAAACAAATCACAAAACACAAGTTTATTTTATTTTGTATATTTTGTTGTCACTTGACTGATTTATAAGACTGTACTAACTAGCTTTCATTCTATTAGTCAGCAATAGCACATAATGAACATGCCAAATGCTGAGTATGAAATGCTCTTTAATGACATGTGCTGTATCAGCCCACAGCCTAAGCAATTGCTCCACTCTTCTCCACTATGGTAACCCAGTGTAATTTAAACGGTTCTAATAATTCCAACATAATTAAACATTAAACACTATTAAACAATATAAAATCTCCCCCTTTTTAACGTAAAATAACACTTAATTTCAACAATTTTACTCTACTCGTCAAGTCCCAAGCAAAGCATGCTGGGAACTACAGTTTCAGCAAAAATCATTTTTTAGTATTTTCACATTCACCCCAAATAATTTAATCTAGTAGATTGCACATTTTAGAGAATTACATTAATCGAAAGCAAAGAAATCACGTTTAGAAGAGAAACACAATTTTGTTGTGTATATCGCAAATAATAAGATTAAGTAAATCGGACAATATGTGTTTTCCTGTTTTTTCAGTGTGGGTAAAATCACTCTAGTTTAGTCTGAAGCATCAGCACAGTTTCACTGATGATCCTAAGGAATAAACATTAAACCCAGGATAGAGCGTCTGAGTGAATGTGGTCTGGACTGTGTGTATGAGGCTCATTGTGTCAGAGATGCTGTAGAAGGACAGAGTTCCTGCACTGGGATCCACATACACTCCTATTCTACGGCTGATGGGCTTTACAGGGAGAACAGTGTGTGTGTTATTGTGCCAGAATGAACATCCGGAGGAAGAGCAGTTCAAACTCCAGGACTGATCATTATGTCCAAACGCACACTCAAGACCCGGTCCCTTCCTGCTGATGCTCTTATATGACACTGATATATACACATTATTCCCACTCCACTTAATCTCCCAGTAACAGCGTCCACACACACTCTCTCTACACAACACCTGATAGTATCCATCAAATCTGTCTGGATGATCAGGATACGGCTGCTGTGTGTCAGTACCAGTAATCACTCTGTTCCTCTCAGACAGACGGAGGAGTTTATGCACTGTGTTCAGATCCAGAGTGAGCGGATGGGAATCTGATGGAGAGAAAACACATCAGAATCAGGAATTATGAATCTGTCTGATCTTTTAATGTATCTGAACTCTTCATGACTCAATGTTCAATGTATCATCAGTGTCTCAGTACAGCTGACCAGATATCCTGTGCAAACCATCATTTACATGATCAATTATGAAACTCTTATCATGATTTCTTTCACCTTCTACAGGAAGAACATGAACACATTCAGTGAGTTTTTCTGCTTGTTTTCTTAGTGACTTACATTGTAGGAAGTAGTTCCTGGTCTTGGGATTCATGTTGGTGAATGTGACTGTGGAAATAAACAGACATGAACAGTGTGACGAGAAATGAGAAGATAAAATACATTAATTTCTGAGACATTTCTAATATGATGCTCTATGATATTAGATGATGAGAGCAGATGAATCTCCACGGGCCTCATTTATGAAAAAAAACAAAAACAAAAAAAAAACAACATGTATCAGATTTGATCCTAAAATTCCATGGATTTCATCCTGCGTCATGTGTATGTGTGTAAATGCAAATGGACGTTTTATAAATCACAGGAACGTTTCAGAAACTGTTGTGCGTTCACATTTAGGATCTTTCTACACTTGTCTTTATAAAGGAGGCGCAGGACTTCACCTCTGTCAGAGATCTTCTTGATCTCCTCTTTGCAGAAATCCTCCAGTTTGTCTCTCAGCTGATGGACAGATTCTCTCATGCCATCAAAAGAGGAGAGAGAACTGAAGGGAACGTTAGGTTCGTCTGTAGATTCAGGAGGTGCTGAGAGAGACTGGAAACTCTACAGAAAACAGAAATCAAAACTCATCAGCTCCACACTTCAGCTAATAACCTGCACTATATCAGATCTGAACTGACTTATCTTCAGTGACTCGCCTCAATCCAGCACTTTCACACAATCAGCTTCGTTCTTGTACAAATGTATAATTTACCAATTAAAACTTTTAATTTGACATTATTACAGAGTGCACTTTTTAAAAGTCTAAGAAACACAGTCATGAAAGTGTCTCTCTTTAAGTGCACTTAAGTGGCCTTTTATTCCATTAATATTATATTATTTGCAAGTCCAGTTTTTTTATTTTTTATTTTAAGATTTGAAGTAATTAACTACAAGTGCACATTCAGTAGAATTGAGCACACTTTTTCATAAGGGACTATGTGTGAACTTTCTAGGAAATGGTTTGGGTGATAAAAAATCATCTTGAGAAGATTTGAGGAAAAGCAGTTAAAAGGCTACGAGTAACTTTAACTTTTGACTGGTTAGTGCCACTGAAACTTAAGACCCTTAAGGCACGATCCCAAGATCAGGTTAATAAGCATTGTTAATATACAGCCTCACTTTTTTGATGCCAATTACTGAAAATACTGTAGTAGAAATAAAATACTTCATTAATAAGATGATAAAAATCTAGTTGGGTGGAAACTGATACCATCAAGTTCACTGATTTCATCATGACAGAAGAAACCAGAAGGAATTAGTTAATGGTGTTTTCCACCAAATAATTTATTCCAGAAGAAAGAGCTCAGAAAAATGTTTCCTGTGAGATTTTCCAGGACTTTGTAAGTGTCGTCTCTTTAAACAGAAGATGATCAGATGAGAGTCTGACTGATGATTATATAACACAACACTTGACTGAATCTGACTCAATTCCTGACAACATCTCAGTCAGTGGCTCATTCTGCTCTCATGAGATGTTTCTCTGTCATAGCAGGATTTTGCTCAAGTCCACTATCATCCTGTTCTTCTAGATCTCTGTTACCTGCAGGAAATGGATGTGATGGTGTGTGTGTGAAAGCTGCTCCAGCTCAGCATCTCTCCTCCTCAGATCATTGATCTCCTGCTCCAGTCGCTCCAGTCGTCCTTCAGCTCGACTCACTGCAGTCTTTTCCTGATCTCTGATCAGCTGTGTGACCTCAGAGCGGCTTCTCTCAATGGAGTGGATGAGCTCTGTAAAGATCTTCTCACTGTCCTCCACTGCTGTCTGTGCAGAGCGCTGTTAGGACACACATCACAATCACACAGTGGCTTCAGCGGGACTGACAGAGACAAACTGAGACGTCTCAAACTTCTCTTCTTCTCCAGACTCACCTTATGAGACTCCACAGCCTCTCTCAGCTGCTGAAGATCTTTCTGTCTCTGCTGGATTCTCTGACGGATCTTCATCTGCGTCTTCTTCAGCTGTTTCTGGAGGACAAACCAATAACAGGAAATGACACATAAAACTATTATCACACAAAAATTAAAGCTACATGAATCCAGAATTGGTGGAGGGTTAAAGATAAGTTTAGGTTCAAACCACAGATTCATAGTTTCCTGAAATGAGATTATGAATGAATATGAAACTGAAATGTCAGCAGTATTTCATCAGTGTCTAGTTTTATATGAATACTTCACCCTAAAGTTTTAATTCTGTCATCATTTACTCTTCCTCATGTCGTTCCAAACCTGTATGACTTTCTGTCTATTGTGAGACTCAACAGAAGGACTTTTTCTGTAAATTTAGGAACATTTTCCTCATCATCTATGCCTGTCTTGTGTGGTGTGCCCCAGGGATCCGTTTTAGGACCTTTATTGTTTTCCCTTTACATACTTGGCCCACATTTTTCAGAAATACAACATTTCATATCACTGTTATGCGGACGATTCTCAGTTTTACCTCCCTGTAAGGCTTGACACCACTGTTTCATTCAGTTTGTTATTGAAATGTGTAAATTATATAAAGAAGTAAATGACAAATAATTCTCTAAATGAGGATAAAACAAGAGGTTTTAATTCTAGGTTGTCCTGCAAACCTTGGAGTAATCTTTGACTCTTCACTATTTTTGATAAACAAATTAGTGTTGTTATCAGCGGAAGCTTTTTCCATTTGAGATATATCGCAAAGTTGAAGCATATTCTTTCAGGTAAAGATTTAGAAGTTGTGATTCATGCACTTGTAACATCACAATTAGTTTATTGTAACTTTCTTTATTCTGGCCTCCCTCATTCCTCATTATCACCATTGCAAGTTGTTCAAAATGTGGCCCCAAGACTTTTGATTGGGTCTAAAAAGAGGGACCATATCTCCCCTATTTTAGCATTCCTTCACTGGCTTCCCATTAAATTCAGGGTTGATTTTTAAAATCCTTATGTTTTATATAAGCCATTGTCCGGCCATACACCAAGGTATATTAGTGATTTTCTTCTGCCATACTGTGCTGCTAGGGCAGAGGTTCTCAAACCTGTCCTGGGGACCCCCCACCATTGCACATCTCCTTCATCAGACACACCCAATTCAAGTCTTGCAGTCAGAGATTGTCTTATAATAGGGAGATGAGAGGGTCTGTATCTCTTACCATTGGAGAAAGCGTAACGGCTAACTTGGATCACGTGAAGCATCTCAGCCTATCGTGTAATGGCAGTGACGTCATTGCCCGAAGTTTAAAGTTTTATGACAGTTAGGTACAGTTTACGTTAATCAGTTTCTTGTGGATTAGCACGCTGGTCTTGTGAATAAATGTTCTACATTTGGTGTTATATCTTTAGTAAACGTACAGTAAGACTGCATTGTTTGTGGAATGGGCTTTACTGAGCGGAAAAAAAAGAGCGCACATCTCTATTAACTGCAAAGTTCACTGCAGTGTGCATTAAACCACATTTAAGAGTACACTAAAAACCTCATTGTAATTTAATACATATTTAATCCATTAATTATATGTGTTGTTTTACCTTCATTCATTAAAAAGTGTTATATCATCATCATTAGGCACACAGCAGAGTCATAAATCATTACAACACAAGACTAACCTGGCAGCGATAGAGAGAATACTTCATTTTTTATTTTCATTAAACAACATACAATATTACACAATAATTCAATTATTCAATTATTAAATAGGTCAATATCAGCGTCATGTGCATACATGCAGTTATAATAGTTACCTTTCAAGTCTTATCATAACTGGTAAAACGTGAAAGCCAAAGAAAGAAAACATCTGTATTTTCTACTTTCTTTAGACAATATACAATATCACTCAATATTACTATTAAATACTATGGTAGCTAATGTCGTAAATGAGTATTACCTGTCGCAACATTCCCTTCGCTGCCTTCTCTTATAAAATAACCTTTTAATCATAGTAAAATCTAAATATCGTTCCCAACAAAATTATTGTTTAGCAAAAACATGTTGAAGATTAGCAGATAGGCAGTCGATTCATTAAATGATAAGCTGTTTCCTCACAGAAGCGGATTATTCAGTGCAGTGAAGCCTCTTCTCCATTGACTTCCATTAAAAATAAAAATAAAACATCTGGTCTCCTTCCCTGCATACTGGCAGCCACAGAGTTAGCATTAGCCATTACGCTTTTTTGGCAAACAGTTGCAGGCTTGTCATCTAGTGGCTTTGTTGCAGTGTCTACTAATGAGCTGATGAGTTGAATCAGGTGTGTTAGATGAGGGAGACATACAAAATGAGCAATGGTGGGGGGTCCCAGGACAGGTTGGAGAAGCACTGTGCTAGGGTACTTAGATCTTCTAATCACTTACTCTTAACCGTGAAACGGTGTTCCTACAAATCATAGGGTGATCAGGCCTTTTCTGTGGCTGGGCACAAGCTTTGAAATGGTTTCCCCTATCATGTAAGGTCTGCTCCTTCATTGGACATTTTTAAATCTACTCTTAAAGCAATATGTCATTTTTCGCCGCTAGAGGTCGCTTATTCAAAACAAAGGCGTAGTTTGATGACGCCTTGATTTCATGAGCTTTTATTATGCCACAGACGACCGTTTGCGCTTCTTCCGCTCATGTGTATGTGGGGTAATGCAGCACTGTTTTATCATATTAGACACATTTGAGTGTGTTGAAGGTTATGTTATAATGCTACTCTGTGCGTTCACTCGGCGGCTGCTATGAGACACTTGTTCACATTGCAGGGAGCTAGATCGATATCAGGCATGGTAAAACATGGTACTCACTGTAAATCAAGAAAACGAGATTTAAACAATAAGACTGTGTTGAGCTATATAACAATGATTAGTTTTCTGGTGATGAATGTCTGCAAACAGTTGCTCACCTGTCTAATAAAACACATCATATATTAAAGCGTCTTTGGTGTTTCCATGGTTTCTACAAAATAAAACCGGAAATCGAGGGTAACGCGGGTATGATGTCATTGATAGGTGACACACGGACACGGACTCATTTTGGATATTTTAATCCAAAAATCTTACATATTGTGCCTTTAAATCATATTTTTATTCTTTAGCTTTTGGAAACCTGTAGTTGTTGTTTTTATTGTGTAGACCTGCTTTGTACACTGTACAGCACTTTGGATCAATTCATATTTTGTTTAAATGTGCTCTATAAATAAACGTTGTTCTTGTTGTTTGAAGAATGTCTCGGCTGTTTACAGAGGCCAAATAAAATATGGTGACACGTCAATAACAACAAACCTCATTGGTTCTTGCATGTCACAGTCACGACTAAACATCATGATAGGCTTGTTCGACTTGAAGCGGCGCGACACAGAACGATCGGTGTATGGCATCAAAGTACCGCAAGAGCGATTGGAGAGCAGACGGCTCCATATGTACTTTGGCACTTTGTCATACACCGATCGGTCTGTGCAGCCTGATGTCATGACACAAACACCAGTGAAGTTTGATGTTTTTGATCTCATCATATTTGATTTAGGCTCTGCGTTCATGAGTTAATCAATGATTTGGTTTGATTTAATTTGTGAATCGAAATTTGGCTCTTTTAAAAGTAGCATACTTAACGAAGAGTTCAAGAATGAGTTAAATTGAAATATTAAATATCATTAAAACATACTTTAAAGTAAAACTTTTAGGTAAAACTTTTAATTACAAAGTGTACTTTATAAAGTGTACTTATGAAACATAGTCATGAAAGTTTACTCTCTTTAAGTGCACTTAAGTGGCCTTTTATTTTATTTATATTATGTGCAAGTACAGTTTTTTTTTTTTTTTATTTGAAGTACACTACAAGTACACTCCAATTTTTTTTCTAACCACTAGTTGCTAGGATTACTTTTATGCTTTTGTCTCCTTTTTGGAGCTTGAAACTTTTCTACCCCATTGACTTTCAATGTATAGAATAAAACAGATTAGACATTCTTTAAAATATCATCTTTTACATTTCACTGAAGAAAGTCAAATCGGTTTGGAACAGCATGACGGTGAGTAAATAAAGACAGCGCTTTTATTTCTGCGTGATCAATCGCTCTCAGTTCATACCTGTTTCTCTGTCCTCTGTGCTGCAGTTGATACAGTTTTGTGGTTTTTATGTTCATACTCCTTACACCGCACACAGATGCACTGTTGATCAGTGATACAGTACATCTCTAGCTCTTTATCATGTTTACGGCAGATCATGTCCTGCAGTCGTCCAGTGGCATCAATCACTTTGTGTGGTTTACGAGAGTGATATTCCTCATGACGGTCAAAATGAGTTTGACAGAAAGATTCCTGACACACCAGACAGGACTTGACGGCTTTGTATTTTCTTCCAGTACAGACGTCACACTCCACGTCTCCAGCTCCAGCGTAACAGTCAGCAGGAAGTTTAGTCTTCTTCAGTTTCTCCACCATTTCAGCCAGAATGGTGTTTTTAGCTAAAGCAGGTCTTGGACTGAAGCTCTCTCTGCACTCAGGGCAGCTGTAGACTCTCTTCTCATCCTCCTGATCCCAGCAGTCTGTAATACACCTCTTACAGTAACTGTGTCCGCAGGGAATGGCCACTGGATCCTTCAGGAGATCCAGACACACTGGACACGTGAACTCATCCTGAGAAAATCTGGCTTCTGCCATTTTACTGCATGAATACAGAGAGACACAAACACACAACAGCTCAACAATACTTCAGTTTCTGTTTCCCTGAACTGAGGAGTTGAAATAGTTTCCTGCTTCTGTGTTTGAGTGACGTGTGTAAAACAGGCGTGTCTGTAAAGCAACTTCCTCATTCCTGGTCGCAGAAAGTCACTTTCCTGCTGTGTTTATGTGAACTTCAAGTGGAGTCGAAAACATCGTAATTACGAGTCCCGAGCAAAGTTCTATTTACGAATGAGAAATGCATGTTTCTACATACTATGTCAAAGTAATGTCCATAAGTCAAAATGGTACTACCAAAAGTCCAGAGACCTTGAAAGGAGATAGGGAGATAGAAGATCAGTTAAATACACAGAAGCTAAACCATTTTTGGCCTTATAAGTCAGTAGGAATTCTTTGTAATCGATACGGAAGTTAATAGGTAACCAGAGTACACAATAAAATTGGTGTTATATGATCATACTTCTTTGCCCTGTTAAGAACTCTAGCAGCTGAACTTTGGACTAACTTTTTATTGACTGAGGATGCAGGACAACCAGCTAGTAATGCATTACAGTAATCCAGTCTAGAGGTCATGAATGCATAAACTTTTCTTCATCAGACACGGATAACATGTTCCGTAGTTTAGCGATGTTTCTGAGGTGGAAGAAAGCTGTTTTTTGTAACATAAGAAATATGATTTTTGATAGTTGCTGTCTAATATAACACCCAGATCTTTAACTGTAGACGGTGAAGTAACAGTACATCCTTCTAAATGAAAATTGTATTATAAGAGATTCTGTGTATAAGTTTTTGGTCTTTATTATTAAAGATATTTCGTGTAACCCGGGTAGGGTTATTATTATGATTATTGCTGAGTTAATACCAAATGGGTTAAAATAAACAAGTTATTATTGAGTAAATAAAATCTAATTCATGCGGAATGCATGAGATGTATATACATCATTTATGTTTAAGTACAGTGATATTATGTGTTTCAGTGAAGGAATACATTTTCTAGCACTGTTTCAAGAATTACGGTGATAATTAAAGTTTGTATGTAATGCACTTACGAAAATGTGGTTCAGATTGCTGAGAAGAAATGTAAATGTAAATGCTGTGTAAGTCTTAAAACGTCTCGGTTACGTATGTAACCCTCGTTCCCTGAGGAGGGAACAGAGACGTTATGTTAGTGACTGAATGGGGGTTTCGCTTAGAAGCCTATCACCTTCGAGTTCTTACAAAACGAGCCAATGGCAATGAAATGCCATGGGTCTGCAGAATTTGCATAGCGTAGCTCCGCCCCACCCTGTGGGTATATAAGGAAGGACGCTGGCAATCTCGCATTATGTTACCTGCTGAGGAGCCAAAACTGAACTCCCGGCCGTTCCAGCGGTACAGCGGAGGTGGCAGAGGGACGTAACGTCTCCGTTCCCTCCTCAGGGAACGAGGGTTACATACGTAACCGAGACGTTCCCTTTCGTTCAGTCACTCCGAGTTACGTCAGTGACTGACGAATGGGGGTCCAATCTAATCACGCCACTCGGCTGTCTTCCAGTGCTCTGCGCAAGTCCGAGCTCCCTGTTATGAGACTAGCAAGGACGAAAGACTCGACTTAACACAGGAATACCAAGGTACACTGGGAAGCATGACCCACGAACGGGATGCATATGGAACACACTGGGGTATCCAGCCCGAAGGGTGGAATGTTTCAACCCCAGGCGTGGCAAGGGGCTTGCCAAGGGAAAGACACATGCTCAGAGAGGCTTACAGTGGAAATACACATGTGGGGGTTGCCCAACGGGGGAACCATGCATATGGAGGCACCTAGCCTAACACGAGGGCTGACCGAGCGGGCATGCATTCTTGTGTCGGCAACAACAGTGCTGGAGGAACTCAGGGCTTCAGGGGAAACTCACCTGAGGAATATCGCACGTATCCAGTCCGTGGAGTGGAATGGCGAGCAAGCGATGACCGAGCAGGTCCTAATTACTGGCTACTGGAAGCGAGAACACAGGAGGACACTGGCTCCACTCGGAGATTATAGAATCTTGCGAATGTGTTGGGTGTCGCCCAGCCTGCAGCTCTGCAGATGTCTGTTAGCGAGGCACCATGCGCTAGAGCCCAGGAGGAGGCTACACTCCTGGTGGAGTGTGCCCTCACCCCTAGGGGGCATGGATGACCCTGCGTCTGGTAAGCCAAGACAATGGCGTCCACTATCCAGTGCAACCTTTGCTTGGAGAGAGCCCTTCCCTTCAGCTTCCCACCATAACAGACAAAGAGCTGGTCTGAGGTCCTGAAACACTGCGTTCTGTCTACGTAAGCATGAAGGGCGCGTACTGGACAGAGCAGTGCCAAGGTTGGGTCTGCCTCCTCCAAGGGCAGCGCTTGCAGGTTCACCACCTGATCTCTGAAAGGAGTGGTGGGAACCTTGGGCACGTATCCAGGCCGGGGTCTTAGGATCACGCGAGAATTAGCCGGCCCGAATTCCAGGCACGCTTTGTCAACCGAAAATACCTGCAGGTCCCCTACCCTCTTGATGGAGGCCAAAGCGACCAGGAGCAATGTCTTCATAGACAGGAACTTAAGCTCCACAGATAGCAAAGGCTCAAAGGGAGCTCTCTGCAGGGCAGATAAGACCACTGCAAGGTCCCAAGAGGGTATGAGAGGAGAGCGAGGAGGATTTAGTCTCCTAGCCCCCCTCAGGAACCTGATGACCAGGTCGTGCTGACCCACCATTTTCGACTCCACAAGGTTGTGGTGCGCAGAGATAGCGGACACGTAAACCTTCAGGGTGGAAGGAGACAGCCTTCGTTCCAACCCTTCTTGGAGGAAGGAGAGCACAGACCCGATCAGGCATTCTCGGGGGTCTTCTCGGCGAGAAGAACACCATGTGATGAAGAGGTTCCACTTCAATGCATAGGCTTGTCTCGTGGACAAAACCCTAGCGGAAGTGATGGTAGCCACCACCTGTGGTGGTAGGGTACTCAAACCTGCCGCGTCCCGTCCAGGACCCACACGTTTAGGTTCCATAGATTGGGACGTGGGTGCCAGAGGGTGCCCCGTCTTTGAGAAAGGAGGTCCTTCCTCAGAGGCATCGACCAGGGAGGGGCTGTCGCAAGAAGTATGAGTTCGGAGAACCAGGTCCGGCCGGGCCAATATAGGGTGACCAAAAGGACCTGCTCCTGTGCGCTAGTGCATCCGTGCCGAGGGTTCCCTCGGTCAGGGAGTAAAACAAGCGGCAATGGGAAGAGTCGTGGGAGGCAAACAGATCTACCTGTGTGTTGCCGAACTGTTCCCAAATCAGCTGAACTGTCTGGGGATGGAGTCTCCATTCTCCAGGAAGTGGCTGAAACCGTGAGAGCTCGTCGGCTGCACGATTTAGGTCTCCCGAGATGTGAATGGCACAAAGCGACCTCAGATGCTTCTGACTCCATAAGAGGAGATGGCGGGCGAGTTGCAACACACACGGCAGGAGCGTAGACCACCCTGTTGGTTGATGTAAGCTACTGTGGCCGTGTTGTCTGAGCGGACTAGTACATGTTGGCCCTTGAGTAATGCCCTGAAGCGGTGCAGAGCGAACCGTACTGCCAGCAACTCAAGGCAATTGACATGCAGGAGGCGCTGGGGTCCTGTCCAGGAGCCTGCGGCAGCATACCCATTGCACATGGCACCCCAGCCCGTGGCAGAGGCATCTGTTGATACAACAACATGCCTGGAAACTCGTTCTAATGGCACTCCGGCCCGTAGAAAAGTGAGGTTCGACCACGGGGTGAAGGTCTGACGGCAGGCCCGAGTCACTGGTACCCTGAGCGTTGTAAGAATTGTTTCGGATCAAATAACTCAAAGGGGTATTGAATTACAGTGAAAAGAACCGAATTACATATATATGATTCAAAATTAATATTTACCACTTTATCAACTATTCGTCCACCGATACATTGAAATTACAGTATTCTATCAATCTTGAATCGGGATATTACCCCGTGGCCAACGGCAATAATATCATTAACTTTATGTTCACTGCTTGTGAGCTTAGGTAACACAATCAATCAGTTTAAGGCAATAACTTATAAACACAAAGCACAAGACACTTGTATAGATGCAAAATGAATACAAGGCTTTATTGAACTATTCTAAAACACACAAACTAATCTAACGAAACACACACGTATACTCATTTATATAGTTTCAGGGAGATGTGATATTGTTAACGGAAAGGAATCCCAAATGTCTAGCGTTAGACACTTTTCTTAAAAGCAACACGAGAGAATCAATATACTAGCAATTCAACCTTAGTTTGTCTGCTAGACAAGATTTTCACCAGCTCAGCCAGAATAAAGAGTTATGTACTTGCGTTTTGGATGCTCCTGGGAGCGCGGCCTTTCTCTGGATGAAGTTGCTGCGGCGCTGATTGGCTGGCGGTCACTTGATGTTGTGTTCGAGGGACAACGCTCTGGTTTGTTGAATGGATGGTGGGCTTCGCCGGATGGGCCTCGTGTGCCGTTTCCTGGTCGCTGGAGTCGAGTGTTGGCGTTGCTATGCAATGGGCTTTCTCTGCGTCTCGGTGAGCGTCCGCTGGATGCTCTTACTCTAGGAAGTTTCTTTGGCGAGGCTCAAAACGGAGTTGAAATTGAGTTTCTGAAAGAGCTCTTGGTAGCTCTAAGTGCAGTGAGGCGTGCAGGCAGACGGATGACAAGGCCAGCACGAATCAGAGCAGCAAAGGTCACTGCAAAGCACACGGCAAAGTTAAAGCAAGAAGCACCAAAGTCTTGTTGGTCCTTTGTTTATAAGCATGTCCCGAAGTCCGTCCTTGAAAAGGTCTCCAACCAATCAGATATTTTTGTGGGAGGGTTCCCCGCCCACTTCCCCTGTTCTCGCATATCATTAGCGTAACGTCCACATTATCACGTGCTGGCATTCTTTGCAAGTTTGGTTAAATACTTTTAAGAAACCAACTTTCATAGAGTGATTATGGTACATTTTACACAAATTTACCTTGCATCAAAATGATGGAAATCATTTATCCATCACACAGATATCAAACAGCATACATTTCCCATGATTGGAGTAGAAGATAATAAAGATTCATATGTGGTAAATGTCTGTCATACAGAAAAACTACACAGGTTATATAAAACACACATAATATTTTGATATATGTTTTAAGGCATCTTCTGGTGATTCCTTTTTAGTCATAACATGCCAATCGGCGGCAATAAATGCTTGACACACCTAGAAAACACCATAGGTTATATAGACGTACATAATACATATAATATGCGCTAAGTTCCGATTGTGGATTAATTCATATTATTGAATCTGAGGTTTAGTTTAGTCCTCGTGTCTGAGTTTGTGTGAGGTCTTTGTGTGATTTCTCCGGAATGTGCGGTTCGAGGAAGGAGGGGAAGATGAAGTGTCGCTGTCTAATGTCCATGTTGATTTTGGGCCGTTTAAAAGCTTTTAGCGACTCTTTGTGTCCTGATAAGACTTCAAATTTATGCATGGAGTCATGGAGGTGTTGCTTTCTTCCTGTGGTTTTGCCAGATGTTACGTTTGTTGAATAAACAAGCGCCAAGTCATTGACCAATCCGGTTCTTGCACCGGGTTTGAGATGGTGCAGACGAAGGGGGAAAGAGGTGTTTTCTCGGGCCATTTGGCACCATGGATTAGTTTTACGACTCGCTAATGGTGGGAGAGGGTGGGTCTCCGGATCTCTGGAAGGTGATGTTTGTGTTTAATCGATGCCTGTTCATGGATAATCCTACAGCGTGCCTGATTGCCATGCCCTTCTCGGGACTCGATTGCGAAGCCAGTGCTGAAGCGGTCTCATATGAAGCAGTCCGAACGACGTGACCGCGGCTGCGGATGCCATATGCCCCAGGAGCCTCTGAAATAGTTTCAGTGGAACAGCACTCTTGTCCTCGATCTGTCTCAGACAAGTCAGCAATGACTGCGCGTGCTCGCTCGTAAACTGCGCGTACATGGCGATCGAGTCGATTTTCATACCGAGAAAAGACATCCTCTGCACGGGGGAGAGTTTGCTCTTTTCCTGTGTTCTGTGTTCGCATACCTGATCTCAAGAGTGACCTAGTATCAGCCAGTCGTCGATATAGTTCAGGATGCAAACCCCGTGTTGCCTGAGCGGCACAAGGGCTGCCTCAACGATTTTCGTGAAGACGCGAGGAGACAGGGCTAACCCGAATGGGAGAACCGTGTACTGGTATGCCTGCCCCTCGAAGGCAAACCGTAGAAACGGTTTGTGTCGAGGAAGAATGGAGACATGAAAGTACGCGTCCTTCAGATTGATCACTGCAAACCAATCCAACGGACGAACACATTCGAAAATGCGTTTGGCTGTCAATCTTGAATGGAAGTCTGTGAGGGGTTCAGTCCCGGTGTGGGAGCACGGTCATCTGCCGCATCCTGACAGAGGAGACCAGGGAAGGACGTGCATTCCACTGGGGTCTGCTCTGACAGGGGTCTGGCGCCAGAGGGGGACGAGAGTGGCAAGGCCCTTGGGCAGCGCGCACTGCCATCCGCGGCCTCTGGGGGCTCAGAGATGGGGTCATGATTTCTTTCTGGGCACTGCTGGCCTGGGGGAACAAAATATTCTACCCCGGCCCTCCACTGGGGGAAGGAGTGGCCCTGCTACCATCTCCTGGAAAGAACTGGAACCCATCTCTGAGTTGTCCGCGTCTGGAGTGGACTGGGGTGCCTTCCTGTGATCGCCTCCATACCGCGTCCCGGGTGAAGGCTGCTGCTGGGGCCGGGTTGGGTCCGGGCGGGAGGGGCGTGAGCCGCAGGAGGGCGCCCTTGGCGGTGAGCAGGCTGAAGCGACTGAGCCGGCGGCTGGATGGCAGCAGCAGCAGAAACATAATGCGAGATTGTCAGCGTCCTTCCTTATATACCCACAGGGTGGGGCGGAGCTACACTATGCAAATTCCGCAGACCCATGGCATTTCATTGCCATTGGCTCGTTTTGTAAGAACTCAAAGGTGATAGGCTTCTAAGCGAAACCCCCATTCGTCAGTCACTGACTTAACTCGGAGTGACTGAACGAAAGGGAACGTACATTTCTTGATATCTGACAGTTTAATGACATTTGTGAAAGTGTATGTGCATTACTCAACAAAGACCCAGATAGCATTCTAAATCCCTGAGTGATAGAATACCTCTGGCTCTGTGGGAGACGATCAACGTGACATTAGCTGGGTTTCCATCCATACGTGAAGCAAATCTTTTCAAAGTTTGCAAAAAAAAACAGAAAAAAAATATAGAAATGCAAATTAGGTGCGTTTCCATCAAGTTGTTTGAGCGGATGATGGTGGTATTGGTAACCTAGTAACCAACAGTAAACACAAGGGCGTAGGTTTGATTTTGAAATTGGTAGGGACAGCCCCGGAAGCTGAGGATTCAGAAAATGAATAGGATAATGTATTAAGGTTTGTAGTCTATATTGACCTTAACAATATGTTAATGAATACATTATGTAATGTTACAGGTAACTAATAAAGACAAGGAGGCAGTTTAAAAGTACCTTAACTTTACTTCGTTCTTAGTGCAATGTGTCTACTGTCTTGTTCCTTGCTATTTGAAGAAGCCAAACACATGTCTGTGTCTGTCATTAACAGAAATTAACTGTTGGCATATTTGT
The DNA here is from genome assembly GCA_039654105.1 of Coreius guichenoti. Lineage (NCBI taxonomy): Eukaryota > Metazoa > Chordata > Actinopteri > Cypriniformes > Gobionidae > Coreius > Coreius guichenoti. The sequence goes on along the minus strand of CM077171.1, from coordinate 9,668,976 downwards.
TTCACATCAATATTGTCCAGTTTGTCCTGGTGGACATGACACACAGCAATACTGTTAAGTCTCACTTGTGCCATTGTTGTTCTGAGCAATGTTTTCAGTCTCCTAAGAGCACTGGAACTTCTTTCAGCCTCAGCTGATGAGACTGGGATGACTAAAAGCAGCCTGACAAGGGATTCAACTTCATCAAACAGGCCTCTCACTTCAACAAGACCAAGCAATGTTGTGTTTTTATGTTTTATGGGGACTTTACACAGACATAATGATTTTTATACTGTACAAAACTGTATATTCCATCCCCTTACACTAAACCTGCCCATCACACAAAAATTTCTGCATTTTTACATTTTCAAAAAACACCACTTAGTGTGGTTTATTTTCCTCATGGGGACCAAAAAAATGGTCAGTGTCACTGGATATTGGTAGGGACACATCCCTAGCGTCCCTACTAAATTTTACGCCCCTGAGCAAATAAAACAAGGGAAGCATAGAAAATGGAGACAGGGCTGCAATTAGGCAAGTTATAAATATACTTGCAGTTCAGCTGGCAATAGCCAAATTGAATGCTCTGCACAGAAGAAAAAATGCAGAATTTTTGATGGAGGCGTTCGCAGCAAGGGCATTACGACGAAGTCGAGCTGCCCCATACATATGGGAAAGACAACGTCAGAAGGATTTTTGGGAGGTCATAGTGGCCAGACATTTCACCTACAACCTTTGGCTATGACATTTCATAATGTCAGAGGCCACATTTGAAATGTTATGCAATATTATTGGTCCAGATGTTGAGCCCAGATAAATTCTTGGACATCGTCTGATTGCAACAAAAAAACGAATTGCCATTGCGTTGTACAAGTTGGCCTCCTGTGCTGAATACAGGGTTGTCGGAGAGACGTTTGGTGTGAGCAAAACTATCGCTCACCGCTGTGTCTACGCAGTATGCGGAGCCATAAGGTTTAAAATGTTAAATCAATTCGTCAAATTACCCGGCATTCCTGAGGCGCAGGCAATAGCGCACCGCAACTCAAAGGCGCACCTTGTACCACAGGTGTACGGCGCACTGGATGGGACCCATATCCCGATACCCCCCCCCATCAGATGGATATCGGAACTACGTGAACCGGAAAGGGTGGCCCTCCATAGTCCTACAAGCGCTTGTGGATGATCAGTATCAAATCAGAGATATTTGTGTTGGATCACCAGGCAGTGCGCATGATGCAGCTGTGTTCACCACATCCAATTTGTACAGGTAGGCCTATGAAACAATCAGTTGGTTACCTTTAGTAAACTTAAAAATCTAAGGCTATGCTATTATTGCAGATGTATTGTTTTACTCCCGTCTGTTGATTTGTGAAACAAAATTTTTTTATTTGTAGTTTATTACTCTTGTAGCACACCATAGGGGCCAGCACTCAGTAGATTTGTATATTGTACCCGTGCATGTGACAAATAAATCTGACTTTGAATTTTAATCAGATTTCCTGAGAGACACCCCCAAGCCAGCATAGCCAACCTGTACCCCCCTGTAAACCTCAGCCACCTCATCAGCACTGTAATGACCAACCCACCAGAGAGGCACAGGAAATCAGGGATGCCCTTGTCCATCATGTGGCAAGCATCCTTTGTTTGGCAGCTCCCTAAACCTATGAGGACATGCAGCCATTCATATCCATGTACATTCAGTTACTTGATTATTGTGCATTCTTTTAAATTTTTTTTGGTTTTTAGTTTGGATTAAAAAAATTGAGAAATGCCTTGCAATGTGGAATACAGGTTTTGTTGAGAGTCACAAGAGTGATTACTGAAAAATAAAAAAGAAAGAATAGTAAAATCAGATAACACAGACAAATAAAATTATACTCTTTTGAAAATAAAGCGTGTTTCGGTTTTATTTTTCAATAACGCTATACAATAAACTGAATAAACAAGATACTGTATACTGGTTCACGAGTTCACACTTACAAATAAGTCAGATAGAATAAATGGTATGCATATTTGGCGTGCTGTCCAAGGAGAGGGCCCCCGAGCTCGGAATTTGGCCCGAACCCAGAGTACTCCCCCCGTGTTTCTTGTAGCGAATTAGCTCAGAGGGGAAATATTAATAATTATTCATAACTCATTATGATTATTCATTATGATTAATTATGAATATTTGAATCAGTTAAATAGATTAACTTGATGTGGCTACATTAACATTACAATCAATCAATCAGTTCATCCTATGAACATTCAGTATTGATTATTAATTAATTCTAAGAAAAGGATATTTTTCATGGCCACAGAAAAATAATTCTTCCTTTGTACTTACATAAGTGCTTAGAGCGCATAACAAGATCGATCATTTAAGTGACAATTTGTTTGCAGCAGGAAGTCAGAACCAAACATATATTGTGCACAAACTTTAATAACTAAATCATGGACAAGATTAAACAGACATAAAAAAACATACATACACAAAACATACATGGCAAGAGGCAAAGTTAAAGTGGTTAGAAGCACCGGGTCAGTACAGATGGATGAAGTTATGCAAAGACTCTAAAACCTGGGAGAACCATCCCTGATAAGCTCCTTTGTCTGAGCAAAGGAATTTACAGTTTTACTAACTACACAGCTACTTGTATTTCTTAGTACATTACTTGCATTTGCCCGGGAAGACGTCCAGATATACGGTCGCAGGAGAAAGTCTTGATGGTTCCGTCCGATGGTTTTGCAGTTGCGATCGTTTCCTTCCGTGTTGAGCGAAGGAAAGACTGAACTTGCATGGTTGTTTTGACTCCATCGAGGTTGAGGAAGTTGCACACGCGGTGAGGAGTTGGGCCTGCTGGCCCAACTGGCCGTGTGGTGGCATCTGGTTTCCTGTCCCACACACACACGTGAGGCTGTGTGTGTAGGCCTTATCTGGCCTGGCCTGTTGGCCGGCTGATAGACAGCCAAGATGACGCGTTGTTTTGGTCCAGAGGGAGAAGAGAGGGAAAATCTGTGTGCCTCTCCTTAAGAGTCTGCAAGAAGTCCCACTTAACTTATGATCGAGTTAACCAATGGGATTGTTGGGATTTCCCAGTGGGAAATTCCTCTGTGGGAGATTTATGGCTCTTTATTTCAAGCAGGATTCAATGGCTCTGTGCCCATTTATACTCCAATTAATGCAACAAACACATACTGCCTCTTACAAGGAAGTAAAATACATGAAAGTGTAAGTCGTGAAGTGAGCATTAATTTGATAGGAGACGCGACATATATGAGGTTACATGAACTAGCAAGTTGCTCATAAGACATGCATAAACGAAATAACATACAAGGGACACTTTACAAGACAGTTATATGCGTACATACAATGTCCTGGAGTGCATGTTCATTTATAGATGGTTTGTCTATAACTTGAAGCAAAAGCGTGTGTTTTACAGGCTTTGTGTCTTAACTATGGCCTTTTCCATGTGGCCACATTTTTTAGGGCCATAAAACGTCTTATCAGTTGGTATCCAGGGTAACTGAGGACCTTTCTCTTCTCTTAAATGTAACAGACGATTATGTGTCTGATTTGCCTCAGTTGCTACATAATCCCCCACTTTCAATCGTTGTTGCCCCTCCTATGGACAACAGCGAGTGATATCGAAGGTGCAGAAAGATCAGACACACCCCAGCAGTGGTGGGCTCTGATTGTTTGTGTCCCCTGGAGTGATGGTCGTCCATGGCGGGTGACAGACAGTAGCGAAGTTCAGGTCTCTGAGCTTGTGCAGCAGGTGTCGAGGCAGCAGGTGTCGAGGCAGCAGGTGCCCTGACCGTGTGTCACCTGTCATCCTGAAGTCCGTTTGTGTAGGGGAGGTGTCTGCTTATGGTTTCAGGAAGCGTTTAGGGGTCTCTGTGGCTTGAAGAGGGTTTGAGGGGAGAGACTGACCTAGTGCTGGTGGCAGGAGGGCAGCAGGTGGTTTTTAGCCTCTCAGTCACGAGAAGTCTGAAGGATTGGAGTTTTGCTCTGCTCTTGTGGCAGTGCTGATGTGAGCTCGCCTGAGCTGTGTGGGGCAAGGAGTTGGAAGCTTGTCCTTTGCAGTACTCCTCTGGTGAGTCCCGTTCAGGGAGCTATTTTGCTGGTGTCAGCAGCTCTGGTAACTCTGAGATGTCCAGCTGTCCTTGTACAGCCTCCACTTGACACCTGTGTGAAGGGCTTGGAGGAGGATGTTGTCGTTGACGGCTGTGGGATGTCCTGTGGTGTGCGCAGGTTGAGAGTGCTGTCTTCCATGGCTTCGCCCAGTGGCTTGTCTGGTACCTGGGCGGTTGTCATAGTGACAGTTCTGCACTGGTCCTGTGCTTGCTCTGTCCAGCTGCTCTCATTGTTCAGCAGCTGTCTGAGCCGTTTAAAGTCTTTTGATTCTGGTTTGAGCCTCAGTCTCTAGCTGGTCTGTGAGGCTTTGAGGATGTGTCCGCTCCTTGCTGGTCTCTGTGGTCTGCTGTGTGAGGTTGTTTTACCTTCTGTTTCAGATCCATGAGGTGGAAGCTAAGGAGGTGAAACCCTTGGTCACCTGTGTGGCTGCAACTCTGGCTCGGGTCACGTATTGTTAGTCCTCTTCTCTCATTGTCCAGTTGCGTTGGCTCTGGTGTTGTGGGCTTTCCACAACCCTGGGTGGAACCATGTTCCTCGCAATGGCCAGTCAGTCCTTTAGGTCTCGTCTGGGAGGATGGGCTGAGCATCTGCAACATTTTGGCACACTTGTTGTTGAGTTGGTGAGGGACCAATGCATGACCCTAAAGAGTTCAAAGCTAAAGGTTCAGTGGGTCAACTAGTGATATAGTATATAGCTTGATGTCTCTGGCATAGCTTGCTATGATTACTATCTTAGCTGTGGGTGCTAGGATGCTGAGATTTGAGTGGTTCTGAGGGTGTTTCTGAAAGGTGTAAGCCGAGATTAAATAAATGACTTAAGATGGTTCTTATGGTCAAATTATTTCTCAGAATCTCCTAATGGCTCGCACAGGCGAGATCTCTTAAGAGGTGGAAAAGAAAAAGAACAGCTTTCCTATTCAGATTATGTTTATTACCGGTGGTCAGAACTATAGTTATGCTCTAGTAGTCTTTGAGATTACTGTGTAGCAGGGTCACAGAACTTAGTGCACTCATTGAGAGTAAACAGAATCACAAATAAAAAAAAATATGTCTCAGGTTCCTTTTGGGCTCTATGGGGAGACGAAACCACACTATATAGAGTTAAAAGGTGGTGCCTGTACTTTCAGATATTCAATAACATGACGTTATATTCAGTAAAACGCAAATATTGTTTGGCATTTGCAGATTTTACTCATGTAGACTCTTTCTGTAAGTGTTTCTCTCTATTTTGGACGATAGGCTTCTTGCACTTGTCTAAAGAGTAAATAAACAGTTCTGCTACAATTTAAAACTTGTTTAAGCACACAGGATTACATCCGTCTTATGAATGAATACTGATGTTTCTTTCAGCGAATGAAACATAGTATTGATCATTAGGTTGCTATGCTTGTAGATGCAGCCAAAGTTTAGATGAATGACATCAATCTGACTATAATTTCTAAGGCCTTTACACTGTCGAAAGGGGAGCATCACCCAAATCTATATCTATATAACACTGTACTGAGATTCCTTCATCAGAAACAGGTTAAGCACTCCTGCAAGTGGTATTTTTTTCCCAACCAAAGCAGACTAATCAATTCTGGTACAGTTTATATGCTGCTGAGCTGAGATTCTTTTGTCAAAGCTTTAATACTGAAATTAGAGTCTCTTTTCTAAAGTCAGAGTAGCCTTATGCTGATACCATTTGACATATGTTAAGATGTGTTGAGATTCTTTCTGTTACAGTAGAGATGACAATTCAAGCTATTGTTTTATCTGCATCTAACAAGCCAGCACTCGCGATCTGCATGCATATCAAATGTAATGTCATGTGTCATAATTATTAAAGTCAAACCTTTAGGTGAACAGTGGTTTAAGAGAATGGCGCTTGGCCGTGCTAGCTTAACCAGCTCAATCTGTCATCACAGTGACGCATGCGCTATCTGGAGTTAGCGTTTTCTTTTGACAAGTCATTGTCATGGAAACCAATGCGCAGCAGTGCCAAATCAAACCGTGTATATCAAACTTCTGTATATTTCAACGCTATGTCTAGGCTGTTGACTTGAGGCTTACACAGTCATTGAAGATTTCTCTTTCAATCAGTAAAATTCAAATTTCACTAATGCAGGCATTTGTGTTTCTGTGAACACGTTTTCATCTACTTTGAAATGTTTATGTCCTACGCTGACTAGGAACTTTTCTAGAGGGTGTCTTGCATTGTGGCCATGCTGGGTGCCTTCTGGTGCCCACTTTGGCTTCTGTGTTTCAAAGTTCAAAGTCATTGGGGTTTTGAGAACCCCTTCGGAGGAGGCCTTGTGTTCGTTAAAGGCCTTCTTTGTCAAGTCACATGCATGGCATTGTGTGGGGGCAGGCCGTGTCACCTACAAGGTGACTAACTGATGTCAGAGGAGAAGGTTCTTGAAGCTGGTGTCCTCCTTCTGTTCCAGGTTTGTCTGAGTCTGTAGTAGAAACATAGGACATTTCATGTCTGCCCTGGGCAGCGCTCAGTACACTTTCAGGGTCTGAAAATTCCTTTATGTTGGCCTGTTTCAGCTGCTGGTAGTCCGAGTGGAGGTTTCCTGGCTGCCGAGCCAGAAAGCGTCGCAACTCTGGGCTGGATGTGATCCAGAGCAGATAGAGTCTATCTTGGTGGTTCACACTCGCCGAAGACTGCAGGTGAAGGTCAATGTCTCGTAGGCAGGCATGGATGTTGTGGTCTCCTGCAAGCTTTGGTGTGAATGCAGGGATGTGTCTGTCCATTCGCTTTAAGTCTTCACGTGCCATTTCAGGGTTTGTCTGAATTAATCCTTTTCCTTCTGCAGCTGCAGAGGCGTTCAGGAAACTGTCTGGTGAAAGGTTAAGCAGAGGGCTTTGGCTCCTCGCCCCTTTGCGTCTGTGCGCAGGGCTGGAGGAGTTTGCGCTGCTGATGTGAAGTTCAGCAGGGTACATCTTTCTTGTGGGGGTTCATTTGCAGTTGGTCGGGCTTTTCGGACCACATCAAGCTTGTCTCTAATGCTGCAGAACTGCTGAGTCAGTGTTTGGACTTCAGCTTCTGGCTGCACGCAGATGGCCTCCAAGGGCCTTAGCTTTAGTGTCTTTTCTCTTTAAGTTCCACATTGGCTGTTTTGACAGAATCTTTGTGTGAAACAGTTCTCTTTCAAGGTCTTGTACGGTGGTGTTTTCCAGCTGCTCTTGGTGCTCAGCAGCTGTCAGAGCCTCCTGAAGACCAGTGATCTCCTCTGGTAGCTTCGTTCTGTCAGCATCCTTGCATGTGTGCTGTGCATTCTCATGCTGAGCAGGGGTTTGTTCTCTGTGGAACTCTGTGACTTACAGCGTCAGTCCATTTTACCTCCCTTTTGAGGCCTGTGGGAGTGTGGCCAAGGAGACAATGATGCTGGTCAAGTCTTCGTAGCTCAGGCTGAGTGTCTGCCCACTCGTGTTGCAGTTTCGCTGTTCCTTTCTCTGCCGTTGCAGGTTGCTGGGCGCTTTAGGCTGAAGGATGTCCATCACATGCTCTGCCGGGTCTACAGGGGTTCCTGGTGGTGGCAGGGCTGGATGTCTGAGGCATACTGGCACACTTTGTGGGAACACGAGAGAGAGATGGCAAAAGCAAATGCAAGTTTGTACAGAGGTGGTAAGCTAACTGTGTAGGAAAACGGCTATGGGGGCCGCGTGAATAGCTGATGGGGGCCGCTAGTAAGGCGGGGTGTTAAGATTTTGTGTTGGTAAACACAAATGATGAATTTGAGTATATTTGTTGACGGGCTGTACGTGTGGTCAAACTATAACTCAAAACACGGATGGTTCTCCTGACAGGTCGTTACTACGAGAGTGACAAATAAAACAAAACTGAAATAAAACAATAAGATGAGATCAGAAAGGGAAAGGAAAGGAAGAAAAGAGTGTTTTACCTATTTAGTTTTAACTAGGGGATATGGCTAAGCAGGTGTCACTTGTGGGTGATGCTGCACGGCAAGGCGCAGCACTTAAGCTCTAGTTTTGCTGATTTTATCAGAAACTTGTACGTGCATTTATGATGTTAATAAAATTTATGGAACAACACATGATTGATTACTGGGTCCGTCTGCAAACAATTGTTTAAAATGATGCTGTGTTTCTCCACCATAATGTAGAGAATTAGCTCAGAGGGGAAATATTAATAATTATTCATAACTCATTATGATTATTCATTATGATTAATTATGAATATTTGAATCAGTTAAATAGATTAACTTGATGTAGCTACATTAACATTACAATCAATCAGTCAGTTCATCCTTTGAATGTTCAGTATTTATTATTAATTAATTCTAAGAAAAGGATAATTTTTATGGCCACAGAAAAATAATTCTTCCTTTGTACTTACAGTACATAAACGCTTAGAGCGCATAACAAGATCGATCATTTAAGTGACAATTTGTTTGCAGCATGGAGTCAGAACCAAACATATATTGTGCACAAACTTTAATAACTAAATCATGGACAAGATTAAACAGACATAAAAAAAAAAAAACATACATACACAAAACATACATGGTAAGAGGCAAAGTTAAAGTGGTTGGAAGAACCGGGTCAGTACAGATGGATGAAGTTATGCAAAGACTCTAAAACCTGGGAGAACCATCCCTGATAAGCTCCTTTGTCTGAGCAAAGGAGTTTAAAGTTTTACTAACTACACAGCGACTTGTATTTCTTAGTACATTACTTGCATTTACCCGGGAAGACGTCCAGATATACGGTCGCAGGAGAAAGTCTTGATGGTTCCGTCCGATGGTTTTGCAGTTGCGATCGTTTCCTTCCGTGTTGAGCGAAGAAACGACTGTGAACTTGCATGGTTGTTTTGACTCCATCGAGGCCTGCTGGCCCAACTGGCCGTGTGGTGACATCTGGTTTCCTGTCCCACACACACACGTGAGGCTGTGTGTGTAGGCCTTATCTGGCCTGGCCTGTTGGCCGGCTGATAGACAGCCAAGATGATGCGTTGTTTTGGTCCAGAGGGAGAAGAGAGGGAAAATCTGTGTGCCTCTCCTTAAGAGTCTGCAAGAAGTCCCACCCTTTATGATCGAGTTAACCCATGGGATTGTTGGGATTTCCCAGTGGGAAATTCCTCTGTGGGAGATTTATGGCTCTTTATTTGAAGCAGGATTCAATGGGTCTGTGCCCATTTATACTCCAATTAATGCAACAAACACATACTGCCTCTTACAAGGAAGTAAAATACATGAAAGTGTAAGTCGTGAAGTGAGCATTAATTTGATAGGAGACGCGAAATATGAGGTTACATGAACTAGCAAGTTGCTCATAAGACATGCATAAACAAAATAACATACAAGGGACACTTTACAAGACAGTTATATGCGTACATACAATGTCCTGGAGTGCATGTTCATTTATAGATGGTTTGTCTATAACTTGAAGCAAAAGCGTGTGTTTTACAGGCTTTGTGTCTTAACTATGGCCTTTTCCATGTGGCCACATTTTTTAGGGCCATACAACGTCTTATCAGTTGGTATCCAGGGTAACTGAGGACCTTTCTCTGTTGTGTTGGGGGAAGGTCTGTTACTAAGCACAAAGCATTTAAAACATATTTGTTAAATGATTATGTGTCTGATTTGCCTCAGTCGCTACATTCTGGTGAGGAAAGTAACCAGGCGAGTGTGAAGAGACGGGGTGGTGGAGGGATGCTGAAAACTGTCGAGGAACATTGGTGAGTTGAAAGCTGCGCATTTATATAATCCTCCACTCATGCTGATTGGGTAGACATGTTGATTACTTATTGCTGACAGCTGGTTGGAATGACATGATGATTGGATGATGATTCAGTGCTCCTCCTGAACTTTGTTAATGAAACATCATTTAGGCACGAACAGTACTATTAACATTTTAATGGTACTGTGCACCATGTAACTGAAGAATTACATCAAAAAAGTAGTGCAACTGAGCATTTAGCTATTTCTTAGAAAGTGCGATCAACATGTAGACATGTCCATCAACACAAACTTTGCTATTTCCTTGGGATAATGGACTCATAAACAGACAAGTGTCTCAACAAAAAATTTACATTTATGAGTGCAATTTGCAACTCCTTACACTGTGCATTCTTTTTTAAAATATAGGCCAATAGAAAGTAAAGTAACAATCTAATGTAACTGAAATACACAATGCTATTCCAATGGTATTGGATAGTGCAATCAACAATCTGTAAACATAAAACAACTCTTTCTCTAAGCTGAAAATAAGATCCCAAACATAGCTGAGGTCATCGGGTACTACAAGCAGAACAATTGGCCTTATCCAAATATAATGAGGCACTAGTATGTGTTACAAAATGATTGAAAAAGGAACATGTTACCTACTCCTTACTAAAGGTTTAAGTACACGTTGGTATCATGCGTGTCAACAGGGGTAGTTGAATGTTGGTTGTAGTGGGTTGGATGGTGTTGGTTGTGAGAGGTAGACAACTGGTGGGGGCTGTTGGAAGTAGATCACTGATGGTTGTAAGATGTTGATGGTTGTTGGTTGTAGGAGGTAGACTTGTGTGTGGCAAATGGGGGTGTATGGAAATGGCCTTGTACCATGTTGTTGCCCGGAATAATCCAGGGCCTCACAAGTACGTGCTTGTCTCTCTGCTGCTTGTGCACAGAGCTCGAAGAACATTGACCAAGAACATTGGAAATGGACTGAATACTCTCTTTGTCTCTCTCAGCTTGCTCCTGCTGTTGTCTCAGGAGAGCTTCAAAGAAGGGTGTCAGCTCCCCACTTCTGGGAGTAGGCTTTGCAGAAGAATGAGTCCAGAAACGTTGGCGTCTTGCTGGTGTTGAACCATCGAGCTGGGATTCATTTGGTGAAGATTTGTCACCATCTGCTTCCGAACCCACAGAGTCAGAAATATCTGGTGACCCTGTTAAATTTAAAAGGAAAAAGTTAATGTTATCAGTAGCCTACAAACCTCTCTTCCCATCCTAATAGCACTGATGTGAAACTACTGTGGCAAACTAGACCAGCAATTGTCATAACACACTGCAAGAAATGCTATTCTTACTTAGTATTTTTGTCTTGTTTCCAGTAAAAAATATCTAAAAATTCTTAAAATCAAGATGCATTTACTAGATGATTAAAATGACATAAGATATGATGTCTTGTTTTCTTGGGAAATAAATCAAAATGAAGTTAGCTTTAGCTTTAAAAAAAAACATTAGAAAAGCATTTTTTGCAGTGTAGTTCCAAAGTAAACACAAGCTTAAGTAAAAGAGTTGCTCTGTGTGTTTTCAAGCTCGTTCTTGATGTCCTCACCATTCGTCTCTAAACGCAAAAATTAAAACACAGGGCTACGTTGAAAAATCCACACATTTACGTTAACCAGTAATTTTATTTAATAACTTGATACCGCTTCGGGAGAGCCGCCGCTTCTTGTACCGCTGTTTTAAACTTTTCCACTTGCTTCGTAAAACGTTCCAGGGCTTGTCAAATCCTTTAGCCAGCATATCATCTCGAAGTTCCTGGTAGATTGTGGCATTCCTTTGCTGTTTCCCATCTAAAATGGCTGTTATATATTTTTTCAAAAATAAGATCAAGGAATATTTTGGTTTCGTCGTCTGTCAAGACGCACCTATTGCTGCTGGCAGCCATGGTGTTATGGAGGAACCGGAACGACACCATCAGCAGAAACAGCCGATTAGTCACGTGGGTTTATGTTCGCTACATCAAAATTTATTCGGCAAATTTATTTATACATCAAAAGTTTCCATCTACCATTATCCGCATGAACTCTTTTTCGCACAAGTCAAAAACCACCTCAAGCGAACGTAAAAACTTTTTTGCGAATTAAGAAATTTGTTGTTTCCATCCCTCGTTTCTGATGCAATACTTCAAAATGCGCATAAAAATAGGGTGATGGAAACCCAGCTATTGTCATGTGAGAGAGAGTGTGTTTGAGTTTGAGGAGGAGTCTGAGGAGAACGTCGCTAATTGAGAGGAATTTAGGTGAACTTGTTTCATTTTATTTGCTCAATAGAGTGAAGCGGCCATTTGTTGTTTTGCGGCCCCAACGATCACTAGCAACATCCAGGCCTGCAGCCCCTCCCCGGGCTGTGACTTGTGAGTGTGTGAGTGGCCACTCAAAAGTTACAAAATGTGTTGTTTCACATATTGGTTTTGAGATAAATATTTTGTATTGATATTATTGGTTTCTTTGAGGTATTAAGAAAGTGTTGATTTATTTAGATCTATTTGTGGTTTCTTAATGAGAGGCTTAATAACTGCCTGCTTGAAGGGTCTTGGGACATGACCTACACTGTAAAAAAATGATTGTGATTTTAAGGGTTATATGACTGTAAAAATGCTACGGTGAAAAACAGTTAATTGGTTAACAGAAAGTTTCTGTACTATATACGGTGAATAACTATAATAGATCTAACCTTACATTTAATAAAATAACAAGTCATTGTGTAATTTACAGTGAAAAACCGTAAATTGACATTCCCAGAATTCCCTGCGTGACACTTCACATTTGATGTTTCTTCTTAGTTTTTCTTAGTTTTTTTCTAATCAGTATTGTACATTAGGGTTTTATGTTACATATGTTTTATATACATTTTTAAAATGTCATGTGTGTTACCATGATGGTGTTTAGTGTTTGTGTGAATGACACTGTGCACCTTCTATATATTAGTATCGTCCTCCTAAAAGCTGCTTGTGATAGGCTTTGATTCATTATGTGATTCTTAACACCACTGTGTTTGGTGGTTGCTAGTATATATCAAAGGTACATAACAGATATTAGTATTTCAATAGGATGGTAATTTAACATTATTTCAGTTAATGAAATATGTTTTTTTACCGTAAATTTAACAGAATTTTTTTTTACAGTGTACAAGTAATTATTACAATATAAACCTTTAAATGATATGGTTTTGAACTGTAAAATAGACAGTAAACTAAGTGCTGTCCCATAAAACCTAAAATGTTGCTACCATATTTTTTTACGGTAAAGTTCTGGCAACCACTGCTGCCGTTTTTTTACCGTAAATTTTACAGGGATTTTTTTTTTTACAGTGTATAGATAGAGAGGAGTTTAATAATATTGAGAAGAGCCTCTTCTGCCACAGGTAACAACTCTTTCAGTAGTTTAGTAGGTACTGGATCCTAGCCAGGGATGGGGGGGAGTGCTCTGGGTTCGGGCCAAATTCAGATCCCTCTCCTTGGAAGCACGGCAAATACGTATATTTTATAGTAGTGATCAGTGACATCATCACTTTGCGGTAGGATATCTATATCAGTAAGATTGGCTCCATGTGATATAATTAAATCTAGTGTATGATTAAAACGATGAGTGGGTCCAGTGACGTCTTACTTGACCCCAAAGGAGTTTAGTAAATCTGTAAACGCAACCCCTAACGCATCATTTGTATTATCTGCGTAAATGTTAAAATCTCCATCAATCAATGCTTTATCAACATTGACCAATAGATCTGAGAGAAAATCCACAAACTCTTTTAAGAAATCAAGGAGGTCTGTTCATGGTAGCCAAAGCAAGAGATGTATAGGGATTTTTTTCTTATATCTGAAAGTGTAACATTTATCACAAGCACTTCAAATGAATTAAACCCGTGTCCTGTTTTCTAACATTAAGAATATCTCTATAGATTATTTCAACACCGCCGTCATGACCAATCAGACGGGGCTCGTGCTTATAACAGTATCCTGGTGGAGTAGACTTATTAAGACCGAAATAATAATTTGGTTTAAGCCAGGTTTCAGTCAGACAGAGTACATCAAATCTATTATCTGTGATCATTTACAGTAATCACCTTAGGTGTGAGCAATCCAATGTTTAGGAACCCAAGCTTTAGAAATTGGTTTTGTTCACTCATTTTGTGAGTTGACTCCAAAAAAGAAATCCATCCATTCCTGTTACACAGCATTTTGTACTGATTATTTTTTCATATAATATTCAAAGTGTTTGATGTAAGTACAACTCAATATTTGTATAAAAGCAGCTTTATTTATGAAAACATAGTAAAAAATAAGATAAAGATAAGACTTTGACAAGAGACATTCAGAATGTCAGTAGTGCCCTCAGGTTTAACAGTAGTGCACGAACCCTCAGTGTTTCTGCAGGTTTTCAGTGTCCAGCAGACAGACAGCACAGCGGCCCATCTGGGGAGTGCAGGACTCTTTACATTAACAGGATTGAATCCCTTGTCACATAAAAGATCACTTTTGTCAAACTAATAACAATCATGAGCATGTCAAAGGGACCCCTGGTACAATATATGATTAACACAGCAAATGAACACGACTGCAGATGGAAAAAATCTGTCTGTAAACATTGAGAGATGCTGGTTTGTACAAATGTATGGAGCTCCTGTGAAGTCTACATACACATGCATTTCTACACATACATTCCTGGCTATATTGTGTATGTTATTTCAGAAAAGTCTCTGTCTGTGTAATATTTTATCAAAATATAATAACTTGCTCCACCTCATCTTTAGTTTTTGTTTGACATTAGAAATCTCTCTTTTTCATCCTCCCCCCTCAGACCATCTGATAATCTGGTACGTAACATCCACTTTTCATAATCCAATCTATTCCCAATGGATAAATTCACAAATTTCTTCTTGTTGAATATCATGTTCCACTCAGAAATACTTAAGGTTACAGAAATAAAATTGACTGTGAATGGTGGAGTTTCACATTGACTTTCAAAGCTAACAGATATGTAGGGTTTGTCGTTTATATGTAGCCTTGTACTATATAATAAACTCACATCTACAGATAAAAGCCAAAAAAAAAAAAAAAAAATAATAAAATAAAGAACATCCATTAGAAAGTTCAACCACACAAAATGAGAAGCTCAACACAGTGATCATAAAGTCTAGCGTTTTCCTCTCAGTTCTTCTGGCTCATCTCTCAAACACAGCCAGTCTCGAAGAGTTTGAGCAGATCTTTACAGTCTGGGTCGATGAGGTCTGCTGGTTTCTCCCCATTCTCATTCTCTGCTTCCACACTGGCACCTAGAGAGAGAAGGTACCTAGAGGAGAAAATTATATTTTACATTTTAATACAAATAATTGAGCAAATCTGATAATATACCCCTGTGAAAAAGTACACTTCAGCATACTTGGGGGAAAAAACAGTACCTGTTATGGAAATTATATACTTAAGTGAGAACTGAAGGTAATGTTTTTGGACACTTAACTGATGTTATTTTTTTACATTTAGTTTACATTTATATTAAATGAAATTAAGAGTGCTTTTTGATCCATTCAAGTAGGACTTAAAGCTGCAGTATGTAATATTGACAGCTAGTGGTTGAAATGGGTACTGCAGTACAAATTCAAAATATTGGAGAGAGTTGTTTCCACAAACATATTATGGTATTTTATGCTTTAGTACAGTCAAGACATTACATACAGCACCTTTAAGTATCTTTATATGTAATTTCATAATTACTTCTATTGTTTTCTATTGAAAAATGGTTAAAGTTACTGCTGAATGAACTGACAAACTAATATAATATATAATATGCAATTTTAAATTAGACTTTTAAGATTTGAAGTGCATATTCAGTGTGCACTTTTTTCACAACGGGGAGAATATGGCATGATTTGTAAAGTCAAATGAAACTAAACTAAAGAATTAATGTCTCTTTTCCCAAACCCATTGTAACATGTATGTTCTGTTTGGTTTCATTTTCATTCTGTTCCCTGTTCTGCTTTGCCTGAGTTCTGTTCCCTAGTTAGTTTCCTTGGTTGTTAATTAATCTCACACCTGTTCCTTCTGTTAACCCTCATCCTTCCATCACATCCTGTAACAAATCCTTCCCTAGCTGACCCGAAGCCCTAAAATTATACTTTTTTTTTTTTTGTCCAGAAAGCCTATATCATTTCACTTTTATATTTTTTTTCTATTTTTACATTTTTGGGGGGAGATTTGTTTATTTTTTTTATTTTATTTACTTTTAAATTACTAGATTTGATCAATAAATAATATAATTTAAGCACATTCTTCACATTCTTTCAACTTAAATTCAAAATAACTCTCCAATACATGGATAAATAGCTCAAATCAGCTCAAAATATCTTACATTGGGTGTCTTTGCCGACCTCTTGTGGAAAAAAAATTATATAACATGATATTTCATGACTCTTGCCACTAGATGGCCTTATAGCTCTATATGGAGCAAATGAGCTGTTCCGCTGGGTCCTAAAGTCAGTTTATCTCTTCAGTATTCATTCAGATACACATGTAGACATTATAAAATCATTTTTGGTAAAGTTTTAGCATTTTTATTTTTAATTTTGAGCATTTGTTAGGTTTTTCTATGAATACTGAAGCATTCCTCACATTCCATAAATTTCAACCACAAAAATCCTCAAATCCAATTTTTTTTGTGTGTATTTGTGGTTCAAGTGCAACAAAAGTCCTTAGGTCTTGGACCTCTCCGATGAACACTATTTTTTTCCAGGTCAAAATGACCCGAGGGAAGGATGAGGTTAATTATTTCTCCCTGTGTATTTAGAACCGGAGTTCTGTCTGTTCATTGTCTGTTATTGATTGCGTTTATTGTTACGTGGTTGTAATTTATGTTTACTCCCTGCAATTCTCCTGAGTGAACTGTTGGTGTGTTTTCCCTCAAGTTTGACACCCAGTGAGCTTAATTTAAAAGTTCTTATTAAAATAGGTAAATCAAATTAAAATTCGAACACTTTACCCAATATTTGTGTGTGCTGTGTATTTTTCAGTATTATGCATTCTAAACTCTACTGAAATTGAGAGTCAAGTCTCCCAGAGAAGACCTTTTTTAATAGGCATGAGTTATGTATGAGTGATTTTATCATTATCAAGCACAAGGTAATTTAATGCAATATTACTTTGTTTCAGACGGTCAGTTTTTTGTTGGTATTGCTTGTGTGAACTTGTGTGAGCTCTCACCGTGCAATCTCAGGGTAACCGTCGCTGCACGCCATATGCAGTGGTGTCCAGCCGTTCTCATCCCTCTGATGAACGTCAGCTCCGTACTTTATCAGCAGCTTCACACATTCCAGGTTTCCTGAGAGAACGGCTTCATGGAGTGCTGCCATTCCTGAGAAGAATAAGGAAAAAATAACAGCCCTTGTTATAGTGGGCTGCTCAGTTTCTCTTCCCAGATAGCAGAAAATACAGATGCCATAAGCTTTAACTAATTCTCCCTAAACAAACACATAGAGGAACCTGTATTCATTTTAAAAGTTAATTGTGCTATTTCTGCGCCACTAGTGTCACCAAATGGAATTGCAAAACATTCCCAAACACTCCCTCCATCTTCCATTATTTAGAAAACATATTTTCCCCAAGAAGTTGAGAGCAATTTGTTAACATTCCCATTCATCTTAAAGGGATAGTTCACCCAAAAATGAGAATTAAATCATGTACTCACCCTGGTGTTGTTCTAATGTCGTATACTCCTTAAAAAAAATAAAAATGTCCTGCTTGAGCTCGTCCATATAATGGCAGTGAATAGCCATCAGCATCAAGCTTTTTTAAAATGATACGCAAAAGTATCACAGAATGAGCCCACACGTGCCATATATTAAATACATTTTAGGGTGAACTATCCCTTTAATGACAGTTGCTCAACTGGTGCATACAATCGTGGAAATCTGTGAATTTTTCCACCATTGTTCAATAGGCAATCAGTTCTGGAGAATTGTTTTTGACCAATCATCTGAGCCATAAACATAAACACATACAAAGAACTCTCTGAAGCAAACAGAGAAAAATATAAGCCAAAAAATCCATCACCGATGAACCATCTACAACGATATACGCTCTCAGAAAAAATGTGCAGAAGCCTCATTTACCCATAAAACCTTCATAGGTACCGTCTAAGGTACTAGTATGCAACTTTTAAGGGTACAAAGTCATCCCTTTAAGGGTTCTGTCCAAGTAAAAAGCTGCTTGGCACATTATTTATTGAATTTTTGTGAAAAACATTTTTTCATCAGATACTCAGCTACATGCTTTTTGTAATTACAGTGTCTACCAACAGATGTGTGCGTTCAAGTCCTCTTGAAAATTCGTATTTATGAGATTATAAATTGTAATTACGACTTCAGGTGCGTTCAAATAACTTTGGTCAGAACGTCCAAAAGTCTTTAACGCTACATCTACAAATGATGACTAAATAATGCACATCAGATGTGTTTTTGCTTTCTTGTGCTTTTATTCAATTTATGAAATTGGACTGTTATATATTCTATCTTAATTGTACAAAACTTAGATTCATTGTAAATGAAAAAAGAATAATTTCATCAATTTGAACAAATTTACCATTAATACAGACTCTGCATCCATTGCGTCTGACATGTTTTCTCACGTCACGCACCCAACTCAGAAACTCAACTAAGAAAATCCAGTTGCCAAAGCTCATAGTTATGAGTTGTGCTGATGTTCATGTGCGTTCTTTATGACATGACTTGAACAGACTGTAACTGCCGAAGCTAAATCTTGACCCCCATTGGCCTGCCCCAACGTCCTACCATTGGTTGAACCAGAAGTTGACATGTCAGACCGCTATGCTGGATCTATGTTTCGAACATGCCATAAAGCCAATGCCTTCACACTCTTAATGGTTTACTTAATCTTAGCACAATAAAATCTTAGCACCTCTATAATAATTTGTAGATTTGTTGAGGTTCACTCACCGGAATGGAAGATGGTGTCCAGACGCACTTTCCTCGCCCTCATAAAGCGGCCGATCTGTTCCAGCTCACTGTGCCGGACTAAATCCTGGAATACAACATCGTTTGTGAAGCGCACGGCCCGGGCGGGTTTGAGGGTTACGGTAGGAGTAAGCTGTACACTTGTCCGGGGCGAACTGCTCTGCCGTGATGGCTTGCTATAGACGGCGGTGTAAGTGGAGGTGGGCTTGTACGCTGGTGTGTAAGCTGGTGGAGTGTAGTATGATGGCGTGTGGAGTGTAGTAGGGCTGTACTTCGTGGCACTGGAGTAGCTGGGCGAGTACGAGCTGCTGGAGTAATGTGAAGGTGTGTAATGAGTGGATGTGTAGTGCGTGTTGGAGCGTGTGTATTGTGACGCCGGGTACTGGTAGCTGTACTTCATTCCCGCAGACGCCACGGCTTTGCCTCCCCCCTCGGCTCTAGGCTCAAGAGGAGGACAAAGAACTCAAATGCCTCAAATCAAGCTCCACGTAAGAGTAAAATCCTGTTTTGGGGGGGGGATCTTGAACCTCAACACTTTGGGTTCACACTGTCTTCAGTTTTTAAAACAGCCACAATCCACTTCAGATCCAAAATAATGGTCACTTTTCCAGAGGAATCTGTTCCGTTTTGGGTGGATCTGCTTTTCTTGTCAAGTTTTGTTAATTTATCTGTCCCACCATCTCTACTACTTTATTGCACGGTGTGCACAGTCTGCTCTCCTGACAGTGACAGGTTGAAGCAGATCCCTATATACCCTTTGTAGGGTTATTTTGGGGATGTCATCCCCTGTATCGAGTGACTGCGGTGTAACTCCTCCCAGGGTCCCACTGTACTTTCACAAGCACATAAAGATTCAACCCCACCCCCTAATAAACATCGATGACAGCACCAATGAGCAGCCTGCAGGGTCTCTTTCGAAAAACTTGGACAATATGTGTTTACCACATAAATGAGCTCATCCTCAATGGCATGATTGAACACATGGGCAACAGCTGAAGGGAACGAGCGTTTTATGACAGGAGCTACAGTCTAAGACCAGCAAGATCTTTCTATAACGTTTCAAAGCACCATAAATCATGTTGCTCAGTAGGTTTTGGATATCCACACAGCTTAGAGAACACACTGATTCTTGAGCACTGCCACAAAACAGGCTACAGCGCTGAAGACATAAAACAAGTTATTTTGGGTAGACGTGTCATCACAGAAAAATTGTGCTGTTACAAAATAGCATTCAAATGATTGTTCACTGCATTACTTGAAATGTCAACAACACCATCAGACAAACAAAATCTTGCGCCTACAAGTGGCGTGACTGGTTTTACTGGCTTTGGATACGCCACGTAGCTTGTGTAGGGTGAAGACATCGGCTGCATCTGAAATCACATACTCTCTTTTGAATGAGTAATTACTTCAGAACTACTATAAAATGTATGTTCTGAATGTGTGTAGTATGAATGTAATCTGGTCATACTACATGAATCATGTTGTCATATTCACGTGACCTGCGGCATCAGTTGCTTTGCTTCACTGTCATTCACAAATCTTCTCCTGTGGCCTCGTGGTATAGTAAAGTGTTCATTAGAGACTGTTTTATGAATATTGTGAATTTGGCATACTACTCATGTCTTTTCATATATTGGTTTTGGATGCAGCCAAGGTTTTACGCTGTTGACAAAATAATCATTTTGAAAAAAGAAAAAAATGAGAAAAAAAAATGTAGCCAAACTATTTACAGTTTGGGTAACAAAGTTCACATAATGGTTGTGACACAAAAATATAAGGATGATGAATGATGATGGTGTTGAAAAAAGGCACAGAGCTATAAAAACACATATTTTTCAAAGTAAATATCTTCCTTTTGTTGGGACATTATAGTAATCAGTGTTGGGGAAAGTAATGCATTGCAATATTGCGTTACTTCCTAAAAAATATTGTGTTACTTATTTACTTTTTATGGAAAGTAATGCATTATGTTACTTTGGTGTTACTTTTACTCTCCTGGGCTGGGCTGCTTGTTTTTTTTTTTTTTAATAAAGTGAAAATGAATAAGCCTCAGGCTGAAGGAAATGCACATCCACGCCTGTACAGTGGAGGGCGCCGCTCAAACAAACTTTTCAGCTGTGCTGCCATTTTGAATCGCACAAGAATAGGACACAGGAAAAGAAACACTGAATTCGCTGCATACTAGTATACTACTTGTACTACGTTTACCATATCTTTCTATGGCAGAAATAGTAAAAATAGTATGCTAGTATGTGGTTCCGAATCTAGCAAAAAATTTGACACTCTTAATTTAGCAATAAAAAAAAGGAACACAAATGTGATGTTTATCTAAAGTCATTTTTTGCTTATTTGTATGGCTAAATAGATCATTGAAGGTCAGCAGCAAAACCATTGGTTAATAAAGTGAGATTAAATACATAAAGGCTTGGTTTCATAGACAGGTCTTAGATTAAGCCAGGATTAGGCTTTAGTTCAATTAGGACATTTAAGTAGCTTTTATAAACGTGCCTTAGAAAAAAATTACTGGTGTGCATCTTGAGACTATATAATGGCACTGTTATTTTAGCGGCCGACATCATTGCATATGCATTTGTAAGAGTTTTCCTTTCAGACGCAAAACTTATGGGAGGAGAGTATTTAAATGAATCACGCGAGGTGATTTACTAAGGTTTGCGCTAGTCAGTTTACAGGTATTTGCGGCATTATTTACCGCCTAAGAAAAGCACGTCTTAAACCAGACGCTAATTTGCGCTGCTCTTGGTAGATTGTGTTGGTCATTATGGAAATAATGTCTGTGTTCTTTAATTTGTGTGTCATCAGTAGATCACGCGCAGAACTTTCCACTCCCATCGGAGCTTTAATGGGATTGCGCTCTCACGCTAATTTGCCCCGTTTAGTAAATCTGTCCCTTAGTCTAGAACTACAATAAGCATCATGTTTACACAGCGCACACAACACCTCTGCACCTACTCCTGATTTCTCGCAACATGTGGGCAGGAGAGATGTCAGTCAATAAATGATAAAACAAAGTACCTTGTGGTAATCCAGGTATTTTGTTGTAAATTTGAAAGTAACCTGTTACTTCACTTGTTACTTGAAAAAAGTAATCTGATTATGTAACTCGCATTACTTGTAATGTGTTACCCCCAACACTGGTAGTAATGTTACTTTTAAAGATTCATATTCATATTTATTGCATTTAAAATGTTTTAAATTTCTTTTTAAAATGATTAATTACTTAATTTTATTTATTTACTGAGGTAGTGGGTGATAATATGAGATCTTAATGTTGATGAACAGAAAAAAACAAAAACAAATGAAATGTTACATTTGAATTCACATTCTCTGAGAAATGTGTGCACAAGATTACAAGCAAAATTACATAAAAGTTGTGTCTAAAGACATTCTCTCAATTAAAATAAATTTAAGGTTTTAGCTAGAAGCTTTACACATGTGTTTTGAATGGATATTCCAGTATGCATATACTAGATTGACAAGCCAATCATACTCATTTTGTGTAAAGGCTGCAACCATTTTGTTAAATTAAAGTTATCATTGCTCAATGTTTTTCACACAGAGGAAAAACACAAAGCATGATATGATTGACCAGAAAAGCACACATCAGCTCAACACTTTATTGAGACATAAAGATCAGACAAGCATCTAAAACACGGGCTGTGTACTGTGCTTGATGCTGTCAAGTGTTCGGTCACAGGGCTGTAAATCAGGCCTGCTAAATTTAACATCGCCCTCACTAATTGAAAAAAGTAGGTCATATGGTGCTGGCACACACAAAAACAGTTCTTTTCAATTTCAATTCTATTTCTGTATGTCATGATATGGGACATATAGTGCTTAGACAAGCTGCTTTAGCCATCCTATGTAAGAAATTCATTATGTGATTATATGGTTGACTTATTTTATATGAAAAATAGTATAATAACCAGACGGTTGACAGTAGCAGGAAAAAAATAGTATGGAAGTCAATGGCTTCCATACCAACATTGTTCAAAATATCTTATTTTGTGTTCAACAGAAGAAAGAAACTCATACAGGTTTGGAACAACATAAGGGTGAGTAAATTATGACAGAATTTTCATTTTTGGGTGAACTATCCCTTTAAGTAAATCCAGTGTATCAGCAAATGTCTGATACCTGTTACACATCACTAAATTTCTTTCAGCCAACCAGAACTTCCCCACATCCAGTCCAATATATTGTCATTACTTCGAGATGATATTTTTGAAATTTTTCAGGAAATCTTGTCAAACCTAATTAGTGATTTCTTCTGCTTGACCTTAAAGAGCTTGAAAAGGTCAGACTGATGTACGTGCTGGCTCGCACATAGCTGTTCTGTGGTATGAGCAGTCATTTGCGTCTTTTCACCATCCTCTGATCCTTAGGACTGACCCGCAGCACTGCAGCTGTCCTCTTATGAGCGCTGAGACCTCCAGGAGTGCCCGGTTGCTTCTGTCTGGATTTCAAAGGCCTCGGTTTCAGGCTGCAGCATTTCACAGGAGGTGTCGTGCAGCCAAGATAAATAGCAAGGACATAATCCGCTCTCTCTCTCTCTCTTCTCAGCTCATATTATCAGCACTATTGTGACCTGAACAGGACACAACCTGCACGCAATGAAATATCAGGGACTGGGGTGTTTTGATGTCAACACCTTTGAGGATGAATTCGATGATACACATCGCAATATGTCACACCATACATCATTTACATTGCAATTTCGCCATATAATTGGACTGAATGTCTGTGAATCTGTGGGATCCATCTCTTTTGCGTTGTTCATGTCACTTTTGAGCACACTGAGCCTACTTTGATCTGTATGAAATGATATAAATCACACTGAAATAAAAAAAATGTATAACGAACGAATAAGGAAGCATTAAAGGCACAATATGTAAGTTTTCGCCACCAGAGGGCGCATTTTCAAAACAATAACAAAAGCGAAGCTTGATGATGCTATGAAGGAGAGTGGAACAATGGGAGATGTCGTTTTCACTATCCAGAGATATATGGAATTCACAAATCATATTTACGGATGAGGTAATGAATTCGTTTTTGTATTACCTGTACATTTGATCACGCTATTTTATGTCATCATAATGAATTGGCTGCAAGGAACGTGAAATGTAATGCTATATTAGCCTGTTACTGATATGTGACTATTTGTCAAATGGCTTGGTGGGTTAATGCTACGCAGTTTTATGTGTTTAAAACAATCATACTAAAAGTGAATTTGAACAAACCCACAGTATTTGCAACTAAATATTTTTGTGCAACACATACTGTATAAGTTTGTCACAAAGCTCTCTCTCTATCTCGAAAACGCCACGGCGATATTGATCCTTATTTCTCAGTGTAACAAGATTACTGCCTCGTGCACACCGGGACGATTATATCGGAGTTGTTATGGAGAGGAATTGCAGATCAAATAGGATTCGATGGTGAGTCTACTTCGCCATCTACTGTCAGGGAGTGAATTTGCATGTTCACCCAGTGATAATCACTTGGGTGTGAACACAAAGACGCGTCGAAAAACCTCTCGAAAAACGCTGGCGATAAGCGTGCGCGATAATCATCCCGGTGTGCACGAGGCTTAGAGGATCAGGGAAGAAGGAGGCGGGAACTGGTGAATGTTTCAAACACTTTAATAACAAAATAAACAAACCGAAAGTAAAAGCAGCAGCCCATCACGGACGACTGCCGCACACATAAACAAAACATAACATAAAGTCAAGGCCTGGTCCTCTCTTGTCCTTTACTGTCGTCGCTCCTCCTTTTATGCTTCTGAAGCTTCTCCGTGAGAGATACGAGACCGGTGTGATGCTCATTATCAATCACACCACCAGCCTCGCGCCATTCTCTCACAGCTTTCGGGCCCGCAGTGTTTGCCAAACTCTGTTTGTCCCAAAGCCTACTTGCCTCAGTTGATCTACGTTTACGTTTTTTCTGTACTTGCCAATGAATAATCATGATTCATGATGACTGAACGACACAACAGTGACGTGCTAGATGCTGTATAACCACCACTTCTGCATTTGTCCACGTGTTGCCATGGCTTCTACAAGCGGAAACTGAGGATAGCGCGGATATTATGGCATTGATAAGCGACAATGACAAGGGACGAGCCATTATTTAAAATTGGAATTTCTCTGGATTTACAAATCATTGGGAACTTTTGGGATAATGTAAGTACACAACTGCATGAAATACACTATATTGCCAAAAGTTTTGGGATGCCTGCCTTTACATGAACATGAACTTTAATGACATCCCATCAGCTTCAACTCTTCTGGGAAGGCTTTCCACAAGGTTTAGGAGTGTGTTTATGGGAATTTTTCTTCTAGAAGCACATTTGTGAGGTCAGGCACTGAGGCCTGGCTCGCAGTCTCCGCTCTAATTCATCCCAAAGGTGTTCTATCGGGTTGAGGTCAGGACTCTGTGCAGGCCAGTCAAGTTCCTCCACACCAAACTCGCTCATCCATGTCTTTATGGACCTTGCTTTGTGCACTGGTGCGCAGTCATGTTGGAACAGGAAGGGGCCATCCCCAAACTGTTCCCACAAAGTTGGGAGCATGAAATTGTCCAAAATGTCTTGGTATGCCGAAGCATTAAGAGTTCCTTTCACTGGAACTAAGGGGACAAGCCCAACCCCTGAAAAACAACCCCACACCATAATCCACCAAACTTTACACTTGGCACAATGCAGTCAGGCAAGTACCGTTCTCCTGGCAACCGCCAAACCCAGACTCGTCCATCGGATTGTCAGACAGGGAAGCGTGATTGGTCACTCCAGAGAACACGTCTCCACTGCTCTAGAGTCTAGTGGCGGTGTGCTTTACACCACTGCATCCGATGCTTTGCATTGCACTTGGTGATGTAAGGCTTGGATGAGCTGCTCGGCCATGGAAACCCATTCCATGAAGCTCTCTACGCACTGTTCTTGAGCTAATCTGAAGGCCACACGAAGTTTGGAGGTCTGTAGCTATTGACTCTGCAGAAAGTTGGTGACTTCTGCACACTGTGCACCTCAGCATGCGCTGACCCCGCTCTGTGATTTTACGTGGCCTACCACTTGGTGGCTGAGTTGCTGTTGTTCCCAATTGCTTCCACTTTGTTACAATACCACTAACAGTCGACCGTGGAATATTTAGTAGTGAGGAAATTTCACGAATGGACTTATTGCACAGGTGGCAACCTATCACGGTACCACGCTTGAATTCACTGAGCTCCTGAGAGCGACCCATTCTTTCACAAATGTTTGTAGAAGCGTCTGCATGCCTAGCTGCTTGATTTTATACACCTGTGGCCATGGAAGTGATTGGAACACCTGAATTCAATGATTTGGAGGGGTGTCCCAATATAGTGTATGTCACACTGTGCAAGTGGTTTTTGGATATTTTATTGCAAAAATCCTACATTGTTACATGTCTGCTGTTTTTGTGTTTTTCATTGTGACCTAGTTTTCCCCTGTCAGTCCTGATTAGTCATGTCTTTCACCTGTGCCCTGTTAATTAGCTCCCTCATGTGTTCTAGTATTTATACTCCTTGTTTCTTTACGATCTTGTCAATGTTAAGGTGCGTTTTGTTATGTTCCCTGAGTTTTGACCTGTCTGTTTCTACGTGTTTGCATTAAAGTACTATTTCCTGGATTCCTTCGTCATCATGAGCTTCTGTGATTTGGCCACCCGTGACATACATATTGTGCCTTTAAATGTATTAAAAGTGACAGTAAAGACATTTATAATTTTATAAAAGATTTCTATTTCAAATAAAAGCTGTTCTCTTGAACTTCCATTCATCAAAGAATCCTGAAAAAAATGAATTGAAGTTTAACACAAAAATATTAAGCTGCACTGTTTTCAACATTGATAATAAAAAGAAATGTGTTTTGAGCAGCAAATCACCATATTACAATGATTTGACAAGCACGGCCCTTGTTTGAAGTGGCTCAGAGCTGAAGTCTAGACATAGACATATTATTGAGGTGGAGATAATTGAATTTTCACAGTCAGGGGTAGCTGTTTTTACCCCGACTATCATATTGCACACTATCAATTATGGCAGTGCAACAGAGGAGAAAATGAACATGATTGGCTGGAAGGGATTGTTTCTAGGAGTATTGCATCACCCTTGGATATGTGAACATGTTGCGACCTATACGGGTCAACATCACAAATAAAGCATGTTATACATAGTACAAGCAGCCCTGCCCACACTCCTCTGCTCCAGAGTGTACATTATACACACTTCAGAACTTCCTACACTACAAGTGCAGAGTGTATCGCTCTAGTCTGTCTCTCTCTCTCTCTCTCTCTCTCTCTCTCTCTCTCTCTCTCTCTTTCTCTCTCTCTCTCTCTCTCTCTCTCTCTCTCTCTATATATATATATATATATATATTAGTCTGGCCCAGGTCATTACTGAATATTTGAAACTAGAGCTGTGTTCAAAATCGCCCCCCATACCCTCATTCACTATTCCCTACGTTACTCCACTAATATAGTCCACTTGAAGGAGTGAATGAAAACAAGTGAGTGAATTCGGACACTGAGTGTGCTGGAAGGGCTGCTGCTTTTGCATAGTTTGTGCTTGCTGTTTAATAATCATATGACACTTAGCAAACTGGCAGCTCCAGTAGTGATGAAAAGATTTATCTTGAACTCTCATGGAAACTAGCATGTATAAAACGCAATGAAACAATTTAATAATCAATTAAAAAGGATTTTATACCTGTATTATATTACGCTGTAGCCACATTGGACCAGCGGTTTGGGCGCCATCTTGTGGTCAGACGCAGAAATTCATTCGGCACGCGACTCTCACAGTGCATTATGGGTATTCTCTAGCCGTTGAGCGTACATCAGTTGTATACTCGTTTTTGCGGTGCATTGTGGGATTGAATGAGTGCCCTCAATAACGCCCACTATTGTTTTGGACACCACTACAAATGGCTGTGCCCTCAAATAGTGCCCTATTTAAGGGTATAGGGGGCGATTTTGGACACAGCCTCCGTCACAGGAAAACAGAACTAAAACACTCTGAACAGAACATAATCCTGACATAGACACAATCTGCAGATTTATTTTTTGGGGGATTTTTTTACACTTATTTCGGGTGAAAATTTGACATGAAACGCCATTCGGAACAAAAAAATGTAGGGTGGGAGTAAACCATTCAAAAGTATGGGATCAGTAAGATTGTTTTTTAAATTAATAATACTTTTATTTAGCAAGAATGTATTAAATTGATCAAAAGTGACAGTAAAGACATTTGTTACAAAAGATTTGTATTTCAAATATTGAACTTTACATTTATCAAAATATCCTTTAACATTGATAATAATAATAAATGTTTCTTGAGCAGCAAATCATCATATGAGAATGATTTCTGAAGGATCATGTGACACTGAAGACTGGAGTAATGATGCTGAAAATACAGCTTTGATCACAGGAATAAATTACATATTAACATGCACTCAAATAGAAAACAGATATTTTAAATTGTAATAATATTTCACAATAATACTGTTTTTACTGTGTTTTTGATCAAATAAATGCAGTTTTGGTGAACATGAGATATAAAAACATTAAAAAATCTTACTGACCCCAAACTTTTGAACGGTGGTGTAAGTATTAGCGCATATTAGCGCATAGTCACTTCAGCAAATTAAATTTGGTAAAAACAAAATATGAAGACAAACATATTTATATCAATTAATATCAATAAAATTATTATAGCAAGTTTTTTTTTTTTTTTTTTTTAATTTAATAATGTCCATCAAAAAATGATGCACATTAAGAGTATGATTTTAAGAAAATAGATTTCATTTTTAATTCGCTTTATTTTAAAATCACACTATTGGTAGTTGAATATGCTATCAAATTAGCCAAAATATTTAATAAACTTTCCGCACTCACTCATTTTGTGTAAAGACACCGAACATTTATCAAATGAACATATGCTTATAGTATAGCTTGTGCTTTATGACACCCATGTAACACTATGAGATGGTGTGGTGTACTGGGTTAAAGCTAAGGCCTAGTCATTAGAAGGTTGCTATAGTTCACCAATGAATAAAACTGTTGTCCTCAGGTTAGCATCTGCTACAGTAAATAGATTATTTACTCACTCACAATTTAGTTTACTGTGTCTTCATGTGGAGAATTTATGGACTGCTTTCACTCTGAAAAGCTGCCCATTTATGAGAGGTGTGGTATTTGACCTCTCTGCCTCTTTGGCTGCAGTGTCAGTCCTGCTGTCATGCGTTAGATTTGCTACATGCTCAGTGCTTTACCATAGATGGGCTGATGATGTGGCTGTCAGGTACCGCAGTATTAGGTGTACTGCTTCTGACCATGGGTTGACAAACAAACTCAGTGCTGTTCAAGCACAGCTAAGTCTACAGGCATTTGTTCTGCATATAATCTGTCAAACTGGCTTATCTGTTTCCAACTTTATGGTCAGTTTTAAAATGCCTTAGTATACCTGAAGTGTAGAAAGTATGGCTGGGTGTTAAAGGAATAGTTCACCCAAAAATGAAAATTATCCAATAATTTTCTCACCCTCAAGCCATTCTACGTGTATATGACTTTCTTCTTTCAGTCAAACACAATGCCATTACAAAACTTGAAAGAGCCTGGATATTATTTAATATAACACTGATTGTGTTCGGCTCAAAGAAGAAAGTCAGGTAGCACTTTCTATGAAGCCTGTATTTATAATGCATTATAAGGGTATTGTTAATGCATTATAATACATGCATAATGTCTTATAAACAACCTTATAATATGTTGTATCATCTGATAAATAATCATAACAACAGTTACAATACATTATAACACTAACCTATTTGTGGTAATAACTTTTAGGAGTACAATGCATTACAACACCAGATGAAGCCTGCATTTATAATGCATTATAAGGGTATTCTTACTGCATTATAATGCACACATAGGGCCCTATCATACACCCGGTGCAATGCGACGCCAGGAGCGATGCAAGTGTTTTTTTGCTAGTTTCATCCTGACGCAGTTATCATTTTCACGTCCAACGCCACTTTGTTTAAATAGCGAATGCACTCGCGCCCATCTGTTCACCCATGGGCGTGCTGGTCTGAAAACGAGGTGTGTTCAGGCGCTTTGTTGGCGCATTGCTATTTTGAGGAACTGAAAACGACTGCACCATTGACCAACACAAACCTGGTCTAAAGTCAATAGCGCAGTATTTTTCGTGTTATTTAAAGGGTGTGTTAGTAATATGCACCTATAGGCGGGTGCACAATGTGCGTACACTTTGCTTATTACACACACAGGGATGCGCAGCAGCACACACACATTTTAAAATATTAAAAATAAAAAGATTACAATTTAAAAGATTATTATTGTGTACATAAAGATAAAAAAAGGCCTACATGTCATAATGGATAGTCATTGCATGTATCAGAATTACCTATTTGCAGTAATGACGAATGAAATTGGCTACTTATTTGACCAATCGTGGCAATACACACATGTATTTAAACTGACTCGTCAGGTTGAGGGTGTCTATATTCCTCCATGTAAATAGCGAATCTGCCATGGAGCAAGCACAACTGGCTTTTAAAGGGAATGGGAGATGAGACTCTGATTGGTTTATTGCACGTTATGCCCAAGACACACCCACGACTCATTAAGAGACTATGTGCCGGGCGTGCCGATCGTTTTTTCCGTCGCAAAAGTGGATTCGGACACGCCCTAAGTGCACCTGCGCCATGCACTTCAGATTATGTGCTCAGATCGTTAAAATAGGGCTTATGTTTATAAGACATTATGTGTGCATTATAATGCAGTAAGAATACCCTTATTATACTTAAATATTACTTAAAGCAGACAAATACTGGGAAAGTAAAAGAAACTGTAGGATGTATAATCCATTATAACTTTGGATTATGTTCATTGTGTTATAAATCATCATACTTAATAGTTATATAAGTATATTAAGTATATAACTCTTAATAGTTATAACCACAAATATGCAAGTATTATTACTGTTGTAATGATTATTCATGAGATGATACAGCATATTATAAGGTTGTTGATAAGGCATTATGGGTACATTATAATGCAGTAAGAATACCCTTATGATGCATTATAAATGCAGGCTTCATCTGGTGTTTTAATGCATTGTACTCCTAAAAGTTATAACCACAAATAGGTAAGTGTTATAATGTAATGTACCTGTTGTTATGATTATTTATAAGATGATACAACAGGTTATTTTAATGCATTAGGAAACCCTTATAATGCATTATAAATACAGGCTTCATAGAAAGTGTTACTGAAAGTCATATACACCTAGGGTGGCTTCAGGGTGAGTAAGTTATTGGATAATTTTGATGTTTGGGTGAACTGTTCCTTTAAGGCTACTCCAAAGGGTTCTGACCCTTGTGAAAAAGAAGTGTACTTATTTGTACTGAATGTGCACTTGTAGGTAATTACTTCAAATCTTACAATTGTATTTTTAAAAAAAACTTGCAGATAACATATTACTGAAATAAAATCCACTTAAGTGCAGAGAACACACTTTTCATGACTGTTTCTTAAAACACTTGAGTAGACTTAAAAAGTGCACTTTGAAATAATGGCAAATTAAAAGTTTTACTGTAAAGTACATTTTAAATCATTATGTTTTAATAATATTTTGTCATGCTTTAAAGAAGTGCACTTATGTGTTGACTAACATACTAAAGTGCATGTAAAGTATTTCATTGTAATTTTAACTGTAGTGTGTTATTCAATATTACATTTAAAGTTAATATATTTTAATGTAAATTGCAACTTCATTATTACAAATGTGTAACTACAAATACATAACATACAAGTTTCAATAGAAATGCCATTAAAGTATATTTTAGTTTATCATAAATAACTTGTCAGTTCATTCAGCAGTAACTTTAACCATATTTCAAAGAAAATAGACGTAATTATGAAATAACATAAACAGATGTACTTAAGTGGGTCAAAAACACTCTAAAGTTCAACTAATTGCATTTTAATATAAATTTAAACTATAATACATTTTCATTTAATTGCGGTTAACATCAATTAAGTGGATTAAAAAGTGTATTATTTTACAGTATTGTGTTTTTCATCATAAGGACACTTATTAAAAAAAACATGCTAATACCAAAATGTTGGCCTATGTGTGCATGTGAGGAGCAGAATGCTTTAAATCGCTCATTCATGTGTTTCCTGCATTAGAAGGTTTTGGAACGAATCTGTGGATTTTCACTGATTTTTGGACCATAAACACCACCGAGGATGCAAGAGGGGTTTAGATCATGACCCCTCCAAACAGAATATTAAAAGTATAGCCCGTGTCTATATCAGGGTTCAGTAATCCACTGTCTAAAAGGAGCGGCTAATCACCTGCTGCTAGCGGTGACCGCTGTAAAGACACATGACACACAAAGCTAGCATGTGGTCTTTAGCACAAGCAGTGCTTCGTCTACTCAGAAAGCCAGCATTCACCACATGCCGCATGGCGGGTATTTTCATGCATTACTCTGCTTTAGCAGCTGCTTTTGATGCTACCATGTGCTAGAAGTTACAGTAGAAATCATAGTTCATTAGCATGAACAGTTTTTAGCAACCAAATAACTTGAAATTCATCACAAGTCATGATTTTCATGTCATTTTTTTATTCTACCAGATAAATACTGTTTACTCTGGTGTGCTGAATGTAAGACTATAAAGCCTTTAGCAGATTGGAGAGCTGACAGATTTTAATGCCCTGGCATGACCCACTGTGGCCTGTTATCTGTGAGAAGTTTCCAGGCTTAAACTGAGCTTTGCACCCAGCAAAACAAGACTTTTCCACACCTAGCTCTGGTTGCACGGAATAGACTCATGGATGCCACTCAATAGACTTCAGTATTGCCCTGCTTTAAGTCACAAGCACATGTTTTCCATTGAGTTTCCTGTTGCATGTCAAAAAAATAGAAGATCATTTTTGAAGTATTAATAAATTCGGGACAAAATATTTTGGTTGCACGGCCTAATGGTTGAAATATTGCTGTACATTTAGATTTAACACCGTATGACCGCACTACAGTTCCATATCACTTCACCACATGATTTCTGTTATTTCCAAACTCCTTACAGCCGACAACAGCAAAAGAACCAAAACACACAACGACACTGACCAAGCAAACGAATATAGTAAACAATAGGATAAAAACCACAAACTATTTCCATGTGTTTTTCTCAGAGAATTACGTTTTATTTTCTATAAACTGTTCCTAAACTTGTCTCTCATTGGCTATTGTGGAAGTGCTGACGTAGTCATAATCATCCCGATTTAAAATCCTAAATATCAAACAGGTTGGGACGGCCCAGATGTGTCTTTAAGCAGATTGGAAGATTTAAGATTTGATCTGCAAACGCCTCACATTACCAGATCATCTGGGCTGAACATCGTAACCATCCAAGAGCCTGTGGCTTAGACTAGTCTTAAAAGTTAAGCTTGGTTTATACTCAACACGTCCGCACAAGCGCGGAGGTGTGCGTGGCAAAAATGACGACATCGCGGAGTGGGCGGTAGTGTGCGTTGAGAGCATCCAAAGATGCACGACTTGAAGGTGAATCTAGCAGAGCATGTACATCTCATTCAAAGACTGTATAAAACAAGGCAGTGGCTATTTGCACTAAGTGCAGATAGCAACTAGATTCTATTTACATTAAGTGAAAATAGCATATTTTCTTAGCGATAATGGCTATTTACACTAAGTGCAAATAGCTGTAGATGATATTTACTAAGTGAAATAGCATACTAAGTGAAAATAGTGATATATTCTATTTACACCATATAAAAGTAGCAGTTCTTTGCAATAGGTGTAAATAGTAATTACATGCAATTTATACTTTATTTTGACAGATACATACTATTTGCACATCAGTATTGTTGTACATTAACAGGATGCAATAATAACATAGAGTGTAAATAATTATATTTATTAAAATTATAAAATTATTAAACGGATGCCGCCTTAATGGGACTCCCTACACCTACCCCTAACCCTACCCAATAAATACTTTTATTATTATTAAACATTTCGTTAGGCACTTTATTTCCACTTTTAGAACATTTTCTTCATTTTTATTGAAAGTAAATGCCTTTCCGATGTGATATGTGATGGGAAAAGGGAGAAGAGCGAGCTCGGCAAAAGGTGGATTCGAACCCGGGTTGATCGCGTCAAAACCTAGATCCTTAAGCCTTATGCTTTACTGACTACACCACTGAAGACTTAAAAATATCAATGTTTTTTTTATCTTGTTTGGCCCAACCAGGTATTGTTAGGCGGAGCTAGTTCGAATAGCACTTGCCAACAAGGCACGCTATTTGCATTGTTGTAAATAGACACTCCGATAAAGGCAGGTCTCATCACACCGGCACCCAGTTTGTGCGTCTAAATTGGTTGCTTATATTTACAAAATGAGCCTACAATAGCATATTAAGCCTTTTTAATGAACATAAAGGTCCATGTTTAACAAAAAAAGTTCACGAAACTAAATGAAAAGGTTTAGTGAAATTAGAAAATATTTAAGAGATTGTTAATTTAGTTGTATACATACATGTTCTCATATCCATATATTTTGTTTTAATGTCACAAGTAATAATCTCAAGGTTTACTGGGTTTTACACAAATCTTTTGTAGTGTGGTTTTGGTAAGGTGTACTAAAGTAAACACTGTCACATGAGTACCTTACTTCTTCTCACCGCTGTTTCCTGATGGTTTACAGAGCAGTTTACTCAGAGTCACTCTCTGTCGTTTCAAAGAATAGTACAATGGTAAGCGTGTCAAGTATAAACACCTCGTCCGTTTGGGGAGGTGCGCTCATAGTCAGCGGAAGCTCGCGCTGCGGAGCCCGACGAAAGTGTAAACAAGGCTTTAGTCATAAAATTGTATTCTTCAAGACTGGCCCTGACTTTTTAAAGTCAAATACATAAAAAGGTCTAATTTTAATTGGATAAGTAAAACTGATTACTTATCTAATTGCTAGTTTGTCAAACTAGATCTTAACATAGGTTATGCAACTGGCTCCAGGACAAGATTTTCTCTCAGATAAAATCAAGGATAAATCAGCCTAAAACTCCTGTAGTCTGAGTCTGGCTTAAGAAATTAATTCTTCACACAAAGACAAAAGACCTGACAAATGTCTTGAAATAAAACCTCTGAACAATGTCTTGAGAGGTGTGACTGTAGTATAAGCAGAATAAATGTGTAAATGACATAAATGTGGTATAAAAATAATGGGATTATTTTAGAAACTTTAACTTGCTATCTGGTGGAAATACATGTTGATATTAAGGTCATTTTAGGACTAGCACTTATTTAAGATACTATATGTCATACACAAAATATGCAACTCGTAACTCCCCAAACGTTTAAAGCACTATGATCTCCTGGAACTAAAAGTCAGTCTATAGAATTAGTGCAGATTCTCCAGGGGCTGTTAAAAATGGAGCACAGTTTAGGTCAGATGGCTGATGTGAAGCTTAATGGAGTGTAGCAAAAATAGGTCACACTAATAGGTCTCACCCTCCTTACACTGAGTTTGAAAGCAAAAGTCCCTTCTTCCCTGACCATTTACCCCCTTCTGAAAAGACCAGTGCCTTTAACAGAAAGGTTTTGTTTGTGGATAGTATGGCTATAATGGTCCATCAGCATGACCAGCACCAAACCAGCATGAAATGTTTTAAAAACATTTTCCCTGAATGTTTCAATTAGAATAGTTTGTAAGAATGTGATTATTAACACAACGTAGCTGTGAAATCGGAACGTTTAATGTCCCTGACAATCTCTGTAGTCCCATTTAGACACTTGACATCAACTTCCTTTTTCAAGACAATTAAACGTTTTTTTTTGTTTTTTTTGTTTTTAAATAACAAGAGGGTATTACTGATGAATTTTATATTATAGAGTTAAACGCGAAAATATATTGAGCTTGAGTTCATCATAGACCTTATTTCAGGCATTCAACCAAAAACCTATCGGTGGGTGATATGACCAAAATCTTATTTCAAGATATGAGTAATTTTATTTTTACGACAATTATATATATCACAATATAGTTATTTTTGCTTTAAATAAGGCTTTGATATCCAAATTTGGTCTCATTTTATATTAGGTGGCCTTAACTACTATGTACTTCATCTTGTACATCAACAAATAAGTACAATGCATTTATTGTGTTCTTATTGTATTGCAAAACACTTTTGCTGATATTGAGGTGGGATACGGGTAAAGTTAGTAAGTGTGGGTAAGTTTAAGGGTAGGGTTAGGGACATGTGTGGTGGTATGGGTAAGTTTGAGGGTAAAGTTAGGGACAGGTGTGGTGGTGTGGGTAAGTTTAAGGGTAAGGTGTAAGGGAAGTGTCAACAGTGTGGGTTAGGGTTAGGGTTAGGTTCACTATAAATGTAACTAAAGAAATTAATTACAGATGTAATTACATGCAGGTAATTTTTAAAATGTAAGTACAATGTAAAAACATGTATGTACACAATAAGTGCATTGTATCAAATGATTAATGTATATGTTAGTATATAGTAGTTAAGGCCACCTAATATAAAGTGGGTTCCAAAATATTTGACACCATTGAAACTACCATTTTCAATATCTCAAAAAACTACTAGCCTAAGTATAAAAAAAAACCTCTCAAGCTTACTGAAGAAAAGTAAACAGTGATAAAATAAGAACAAAGAAACTAATTACAAGCATATAGGAAAACAAACTACAATAGAACAAGTACACAAATGAAATACACCTACCTGAAAAACAAGCACTAGACATAAGAAATACTATATACATTATATATGCTGTGAAATTGAATATGTAGTGAAATGAGTTCTCTTCTGGTGCTTCCTGTGCTTTTAACAGTTTAAAAGCCACAATGCTTAAAAGCTTTCAGCTTTCATGACCACGCAGCACAGCAACGTCAGATGAGCGTAACCGCAATAGATGTAACCAGTCCTACTCAACCCGCTCCCTCCAAGCAGGATTCGAATCGGGATCTCCGGCGTGGGAGGCGGGCATGCTAACAAGGATGTTAAAGGCTGCAGTCTCTAGGTGCAGTCTCTAGCGTCAGTCGCTAGAGCACCTCTAGAGGTCAGGGAAGTGAGGTTTACACACACAGCTCTTACTGGCCTACTGTTACATAGAGACGAAAGTCCAAAATCTCTACCAGTTGACACATTTCTACTGGTTAATCGTGTCTACCTCTATATCGCCCACCCCTACAAAAACCCATTCAAAAAAAACATTGACTTCAGGACGACGGAACCGAAGTGCTAAAATGCTTACTCATTTCCAGGTTTTGGCCTTCAAAAAAATGTCATCCCTGCAGCACTCTATTAGACCACATATGCACATGCACTCTCTTTAAAACAATGATTTCATTCTCTTGACAAACTAAAATATGTGTAATAAAATGTGTAAATCTGAAACATCGTACTGCATCTTTTTTTGCATGATCGATGTAAGTTCACAGGCCATAATAACAAGAAACTATTCTTCTAACCACAGGTCAATTGCTGTTGTTCCAACCACACAATTTTTGATGATGTTGTTTACAATGTCCATTGGAAAATG
Source organism: Coreius guichenoti (assembly GCA_039654105.1). Lineage (NCBI taxonomy): Eukaryota > Metazoa > Chordata > Actinopteri > Cypriniformes > Gobionidae > Coreius > Coreius guichenoti. The sequence continues at coordinate 9,631,550 of CM077171.1, read as the reverse complement.
GTTTTGGGGAACTTCGAACTGCTGAACTATGCAGGTAACAAAATAAAACACACTTCAGGATGACTAGCTTTGGTTATGATGGAAAGGAAATTCAGGCTGGTCTAAGCTGGTCTTGTAACAGGGTTAACACTCTTAGCTCATAAATGAACGAACATTCCTAATTCTTTTCCTTAGATCCAAACAAAACAAACCTCAAATTCATTTTATGATTTGTTTAAAGGGGGAGTCTAATGCTATTTCATGAATTCTGACTTATTTACACAGTTAAAGAGTTGGATTCTCATGCTAAACATGGCCAAAATTTCAAAAAACGACTATTTCTGTGCCAAATACACTCCTTCAGGATTCAAATACGTTTCGGATTTTTTTATGTATGGCCCTGTATGACGTCATAAAGGGCAGAATTCCTTGTACGGGAACTTTTCCCGGATGAGCGCGTGCACATCAATCAGAGTGAGAGAAAGAGCACGCCCATCAACGAGCTTCGTTCAGGTTACGGGATCAATTTTGTTTTTAGACCACAAAATCTACAATGTCACTAAAGAAGTGTGTTTTTGGTTGTGAGGGAAAGATAACCTTGTTCAGCTTCCCAAATAACCCAGCGTTAACTCTTTCCCCGCCAGCGTTTTTTTAAAAAGTTGCCAGCCAGCGCCAGCGTTTTTGATCATTTTCACAATAATTTCATGGCCCCCAGAATATTTTGTTGTATGAATATCTGAACATACAATATGTCAAAAGAAAGAACAAACCCATTTTATTCTAGCTTCATGCATTCTTTTTTTTTATCAACACTTAAATATGGGTAAGTTTCATAAAAAAGCAACATTTTGAGCAAAAAGCTGAGAAAATTACATTTTTGTCAAAGACAACATCCAGATCAGATTCAGAGCGATGATCAAACACAGATGGAGTAGATCGAGTCCATCAACACCCCTAATGCTTGCACAGTCCTGTAGCTCGTCCTGGGTCGACATTTCATTTTTTGATTTATATGCTGTTTAATGTTGATGATCACGTTATTTTACATATGCATCTGCTTACATATGAGATTGCTTGTTTCTGCGTCGTCTTCGCCTGTGTTTTGATCAGGAGATTCTGAACTCATTCAGAAGATGCGTAATAGCGCCCCCTAGCGTGAAACACAGAAAATTCCGTGTTTGGCGGGGAAGCGTTTTCTCACAAATAACGGAAAATTCCGTGTTTGGCGGGGAAAGAGTTAAGGAAACACTGGATGCAGTTTGTTTTTCCAGAGCAGCAACGGAGTTCTGCAAGTGTGTTTGTTTGTTCCCGGTCATGAGTCGAAACCGCAGGCGGTGAGTGAAACTGCATCAAATGTCTGTGTTTTGTTGGCAATCAGCATGTGAGTGCATATAATGTCAACAACACAAACGTATAGTGAATCGAAAGTTATCCAGGGATAATGCCATGATGTATTGTGTGTGTGTGTGCTCATGACTCTTTAGCTCCGCCCACTGCATGCCTCCACGAGTTCGGCTGTTTTCGGAAAAGAATCCATACAGCGTATCTGTCTTTTATAAATAAAAACTAAAGACTCATCTGAGATATGAAGGATGCAATACTACTCTATAGGTACTCAAGATTAACATGAGATTGGCAGAAACTGTGTGTGCTGTGTACCCTTTAATGATTTGACTCTTTGATTCTCACCAGTCTCCTCTGCACTGCTGTTTGTTTTGTGCAAATGTGAGCCAGGAGCACTGACATTGAGCAGGTATGAAGAATGCTAGCTTGCGAATAGCCTGAAGTTCTGAGCAGAGCCGCGCAGCTGTTTTGAAGCATTGCAGGCGCATGTGTGTGGCACTGACATTGGGTGGTTCGAGAGAGCTTTGATGATATGATTGTTTGTGTGGGGATTGAGTTCCTAACTCCAAAAAAGATGTGGGTGCTTTGAACGGTCACTGTGTTGCTTACACAATGGGGGCGTGAGTTTTACCCACACACCATCAGCAGCCAATGAGTGTGTGCTTAGCAAGGAAGCAGGAAGTCAAAAGGACACAGCACAAGATAAGCTAATTTAGCCCCAGGGAAAAAACATCAGAGTAACACTCAGCAAAACAGACGCCGTGTTGCAACATACACATGTAATGCTTTACACTTTGCAACAGGGGATTAAGGGGCATTTAAAACACAGTGATCGGCCAAGAGCTGTGTTGTAACCCTCACAGACATTGAGGAACACACATCAGATGTGGTCGATCAATATAGGTTTTTAAATGACTGATTCTTACATTTTTACCTTTGGTCCCCCAGCCTTGAATATTTGGTTACATGAGAGAGTCTTCAAATTTGACTCATGCAGAGATATTGCAAAAGGAATGGGCATGAGGCTAATATGTTCATGTAATGGACGTAGGCCAGTAAGAGCTGTGAGTGTAAACCTCACTCCCCTGGCCTCAACAGGTGTGCCAGCGGCTGTAGTCTTTAGTGTCCTTGTTAGTGAGCCTGCCTCACACGCCAGAGACCCCGGTTCGAATCCCACTTGGAGTGGGTCAAGTAGGACCGGTTACATTTACCCATATTAGCAAAAGAAATTTGGAACACTGCTTCTTATTCTCTCTCAAGAGGCGTGCTAGCAGCTAATGTCTTTAGCGTCCTTGCTAGAGCACCCGCCTACTACGGCGGAGACCCCGGTTCGAATCCCACTCGGAGCGGGTCGAGTAGGACTGGTTACATTTGGTGCTGTTGACCCGGATGGAAGTGAGGTTTAGGAGGGTGAGTGTAATGTACGTAGGACATGCCAAAGACCCTGGTTCGAATCTTACTTGGAGCGGGTCGAGTAGGACCGGTTACATTTACCCATATTAGCAAAAGAAATTTAGAACACTACTTCTAATTCTCTCTCAACAGGCGTGCTAGCGGCTACTGTCTTTAGCGTCCTTGCTAGAGCACCCGCCTACTACGGCGGAGACCCCGGTTCGAATCCCGCTTGGAGCGGGTCGAGTAGGACTGGTTACATTTGGTGCCGTTGACTCCCCTGGCCTCAACAGGCATGCTAGCGGCTGTAGTCTTTAGCATCCTTATTAGCGCGCCTGCCTCCCACACCAGAAACCCTGGTTCGAATCCCGCTTGGAGCGGGTCGAGTAGGACCGGTTACGTTTACCCATGTTAGCAAAAGAAATTTAGAACACTGCTTCTAATTCTCTCTCTCTCTTTTCTTTTTCAATGTTAGCAACATGGGACAGGACCATAAACAGGATTGGTGTGACTTGACGTTAATGGTATTGAACTGCCACTCTTCATATACACATACATTTCATTAAGAATACATTTAATGCATAGGTAATCAGGTATTTTCATTGGATTGCAGAGTTTAGGGCACATATAAACAGCACATTCAGAATCAAAATTCTGTCGACCATCAAAAATTTGATAATGTACAGTGACGGGTTACAATAAGTTAAAACTATTCATTTCACCCATTTGGAAAATTTATTTGATCTTCAGGCTGGGTGAAGGTTAGTGAGGAGTGAACTATATCCACGCTAGCTCATTGCATAACACAGATATCATCTTCAGATGGATGATCCAGTTCCCTCATCGGGTCATCCCATCATAAGCTTTTCGAGGAAATTGGAAGCTTATCTAAAGAAGAGAGATAGGTAGAGACAGAGATGCCTCGTGTCTTGCTGACAGGATATTTTGACGGTATCTGATGGTGTCAGTCTAAAGGCACCCACACACTACAATATAATGGGTCCATTTTTGGGCCCAATTCTCCCCTTCTGACAATCCTAGGTAAAGTTCTGATTTTATCTTGATGGTTCTACAGATTATCTTATCAGATTTTCCTGTGGCGTGAGGTGTGTTAAGAGTGAATGAATATTTATGATCAGAAATCCTGTTGTGAGCGGGGAAACCCGAGGACAAACGCGCACACGGTCTGTAGATTCTCACGTGGAAAGAAACAATACCAAATCAGAAAGCGACGGAAGCATAACCAGCTTCATCCATCTTTTTCTTTTTCCCCCTGTGAATTTTCTGTCAAAAGCAGTCCAAACACTATTATCGCCATTTCTTCTTGCCCGTCATCCACCATGTTTGTTTACTCTGAAGTCACGTTTGACCGCAAGAGATTTTGTGAGATTTCTCGTTCACAGTCGGGACTCTGGTTGTTTGTGAATGAATCTGTTAGTGTTTGCTGTGCTGTCTTTTATCGTCATGTTTGTGGTCTCACTCACATTTTGAAAATCTGATAAGATTTAAATGTGTGGGCACACTAGACGCTAGTCCAGCAAAACTAGTTTCTTTCACTTCCATTCATACACATGCAAAGATTTCACACATGCTATCATACATGTGCCCTTCATTTTCTGTTATTTGCATATTTATAGAAAGGATAATATACCCGGAGAGAAATATCAATTAGCAGACACATATTTCCTAGCAACAGACCTGAGTTGTACCACATTTAAACAGAGTCATCTAAGAAAAAGATTTGGTAACCTGTGAACTGTTGCATTAGTCTCCTTATGATATAAATTTACTAATCTGTCTAATAGTGTTGCATTACAGTGCTGAAGGGTGTGTATCTAGGAAAGAGGAGCTTCTTGTCACAAGTGTAAGATATTCATAATGTAACATTCTGGACTGGCCCCATAAGGCAAAGTGAAAGACAACATATTCCCAGAATACATTTCACAGGGGTCAGCGTGCCAATTTTAGCATTGCAGCTAAAGGCAGGGATGGAATTCTGCGCGACATCGAGTCAGGGCTCATGTTATGACCGAATGAGAGCAAGAGAGGGACACTTTATGGCAGTAAAACAGAGGTACATGACGTTCCCCCTCCCTAAAATAAGCGCATGTCTGAGAGTGGTGAAAAGCTCAGTGTACACAACCTCACTGCTACTACTTATGTAAAGCCCGGTTTCCTACACAAAGCCACTGGAGTTACTGTGGCACCCCTGAAGATCTATTCATCCTTAGCTGTTAAAGTGGCACCCCATTATGGAACTCCCTTATTTCCACAATAGGTGGCCATTGCTACTGACAGCCCACGATGTCATATGATTGATGGGAAGTCATGCTGATAAGCCCATGAGTGTCACATTGGAGCCCTCGAGCAGCCTGGCACCATCCAAGGACACAAGAAGTATCACAGGCAGAGCACTATTTTATGTGACATCCAGAGATGGCCTATAAAATAAGCTTACTTTTGCCCAGAGTCACAAACACTGAGTTAAATATACTAATTTTAGAATATGTTAAAATCTACACAAAAAGATTTACAGGGACAGCCTATAAGGGCACAACTTGTATGTATTTTTTGGAAAAGGAATAAAAAAAAGGATTAAATATTGCTAAGTCTTTAAATTTTTTTTTACTTTTTTTTTTTTTTTACATTTTTTAAGACAGGACTGATATGTGTTGGCTGATTACACAACCTAATGGTAACTTTAAAGCATTAGTTCACCCAAAAATGAAAATTCTGTCATTACTCACTCACCCTCATGTCGTTCCAAACCTGTAAGACCTTCGTTCATCTTCGGAACAGAAATGAAGATATTTTTGATGAAATCCGAGAGCTCTCTGTTCCCTCCATAGACAGCAATGTAATTACTACCTTTCTGGGCCTTGAAAGTGTTAATTAAATTGCTGTCTATGGAGGGGTCAGAGAGCTCTCGGATTTCATCAAAAATATCTTAATTTGTGTTCCGAAGATGAACGAAGGTCTTACGGGTTTGGAACGACATGAGGGTGAGTAATTAATGACAAAAATTTCATTTTTGGATGAACTAACACTTTAATAAAACAAAAAGAGCAGAGGTCCTAAAATAGAACCCTGTGGTATTCCATAAGAAATGGCACATTTTTTCCATTGACAGCATTTATGCCTCAGTCTTAGATTGTTTACAATAGCAATAAATGCAGTTTTTGTTCTATGGTGACTGCTCAGATTTTAATCTCTAATATATAAACATCACAACACATTTTACTCACATTTCAAACAGTCCAGGCCACAAAGTAATATTAATAATACCGTCAAAGTAAAATTAAAAAAAAAAAAAAAAAAATGAAAATCAGCTTCTGGTGGTGGAGAAGCTGAATAAATTAGATGTAATGTGTTGAGACATTATGCAGTTTCTTGTTCACTGTTGTTGAGTTGCGCATACTCCAGAGCCACCTGTTGAGAAAAACACAAATAAGCTTCACTGAAAGCTTGCAGAATCACATCATTTAATCTATCTATCTATCTATCTATCTATCTATCTATCTATCTATCTATCTATCTATCTATCTATCTATCTATCTATCTATCTATCTATCTATCTATCTATCTATCTATCTATCATCTCAAAATTCTACAAACAATACCCCATAATGACAACGTGAAAGAAGTTTGTTTGAAATCTTTGCAAATTTATAAAAAAAAAAATAAAAATAAAAATAAAAAAAAAATCACATGTACATAAGTATTCACAGCCTTTGCCATGAAACTCAAAATTGAGCTCAGGTGCATCCTGTTTCCACTGATCATCCTTGAGATGTTTCTACAACTTGATTGAAGTCCACCTGTGGTAAATTCAGTTGATTGGACATGATTTGGAAAGGCACACACCTGTCTATATAAGGTCCCACAGTTAACAGTGAATGTCAGAGCACAAACCAAGCCATGAAGTCCAAGGAATTGTCTGTAGACCTCCGAGACAGGATTGTATCGAGGCACAGATCTGGGGAAGGGTATAGAAAAATTTCTGCATCATTGAAGGTCCCAATGAGCACAGTGGCCTCCATCATCCGTACATGGAAGCAGTTTGGAACCACCAGGACTCTTCCTAGAGCTGGCCGCCCGGCCAAACTGAGCGATCGGGGGAGAAGGGCCTTAGTCAGGGAGGTGACCAAGAACCCGATGGTTACTCTGACAGAGCTCCAGCGTTTCTCTGTGGACAGAGGAGAACCTTCCAGAAGAACAACCATCTCTACAGCACTCCACCAATCAGGCCTGTATGGTAGAGTGGCCAGACGGAAGCCACTCCTCAGTAAAATGCACATGACAGCCCACCAGGAGTTTGCCAAAAGGCACCTGAAGGACTCTCAGACCATGAGAAACAAAATACTCTGGTCTGATGAAACAAAGATTGAACTCTTTGGCCTGAATGGCAAGCGTAATGTCTGGAGGAAACCAGGCACTGCTCATCACCTGGCCAATACCATCCCTACAGTGAAGCATGGTGGTGGCAGCATCATGCTGTGGGGATGTTTTTCAGCGGCAGAAACTGGGAGACTAGTCAGGATCGAAGGAAAGATGAATGCAGCAATGTATAGAGACATCCTTGATGAAAACCTGGACCTCAGACTGGGGCGAAGGTTCATCTTTCAACAGGACAACGAACCTAAGCACACAGCCAAGATAACAAAAGAGTGGCTACAGGACAACTCTGCGAATGTTCTTGAGTGGCCCAGCCAGAGCCCAGACTTGAACCCGATTGAACATCTCTGGAGAGATCTGAAAATGGCTGTGCACCGACGCTCCCCATCCAACCTGATGGAGCTTGAGAGGTCCTGCAAAGAAGAATGGGAGAAACTGCCCAAAAATAGGTGTGCCAGGCTTGTAGCATCATACTCAAAAAGACTTGAGGCTGTATTTGGTGCCAAAGGTGCTTCAACAAAGTATTGAGCAAAGGCTGTGAATACTTATGTACATGTGAATTTTTTTTCGTTTTTTAATAAATTTGCAAAGATTTCAAACAAACTTCTTTCACGTTGTCATTATGGGGTATTGTTTGTAGAATTTTGAGGAAAATAATGAATTTAATCCATTTTGGAATAAGGCTATAACATAAAATGTGGTATCTATCTATCTATCTATCTATCTATCTATCTATCTATCTATCTATCTATCTATCTATCTATCTTTTTTTTTTTTTGTGCAAAATATAGTTTCTAATTTTTCTCTTTGGATTTTGTATGACCAGCACATTTTCTTGTCAGGCTTCATAAGATAGACCAAGTGAGATATAAGGTATTTCTTCTGTGGCACCTATTTCTTCCACAAGAGGGCCTCCCTGTGGCAAAACTATTTGTACATACCTACATGTGGACTTGTGTGTCTGTGTCTGTGTCAACATTGTGCGTCACTTACGCCCTCGGCCTGTTCCGAAACTCCTATAAAAAAACAAATGAACCACCGTCACAAAAGAGCCACAGCGGAAAATGGATGAATATTTAATAACTGCAGCCCAACTTCCTGAACCAACTCCAATCAACTCCCAAGAAAGAGGAGTGCGGTGCCTGCCTTGGGCTTATCGTGTTAGTGCCATTCTAATGTGCCTGTGTAAGTAATCTGTTTCCCTCCAGATGCAGCTATTGTTTGGCAATATGTGGGCATGCCAAAACCCATTTCAGTGTGACCTCTGCAGTCTTTCAGCATTGTTTCACATGCATTCCGCAATGATTATCAAGAGGTCTCGCTATTAGTTAACTAGGGAAAAGGGGCTGTGGAGTGTTTATTTGCGCTGATGAAACAATAGCCGAGTTTGTGTGTCGGCAGGGCAGAGGAACATGAGGCTCCAGGGCCCATTGTGAAAACAGGAAGCTCTTTCCCACCGGCGCAGGAAATAGCCACCTGGCGTCTCATGCATGATAAAAACACCACACTTTTATTAACAATGTCAGTTAGTACGCAATGCAACAGTGCACCTCTTTTACTGCCTGTTATGGTCAAGCTTGAAGGGGAGGGTGATCTGGTTTCTGCCACAGAATAAAATATAAAAACGATAATTGTGACTTTTTATCTCACAATTTTGACTTTTTTTCTCGCAATTACAATTCTGAGAAAAAAGTCAGAATTGTGTTACAAACTTGCAATTTTGTGAAATAGTTTCTCAGAATTGTTTGTTTATACCTCACAATTCGGACTTTATTATTCACAATTGTGAGTTTGTGTCTCACAACTGCGAGAAATAGTCAGAATTACCAGATACAAACTTGCAATTGTGAGAAAAAAAGTCAGAATTGCGAGTTTATATCCTGCAATTCAGACTTTATAACTCATAATTATAAGTGTAAGTCTCACAATTCTGAGTAAAAAGTCAGAAATGTGTTAAAAACCTGGTATTTTGTGAAATAAAGTCAGAATCAAGAGATATGAGCTCTTAATTCGAAGAAAACTGTTTTTGACTTATTTTCTCAGAATTGTTATTTTATACCTCACAATTCGGACTTTATAATTCGCAATTGTTAGTTTGTGTCTTAAAACTGTGAGAAATAAAGTCATAATTACGAGATACAAACTTGCAATTGTGAGAAAAAAATCGGGGCTCACCTGGTGTGGACACCTGGACCTCTGTATGCTGGCCGCTGTATTCAGGCGCTATGCTTTTCTTCACGGGAACTTCTAAATAGAAATATGGGCACATTTTTTTTTTCAGCATCCAAATAGAAATTTATCTTCTTTACATATTCCATTAAACATTTTTTGTGCAGATTAGTGATTTTCAAAATAGTCGTAGGGGGGAAATATAATACATGCAAATAATAAAACTAACCATAATAATTAATAATGCATAGTGAGGACAGCAAAATAAACCCAAAGTTATACTTCACTTGTCCACGTTCCGCTCTGCAATTTTCGTCATCAGCAGAGTCCGCTGATGTCTACGCACACGGTCTTCACGCAGCTCAATTTTTGTGTCCACATGTGTGAGCAATTGAATGTTCAAATAGATGGGTCCACTAAGGGGGCTTTCACACTAACAGTTTAGTTCGAAACAGGGCATGGAAAGTTGGTAATGTGAAAGCTGTCAAGTGGACCGGGGTACCAAACCCTGAGACTACCTGTAGGAGGTGGTCTGAGTTTGGTTTCACTTGAACTGTGAATGTGAAAACAACTGGGGTTGCAGCCAAAATCACATACTTGAATGCTACAGATCCACAATATGATTTCTGACTTGTGATACAGCCTGAATCATAATGACACCGTGTTCGTTCGTTGGTTTGCCCGACTGAGCCTCGTTTCTCCCAAGGTTTTTTTTCTCCATTCTGTCACCTGATAGAGTTTGGGTTCGTTGGCAATATTGCCTCTGGCTTGCTTAGTTGGGGATGCTTAATATTCAACAACATTACTGATTTGACTGCACACTGACACTATTGGATGAGAACTGAATTGAGCTGGTTTCTACAGAGCTGCTTTATCGATGAAATGATCTAGCCTACTTTAATAATTGATGATCTTTACAACGGAACTGAATCGACACTGAACTGCTACTTCCGGCGAGATTCAGGTGCCCACTTGTTCAGGAAGTAATGTAACCTACGCATATGTTTTTTTAGTCGATGACTTTAGTTTAACAAAATACAGTACACGCAAAGGATGACGGTTTACCTTGGATGCGAGTGAGAGTGCAGTGTAATCGCGCATAGTAAGTGCAATCAGAGTAGCAAATGAAGCACTGTGCCCAGTGTGAAAACCCCATTCACGCTCGCAGTCAGTGAAAAAAGAGAGACTGAGCGAAATGCAGAAACCACAGTATAACTTAAGTAGGGCTTATCAACTTTTAAATTGGGGGTGAAATGCTTCTATTTTTTATAGTGAATCCAATCGATCTCTATTATAGATTATTAGAAACAAAACAGATTAGTCTATTAAATGCTACCTTTAGAAATCTGTTGAAATGCTGTTACTGTAAAATCTAATTAGTTAGACTTACTTAAAAAAAGCATGCAAATCGATTGCCTTAACTCTTTCCCCGCCAGCGTTTTAAAAAAAAGTTGCCAGCCACCGCCAGGGTTTTTGATCATTTTCACAAAAATGTAATGGCCCATAGAATATTTTGTTGTATGAATATCTGAGCATGCAATATATCAAAAGAAAGAACAGACCCTCTGCTTTTAAACCAAAAAAAAAAAAACGTTTTATTCTAGCTTCATGCATTCTTTTTTTATCAACACTTAAATATGAGTAAGTTTCATAAAAAAAGCAACATTTTGAACAAAAAGTTGAGAAAATCACGTTTTTGTCAAAGACTACATCCAGATCGGATTCAGAGCGATGATCAAACACAGATGGAGTAGATGGAGTCCATCAACACCCCCAAAGCTTCACAGTCCTATAGCTCGTTCTGGGTCGACATTTCATTCAGTAACATTAGGCAGTTGTGATTTATATGATGTTTAATGTTGATGATCACGTTATTTTACATATGCATCTGCTTACATACGATCGCTTGTTTTTTTTGCGTCTTCTTCGCCTGTGTTTTGATCAGGAGATTCTGTGCTCATTCAGAAGATGCGTAATAGCGCCCCCTAGCGTATAACAGTGAAAACACGGAAACCCGGAAAAAAATGTGTTTGGCGAGGAAGCGTTTTCTCACAAATAACGGAAAATTCCGTGTTTGGCGGGGAAAGAGTTAAAATACCAAGTAAAAGGAAATAGGAATAGTATGTTTTGCTAACAAATGCTTAGTTAGTTCACTTACACAAGAGTTCTAGTAACTAAAAAAGAACTGTAGAGAGTAATTGATAATTTACTTTAGATTTACTCTTAACTTAGTATAACTACCATTATTGTTACCATTGTTGTGTTTTGCATGCTGAATGTTGAAGTCTGTGTGTGACTCAAGCATGATCAATTACAAGATATTGTCACAAATATAGAGGGATTATATCAACCCAATTAAAAGTTTCACAAGGTATTTATGACGTAAGTGTTAGCAATAAATTTGTAAACGATCATTATATGACATGAAGGGAAGTATTACATAGGTTGCTTTTAAAAGGTGACCTCATTTCTGACTACATCATTAACTATAGTTAATTATTCAGTCAGAAGCTAGGTCAACTTTTAAAAGCAACCTATTTATTACTTCTCTTCCTTTGAAACCAAATAACTGTAATTTCTTTTCAACTGTGATTTCAACTGTGTTGCATCCCTGCATCAATAGGAAGAGAATTACAATAATATGAATGTTCCAAGGGCCCAACCAAAGGGAACACTGATCACCATAATGGTGAGTTTTTTTTTTTTTGCTTGACAAAATGGCACTTAAACCAATCAATTGATCTTAACTTGGGTTTTCTGAGTAAACAAGTATAGTATGTGAATAGTACCGATTACTATATTTTTACAGTTAAGTTAAGAAATTAATTAAAGTTAACTAAAAAGTGTTAGAATCACTGTTGGATTTTTGTGTGTTACATTTCTGTGAATTCCTATTCCAATTCATTTTCCTGTGGGCCGTGGTCAATTCAATTACAATGCAAATCGGGGTTATTATAACAAACTAAACCCACAAAAAAATCTTAAAATTATTTTATATCAGCTAGTTGCCAAGGCAATATTTCTCATTTTCAATTAGTTTAACTTGATGTACTAAAATAACTAAACCTAAAACTGAAATAAAAATGAATAAAAACTATATAGACATTTACAAACAAAAAAATGACAAATACAACAAAATTACTAAACTAAAATTAAAATGAAAACAGAAAATATAAAAAAACCCAAAAAATAATTTAATAGTAGATATAGTACTAGTACTATAATAGTATCTCAATGATACTAAATAACACTGATTCAAATGAATTTGGCCAATATAAACAGGTCAAAGGTTATGCCCTCAACCTTGAAAACTGTGCTCAATCAATGTCAATGTTTGTACCACATGTTGTATTGTGTTGGGTCGCCAGTTTGAAATCTGCATCCTGAAGCACAACCAATTGTGCTTATACTTTAACTTATTTTATAGTTTTAAAATTTGGAAGTTAGAGAACTATAATTTTAACACTTTGAACATTGCTTTTCTGATTCGCCACTGGTATTTATAACAGATATAGTTTACAAGAATACCCAAATCGCTTCAAGGCTCTTTCAATATTTATCTATAACTGACAGATTGTTTTGCAATGATTCTATTTGAGGGATTATTTGATATTCTTGCATCTCACCTCTGCTGGGATCCTCTTCCTGTGGGTGAACCAGCTCAGAGTCCACATCAGTATGATCGTCAGAATCTAGTTTGATAGCAAGCAGACATTGTCATGAGGTGAATTCACATCACATAGGCCTCATCCTGTTTAAAGTCTGTACCTGAGCCAGATACATTTTCACTCCAGACATTCCTGCCCATCACACAGGGAGTGCCTGTAAGGCAGAAACAAACAAAATATGACTTCAACATTCAGTGGTAGGGAAAAAGTGATAAAGTGCAATTTTCAATATGATTCAGTAATCAAAATACCATTCAGCCATTTCAATAATCTATCCTAACCCAACACGCAAAGATACCGGAAATAGATTTGACGTAACGATCTGCATAGCATTGTACCAAACTCCACAAGAATTACATTGGTAATCCAAAATCATCCATCAAGAAAAGTATGACTTAGAACACTATTACTTGCGTTACTGTAAGTGCATTTTTTACTTATGCATCATAAATTATTTTCTGTGTAAATTGATTTGTTGTTTCAACTTAAAAATGTCAGTGTTTGTGCAGCCTTAAAATGTTAAGTTTAGTCAACTCAAATATCCAAGTTGTCACTTAGTACCTTCACATTTCAAGTTGACTAAACTTAAAATTTGAAGGCAGCACAAACACTGACACTTAAGTTGAAACAACATTTTTTTTTTTTTTTTTGTCTAATTAAAGACCATTTAAATTAGTTATAAGTTTTTGGTATTTTTTCCTTACTTAACTAGTCTTCTTTTAGACTAGTGAAAAAACAAAACAAAAAAAAACATTAAGGGCCCTATTTTAATGATCTGAGCAAATGGTCTGAAGCGCATGGCGCAGGTGCACTTAGGGCGTGTGTGAATCCACTTTTGCTAGTTTAACGACGGGAAAAATGGTCTGCGCGCCAGGCGCATGGTCCAGAAGGGTTGTACCTAGTCTCTTAATGAGTCATGGGTGTGTTTTGGGCAAAACGTGCAATAAACCAATCAGAGTCTCATCTCCCAATGGTGCAGTCATTTTCAGTTCCTCAAAATAGCAACGCGCCAACAATGCGCCTGAACACACCTCGTTTTCACACCAGCACGCCCATGGGCGAACAGATGGGTGCGAATGCATTTGCTATTTAGACAACGTGGCGCTGGATGTGAAAATGATAACTGCGTCGGGCGGAAACTAGCAAAAAACACTAAGTGTTTTTATTACACTTTTTCACTATTTGTCTACTCTTTCAATTAGTATATCATCAAAGGCCGTTTTCTCAAAATGAGAAAAGCCAGAAATCGCCACTTTAGCAGCAAATTCACCTGATTCACCTTTTTTTTTTTTTTTTTTTTTAAATATGGTGATTTTATTTTTCTGGCTGTTGACAGTACTTTTTGATTTACAAATAAAGCAATTCAAAATCCCCTCTGTAAAAACCTTTAGTAACACTTTAGTTGAGTCACTTTAGTCCTTTTCACTAATAACTTTAATAGCATGCATATTACTAGGATATTGTCTGTTTATTAGTACTTATAAAGCACATATTAATGCCTTACTCTGCATGACCATATTCTACATCCCTTAATCCTACCTAATACCTAAATTTAACAATTACCTTACTAACTATTAATAAGCAGTAATTAGGAGTGTACTGAGGCAAAAGTCATAGTTAATAATTAGTTAATAGTGAGAATTCGACCCTAATCTAAAGTGTGACCATACCTTTAACTCAACAAAATAAAACAAGAATTTTGAACTTGGCTTTATCCAATTTATATAGATTATGTGCATATTTAATTAGACAATGCCTCATTTGCATATTTAAACATAACACTCCAGAAAACTTGTAATACAAAATGATTGACTAAACAACTATTATTCAGCTGAGGAAAGTATGGTGATATCGATTAGTTTTTACCCTATTCACCTGTGGCATCTTGCCTTAAACACACAGCAGCTTCAAAAATAGCGAAATGCACTGTATTAATATTATTATGACAGCAGTGGGGAAATTTGCTACCATTGAGATTGGTGTTGTCTTCAATGTCGAGAGTGAGGCTTATTCTCATGGGGTCACCTGATTTGGGCCTTGAAGGTTTTCTGAGACAAAAAGCATTTTCAAACAGATTGAAGAAACATTCAAATGATGATATAAGACATAAGAACTGTAGATGTTAAATAGAAATGAACAGGCCTCTTACACTGATAACTCAGTTGCTTGCTTTTTTCTGCGTGGATTTGGCATTTTCTTCAAAAAGACTGTCAGGACTATGACGATAGCCACCAAAAG
Source organism: Coreius guichenoti (assembly GCA_039654105.1). Classification (NCBI taxonomy): domain Eukaryota; kingdom Metazoa; phylum Chordata; class Actinopteri; order Cypriniformes; family Gobionidae; genus Coreius; species Coreius guichenoti. The sequence continues at coordinate 9,616,365 of CM077171.1, read as the reverse complement.
CAAGATACAGAAAACTCCAATAAGAGCTTTCTTCCACACTGCTAAACTGACTATAAAAAAAACACACACACACACACACACACACACACACACACACACACACACACACACACACACACACACACACACACACACACACACACACACACACACACACACACACACACACACACACACACACACACACACAAATAATCAGAAAGAAATCTTGAACATATTTACCATCATCTTCTGTAAACATTGTCACTTTTATGACAGAAATATACTCTACATAAGTACAAGCAGGGCCTAAAAGAAACTTTTTGCCACACCTGCCAATAACCGCTGACTTAAGAAAATTTACTGTCCATAAATATTTTTTACCGGCCATATTTTTGCAAAAACAGGCAGTTATGACACCAAAATTTTAGATAGCAGTGAAAATTTCTGTATTTAATTTCGATACCACAGCTAAAACTACTAGCCTGACTAATATAAATGTATAAATTATAAATGATAAACAGTAATATAAATAATAAATAAAAAGTAATATAAATTATAAACAATAATAAAAATTATAAATGTTTCAGGTAGAGACATTGAATAAAGTAATCAAATGTAAAATAACACTGGATAGTCTTCACTGTATAAATTAAATAGATTAAAAAATGTAATCCTTATTGAAAGTACAAAATGTATTCATTTAAGAGCAGTGAGTGATTTCTTGTCCTTTGTTGTTTGATTAACATTAAAAACACAGACAGCAGCAGAAATATTAGGCTGCTGTCTCTTTAAGACCTAATGCATGGATCCAATATACTGATAGTGATACACATGCGTTGTCTTTCTCGACTGTTTACGTTCACTTAAGACACAGACCAACTGTATACTAGTATACTTACTAGTATACTTGCCGAGACCGGAATTTGTTGACATAATTTTGTGTGAATTTGTCCATTCAAGTGCAAGAAAACGTGAAAGAGTTCAATTCAGTATTCGCGCGCTGTCTGAGACGCAATTTCTGGGTGTGCGCTACGGATTTGTGCGCACACAACTTTCCACACAGTGTATTTCCACAGTGTGACGAATTCAGTTCCATTTTGCGTCTTCTTGCGCTCAAATATTTAAAGCAAGGCTTACAATTTCGGGATGTTGCAGTGCTGGCCCGTCAACTTTCCCGAGTGTTGATCATGTTTGTTCACATTCATGTTCTCACAACATAAAAATGTTGTGGCATTAACTGGCTGCTTCCACTGTTTCTCTTTTAGGTAAACTACTATCTTTAACTTTCATCGGAATAAAGTTACTTAAATAGAGTAAGGCAGTATATGGCTTCAAAAAATTATATTTCAAAACAGAGAAGTTCTATATGGCTCATCAAGGAGATCAAATGGTGTGTTGGTGTGGTATTTAAAAATGTACCGCCAATCCTGGCTGGAAGACTCCTAATTTCAGTTGCGTAGTTGGACGCCTCACAGTAGTAGTCGCCTCTCTGGTCTCGTTCTATGGCTTTGACGATATATCTTCCTTTTAAGGATCTGACTTCCTGGGTGGAGAAAGGGAGCTGAACCCTGTTGTGATACCAGGTGAAGATGATTGGGTGAGTGCCCTTCTGTACACTGCAGATGAGGGTGAGATCTGAGCCCTCTGTGACCGTAACATCCTGTGGCTCCAGAACTGGCTTGGACACTGGTACTGATAGACAGACAGAGATATACCAGCTACTTTAGTCAAGAATAGTAAGAGATAGTTAGGCCAACAGTGCATTAGGCATATTTTAATGGACTTTTCTTAGAGTGTGTGTGAGTGAATAAATAAATGACAGAATTGCCTTTTTTTTTTTTGCAAACTATCCATTTAAAAACTTTATAAACTTGTGTTTTGACAATAGACATATTTCACATACATTCATAGAGTATACTATATTGCCAAAAGTATTGGGACACCCCTCCAAATCACTGAATTCAGGTTTTCCAATCACTTCCATGGCCACAGGTGTATAAAATCAAGCACCTAGGCATGCAGACGCTTCTACAAACATTTGTGAAAGAATGGGTCGCTCTCAGGAGCTCAGTGAATTCAAGAATGGTACCGTGATAGGTTGCCACCTCTACAATAAGTCCATTCGTGAAATTTCCTCACTACTAAATATTCCACGGTCAACTGTTAGTGGTATTATAACAAAGTGGAAGCAATTGGGAACAACAGCAACTCACCCACGAAGTGGTAGGCCACGTAAAATCACAGAGCGGGGTCAGCGCATGCTGAGGCTCACAGTGCGCAGAAGTCGCCAACTTTTTTGCAGAATCAATAGATACAGACCTCCAAACTTCATGTGGCCTTCAGATCAGCTCAAGAACAGTGCGTAGAGAGCTTCATGGAATGGGTTTCCATGGCCGAGCAGCTGCATCCAAGCCTTACATCACCAAGTGCAATGCAAAGCGTCGGATGCATTGGTGTAAAGCACGCCGCCACTTTACTCTAGAGCAGTGGAGACGTGTTCTCTGAAGTGACAAATCACGCTTCTCTGTCTGGCAATCCGATGGACGAGTCTGGGTTTGGTGGTTGCCAGGAGAACGATACTTGCCTGACTGCATTGTGCCAAGTGTAAAGTTTGGTGGAGGGGGGATTAGCAAGTTTGGTGTGGAGGAACTTGACTGGCCTGCACAGAGTCCTGACCTCAACCCGATAGAACACCTTTGGGATGAATTAGAGCAGAGACTGCGAGCCAGGCCTTCTCTTCCAACATCAGTGCCTGACCTCACAAAATCCGCTTCTAGAAGAATAAAAAAAATTCCCATAAACACACTCCTAAACCTTGTGGAAAGCCTTCCCAGAAGAGTTGAAGCTGTTATAGTTGCAAAGGGTGGGCCAACTCCATATTAAACCCTACAGATTAAGAATGGGATGTCATTAAAGTTCATGTGCATGTAAAGGCAGGCGTCCCAAAACTTTTGGCAACTTTTAGTGTATATTCACTGTTTGTTTCTTTGACATTGATTAATTCATTACTTTGGACGAGTCTCCAGAAGAACTTCTTTTAAACTTGGTAAAAGCAAAAAAAATGTGATACACCAAACCATACACTAAACCTAACCAATAGTGTTCATAAAAGCAAACTTAAGATAAAAATGCATTTGCTGAAGCAATTCATTGAGCTCTTTTATCGTGATTTGTGTGTTACTGGATACTGGACAAGTTTACTACATCAGAAAAGCCATACATATGGAGCTGGTTATGTGATGCAAACATCAAAATGTATTAGTTTACAAATCATGCACTATTGTACAAGTGCTTTGAGGTCAAAAACATAATATTGTACATGGAACCAAGCAAAAATAAGTCTTTATTAATCAATAAACTGTCCCTGTTATCATAATTTGAAAAGGAATGAATGTTGTTGGTGTTTTACTGCCACTAGTGTTCATTTCAACTGGAAACTGCTGTGAATTGTATGTTTTTAGAGTTTTTCAAATGTTTTTCCAATTAGCTTGCAAAACAATCGTCAAGACAAACTTTGAATATTGGCTTGAAACACTGTCTGAAAATTTAGCTAAATGGCAATGCTTTTTATTTTGCAGGCTTTGATGTGCAGAACAGGAATAAAATGAATGTGACACGGTCTTCAAAAAAGGTACAGGACACAAAAGTCTATTAGTGATTAAGGCATCTAAAAATGGCTACATGCACTTCCAAATTATTCAAAAAGAGCAGCAACATTAGGCACACAAATCTTTCAGCATGAAGATATCAGGTGAGGTCCTCTTACCTATGACTTCTGCTTTAAGAGGGTGACTGGTCCTACTGATGGATGGCCCCTGGTTATGAGCCTGACATGTGAAGCTGTAGATCTCTTCTGGATAACTGATGGAGTTTATGCTGAAGAAAGCCTTGTCAGCTGCCTCAACCACTCTCCTCTCAGCCACTGACATGCGGGACTTCAGTAAGCTGTATGTTATTGGAAGCGTTCCATTCTCAGCTTCACACAAAATCTTGAATGGCCGACCAACAATCACCTTATCAACAGCACGAATGACTGGGGTGGAAACAGGCACTGGAAAAAGAGGGGAGGAAAATGAGAAGCATGAAAAAAGCTTAAGGGTGCCTACTCATAAAGTGTGTTCTTGCAATCAATTGAAATGCATACAGTTGTGCTTGAATGTTTGTGAACCCCTTACAGAATCTGAAACTTGTGAAAACTTTTAAACAGGATGAAGATTTTTCCAAATTTTGTTTAAATATCAATTTGTTTAATTTTGTACTGCCCTTCAGAAGCAACAGAAGATACTTACATGTTTCCCGGAAGACAAATTAAGCACAATTTACCTTGATCTTCAAATTCACAGTTTTCATCGTGTTTCCCTCACATCAGTGAATGTTTGAACCTTTTTTAATAGTTGTGTTTGAGTCCCTCAATTGTCCTCAGTGTGAAAAGATGGATCTCAGAATCATACAGTCACTGCTGGAGAGGGTTCAAATATGCAAAAGATGCCGGAAAACCGAAGAACATGCAGGACCTGAAGGATTTTACTGAAAAACATTTGGGCAATCGTGGATCATCCAGGTAACGACACACAATATTAAGAATCAAGGGTTCGTAAATGGGGTCATTTTTATAAATTCAGCAATTTTTTTGTCTTGTGGACTATATGTAAACATCTTTTATGTAAAATATCTTATTCAGGACAGTACTAAGTAAAAAATAACATGCATTTTGTATGATCCCTCTTATTTTGTTAAAATTATTCACATTTTCACAGATTCTGCAAGGGGTTCACAATCGTAGAATCACAACTGTATATTTGCAGCATATTGCAAGCAGTCAGCTCTACACTCTTAAAAATAAAGGTTCTTTACTGGCATTGATGCATCCATGGAACCTTTCCATTCCACAAAGAGTTCTTTAGATTCTTAAAATGGTTATTTTAAGAACTGTTCTCTGAAAGGTTCTTTGTAGTGTGTAGTGTGTTGGCACCCTCGAGTTTGACTATATTGCTAGTGTATCAAACATCTTTTGTTATTACTATGTTATAACATAGTAATGAAAAAATGCTTTGTTATAACACTCTATTAATATTATGGATAATATATGCATGTCCTCTAATGCCGGAGATTTGGCAAAAGCATAAACTCTTTACCTTTAGCTTTTAAAATGAGTGGTTCGCTGGTCTTGTTAACTCCTTTAGCCACTGCCATACAGGCGTATTTCCCATTGGTGGCCAGGCTTGCAGTGGCAAAGTAGTTGGCATCTGAATGAATGACCCGATCTTCTTTCAGCAAAACATACTTTATGTCCACTTTCTTGATCTTCTCTAGGGAGCTTACAGCACTGCTGCAGGTCAGAGTGAAGCTTTCTCCTTCAAAAACCTGATCTGGGCTCATTCTCAAAATCGGCTTTGAGAACAGTTCTGAAGAGTGAACACAGAGTCAGAAAAATTATTTTATTATCATGCAGTGGAGGGTTATTATAGTTAACTAAAACTAAAACCATAAAAAGTTAATTTAAAATAAACTTGAACTGAAATAAAATATAAAAAACTCAAACTAGTTTCATTTCACCTAGTTTAGTTTAACTAAAATAAAATAAAAAATACATGTAAAACAAAAACGAAAATTGACAAACACACAACAGTATTACTAAAACTAACATAACACAGCATAACACAACCTAATAATAGTATCTCAATTATACTAAAATAATACTGATGCAGTGCAATTTATATTAAATGCTGTGTAATGTAATATGCAGCATTACTTTCTTGGCAAAGGAGAAATAAATGATAAATCAGAACAAAATCTGCATGCACAGAACTCTGCACAAAGTATATAATTATGTGCAAAATATGTGTAAAATATTTTTTAATTGTGAAAATGTTCGATATTCCATTTCCCATTCCAATTTGATATTCCGTTTTCACTACAATTTTGATGCATAAGTGCCATTATTGAAATAAAAAGGCAAACTTTTAATTCAATTTTAATGCAACAAAGTCATATGGAGATGAATGTGGAATCTTGATAGCTGAAAACATTCTAAGATTAGACAAAATGTGTATCTTTGTGGTTAGTTACCTGTGACATTTAGCTGACAGACTGCCATCTTTTGCACGCTGCCCTTCTCTGCTTTACACACATAGTCCCCTGAATCCTCAGTTCTTACTGTGAGGCTGTATGCGAAGGTTGTATGATATTGGCGAAGTACGGTGTTGCCTTTAGTAAGGAACAACTCGAGATCTGAGGAATATTGCACCTGACATGTGATCTGCACCCTGTCACCCTCAACAACATTCACTTTGGGGGAGATGCTTATATTTGGCACGATCACATTAAGATCTATAAAAAGAAAAAAAAAAAGATCCATCTCACTGTCAATGCAAAATATAATCAGCTGTGAATATGCTCTATAAAGACCCCATGAAATGACTTGATCAGCTGTTTTTTTATGTGTTGTTGTATTTCTTGGCATATCGTACTGGGGGAGAGGCATTACAACTTTAGGGAACATTTGTCAGCACCTTATTTTACAGCCATGTTCCCCATGTACATACTACATACTTATTATAGCAATTACAATAACTGGGTTGTAACTAGGTACTAACCCTGAACCTACCCCTAAACCTAACCTTAAAACTTGCATAAATCCATGAGTGAAAGATGATCAATATTTTTGACAAGATTAAGATTTCAGTGCCAACCACTTTTTTTTTTTTCTGTCCACAGTGTTTTATTTTCATGGCATCCATGATGCTGTCAGGCATGGTTGCAATAATCGCTCAATGACGAGAATTCATCAAAAATGATTTAATAATAAATCCAACTTGGAACATGCAGGAGATCAAAGGAATAAGATTAGAACACAACCACGTAAAACAATGACAGCACCGAATTATGAACAGAAGGAACTAAAGGCTTAAATACACAGAGGAGGATAATCAATGGAACAGGGAACAGTTGTGTAACTCAAATCAGAAATCATGGTGACTAACAAGTAATGATAACACAAGGAAACAAGAACAGGGAAGACGGAACCAAAACACAATGAAACTAACATAACCCTGACATTACGCAGACAGACAGACACTGGGAGGAGCTATCAGAGGTAAACACCACAGAGGAGACGATGGAGGGAGAATCCCAGGAGATGATGCAGGGAGGAGTCAGCTGACAACCCGGAGAACAGCCAGGATGAAGGCCCATGGCAGAACCGATAGGTGGAGCCAGAAATGCCACCAACTCCTGGAGACAGGAGAGCTGGAGACCCAGGTGGAGCCGAGGAGACACAGAGACCCGGCAACACTGTAAGGCCTGGAGGCCAAGGTGAAGCCATGGTGCTGGAGGACTGAGGCAGAGCTGGTGCGATTAAGGAGAAAGGCAGAGCTGAAGATAAGGAGGAGCCCGAAGGGGTGGAGGGACGAGGCACAACTATGGCCCGTCTGTGGTGTTAGCAGAGCGAAGACTGACCAAGGCGAAGCCGGAGGGACGAGGGAGCCCAGTGTAGCAGTGAGGACGGCGGTCCCAGGTGGAGCAGAGGCAGAGTGACGGGCTCTGAGGCGCAAGATGGTGCCAGGAGATTCAAACACCAAGGCAGAGCTGGAGACCGGAAGGCCAGAGGTGGATCTGAGCAGCAGAGGAGAACCAACAGAGGAGGAGCCAAGGGACTGAAGGGAGACAGCAATGGTGGGGCAGAGGAACTGGATGGCTTAGAGGAGCTGGGAGAGGGAGGCTGGGTGGGACCATCAGCTACACAGGAGACTTGGAACTGGATGGGACCAGTGGAGATACAGGAAACTTGGACCTAGGTGGGAGGCTTTGGGGAATAACCTTTATTCCTCACATAATTTAACAGAGGCCAGGCACAGCTCACCCTCAGCAGCGAGAGTATGGCCGGGGCTCCAATCCATGCCCTTGTACTCCAAGAGGACACCCACTGAGACAGATGTTGTTGCCAGCTCATGCACCTTGTCAGACTTTCTGTTGGGCTCCGGGGCAATGTTGGGCTCAGGCTCAGGCTCTGCGTCTGCGGTGGGCTCTAGCATCCTGTCCTTGATGGGCGAGGTTGGTGGCTGGCTGGGCTCTGGGTCCGGAGTGGGGCTGCTGTCTGCCTCATCCGCGAGGCAGAATGTCCCTCGAGGACCATATCCGGGCAGGTGTGCCTGAGTGCGCTCATTTAAACACACAGGGACTGATCAGGGGAGTGAGTAATGCATGCCAGATTTAAAAAGTCACTTGTGTGGTTCATGAGAATACGATGCTGATAAATCCATTTCTTCTCTTTGGGCCTGGTGTTCTGTCATTCGTGGTTGCAGTAATTGCACAATGATGAGGAATTCAACGAAAACAGTTTTTAATAATAAATCCAACTATGAACATGTAAGAGATCAGAGGAACACAACCACATAAAACAATGACGACACCGAACAATGAACAGAAGGAACTAAGGGCTTAAATACACAGATGAGGATACATCAACAGAACAGGGAACATGTGCGTAACTCAAATCAGAGACCATGGCGAGGAACAAGGAATAACAAGGAACACAGGTAAACAAGAACGGGGAAAACAAAACCAAAACACCATGAAGCTAACCTAAATCTGACAGATGGCTCTCCGGTATCTTTTTAGATGTTTGTGTGTGTGGAACTTTAGAAATTTGTCATACAATCTCTACTCAGCATTTTTAACGTTTAACATTAAGAGCAATACTTTGAGTTTTTGGAGTGAGCACGGCTACCTTAAACACCTTAGATCGTTTATTGCATTATGCCTATTTAAGATTTTGAGAGACTGCAAATTGTAAATGCATTTACACTACTGTTCAAAGGTTTGGGCACTGTAAGATTTTTGATGTTTTTGAAAAAAGTCTCTTATACTTAAGACTGCATTTATTTGATCAAAAATACAGTAAAATACAGGATCAGTGTTACATGATCCTTCAGAAATCATTCTTATATGCTGATTTGATGCACAATAAGAATTTCTTATTATCAATGTTGAAAACAGTTGTGCTGCTTCATATTCTTTGATGAATAGAAAGTTCAAAAGAACAGCATTTATTTCAAATAGAAAATAGAAATATTTTGTAACAACGTAAAAGTCTTTATTGCCACTTTTGATCATTTTAATGCATTCTTGCTGAATAAAAGTATTAATTTCTTTAAAGGGTTAAGAAATGCGTAAATCTTAAAAACAGACTGAAATAGTTGAGTATAAAGCCACAAAACAACAATTTTGATTTCATGGGGTTTTTATGCCAAGTTTCTTTGACCATGCAAAATGTACATGATGTTACCTTGTACAGTCACTTTCACCGTGTTGCTTTTGTTGGAGAAACCTGCATTGGGATGCATGATAACCATATAGACGCAGTGCAGGTGGACGTCTGTGAGCTTCTGCGTGGTAAGAGTGGTCGTCACAGAGTTGCTGGCACTACTGACTCGCTTGACCTCCTGATCGCCCTCGTAGAAATAGAAGTTCAGACTGCCCGTCTCCTCTGGTGCGCTGCATGTCGCACTGATGATTTCCCCCTCAGAAATGATATCAGACTTCACCGTCATCGTGGGGACTTGAAGGCCTGTATGGGTTTAAAGACTCTTTATTAATCGCTGATCTCTCCATAATCAGCCACATCAACTTGAGGTGGGGCTCCTTTGAGGAACATCAGTTATGTTACTAACCGGTGACTCTGAGTGCCTGACTGTTGCTGGTCTTGATCTTGTCGTAGATGCGGACAGTGCACTGGTAGCGACCCGATTTGGACACCCTGGCTGGAGATAAACTGCGCTCCACCACTGAGGCGCTGATATTTTTGGAGTACACCACCTGATCGTCCTGCAGGAAGCTGAAGGTGTATGTCAGCGGCTGGGGGAGGCTGTGACTGACCTTGGCCTCACAACGCAAGGTTAGGTTAGTGCCACTCGTCACATTATTACCAGGAAGCACTGTCAACGTCACCTGATCAATGGTGAAGGCTGCTCAGAAAGACCCAGAGATAAAACACACACACACACACACACACACACACACGTTTGTTTCACTATATTAGTGAGGGGATTGCATAGACTTCCATTGACACACACACACACCGTGTGGGGCTGTGTCGAAGAAATTCCACATATAATGAATAAAAATATAAAATTAAAACATTAAATGTAGCAACAGAATATCAACAGATCATAAAAAACATAAAATGACAGAATATATTGTTGACAACTGGATTATTTATAAATATAGCAATTATATAAATTAAATTATTTAAATAAATAATATGAATATCAGATTAATACAATTTTAATAATTATGTCAAATTGTGTTTTTGAAAGGTGCAATATAAATAAACAAATATTTAATACTTTTAAATATTACTATAAAATTATTTTACACATTTATTATTGACAGTCAGAAGATTCATCGTTTGCAGTACACAATAGATGGCTCTTTAAATAAAAATAAAAAATTCAGAAAAGGTTTTTAAACCTTTTTGTTTGAAGAGATTATACAAATTGATTGCAATCTCAAAAACACCTGTTGGGTCTGAGATAATTTTAGTTCATTTTTGCTCACAAGTTTTGTTAAATCTGCTGTGAATTCTGCAAACTTTCTGTCACACATTTATAGTGTCTTTATGGTAATAATATAAAATATATTTAATCAGTAAAATATAATTTAATGTAATTTTTATTGAAACTTGTATGTAATCTATTTAAATATATTTGTAATCACACATTGCTAAATGGTGAAGTTTCAATTTAGCATATTTAAAATAGATTAACTTTAAATGTAATATACTGTAAAATAACACACAAAATTATAAATCAAGTACTTTACATGTGCTTTAGTAAGTGCACTTCTTTAAAGCACAACAAAAATTATTTTAAAAATAATTTAAAATGTACTTTAAAATAAATCTTTCAATCAGACATTATTACTAAGTGCACTTCTTTTTCACAAGGGGTGAATTCTGGGATTGCCCTCTCTGTGAAAGGTAAAACGACAGCGCCAGTATACAGCATGTTCATTCTTACAGAAACGTGTGCTTCCTTCGGTTCACGAAAACAAAAAAAGTCCATCAGATGCCACTTCTAAAGAGTCATCCTCTCGGTATGTTTACTTTGAGCAGAACACACTGAGCTCTTTTCCTGAAGTCTTAAAGAAGGCCACACTGAGAGTGTGGAAAGCAGCGGCGTTCCGAACAGAAAGAAGCGGAAGGAAGGAAATCACATAAACAAACAAAACATTATTCCCTCAGGAGCTCAACAGAGCCTATGATTTCTGCCGTACAACTCTCAGCCTGGCCAACAAACACAACCAGAGTTCTCCGCTGTAAACACCACTAAAATCTGGAAAAACAAGGATAATCCAAACCCAAATTTAATGGTGGTAGGTTGATTAGAAAACATTAGTGTTTGTGGGTTGGAATCTGCATCACTGATCTTGTTTGAGCCTCTAATTAGACGCAGACTAAACATCTTGCTATTACACAAAGCACAAACTTCCTCTGAGCGACTAAACAGTGCGTGACAAAATAATCTCTGAAGGCTCAAAGCATCCAATGTCAGATCTGTGCTGACTAAAAATACATCCAATAAGTCTCAGAAAATCTCAGAACTGTCATGATATTTCACTGCTCCCTTTTCCCAACTATATAAATCAAGCAGTCAGGTTCATCTGAGAGAGGTAAAAATAACCCAACAGAAACTGGTGTCCTGTCGTCGTGACCAAAACCGTGTCTCTCACATGCAAATAAAACAGAAACTGAGGACTTACCTGCCTGTGTATCGGCCACTTGCCCTGCAGATAAGAGCAAAAGTGATAAAGAGATGAGACAAATGAATAAAAAGAGGATGTGACGGTCTGAATCTGTCCATAGTGTCCTTACACAGAGCGCTCAGGCTGATGTGGAGCAGGCCGAGCCAGAGAAGACACAAGCTCATCTTTACAGGTGAGTGTTCATGAATGTGAAGGACGTGGAGGATGGAGAGAAGGGCAGAATGCTTGCACTTATCACATGGAACCGCCTTTCTTTGTTTAACATGGATCAGGAAACGTGTTCCTTCCTCAGGATGTGTGTATTTGAATGCTTAGTTCATCCAGACCCTTGAACACATTGGCATTCTGTTAATGGCTTGATCTCAAAGGCCTCCTGTTTCAGTGCTGTGTTGAAGACATCACAGAGTTGAAGATGCATCAACGGTGTGGCATCCGTCCAGCACAAACATCAAAAGTACCATGGTAGCTTTTTTTTTTTGGCCCTGGCACCATGATATCAAATTTCTTGACATGGTAACTATGGTAAAACCATGTATTCTCTGTTCAGATATTACTATGGTTATGAACAGACCATAGAAAAAAACAAACAAAAAAACACACATTTTTCATCATGTATCATAATACAATGATTTTTTTCAAGTGGTGCACACTGCAGAGCCAAATGATGTCCATCTCCCCTCACTGGATGTATTGGGTGGAGCTTGACCTAGTTTAGCTCCACTCCTGTGGACCTATTGGGTGGAGCTTGACCTAGTCCAGCTCCACCTCTCTGGATGTAATGGGTGGAGCTTGACCAAGTCAAGTGGTGCTCACTGCAGAGCCAAACGACGTCCAGCTCGCCTTCTCTGTATCTATTGGGTGGAGTTATGTTTAGTGATATTATGGGTAGGGTTAGGGTGTGGTCAAACTGTCAAGCTCCACCAATTTGTTCTGCTGTGAACAGCCTCTCTATTTTTGGTAATTCCATGTTTTTGGCTAGTGTTCTTTTATGGTCACCATGATTTTGCCAAGTAAGACATGTTCCTGGATCAACATAGATTATTGATCCTGGAACAACATTCCTGTCCGAAAATGTAGTCCTAACCCTATCCCTACCTCTAAACATAACCCTACCCATAACTTAATTTTAATAACTTAATTTTTTAATCCCTAAAATCAGAGGGAAATGATAGGTGAATAACACTGATGTAGAAGCACCTAACCCTGGTTGTAAGCCTAAACTTGACAAACTGTAAACTTGTCCTTCAAATCTGATTGGTTGATTGGAATGTTGTTCCAGGATCAACAATGGTTCTACATTTCATTTAAGTATTATAGGTTTAAGATTTTCCATCAAATCTTTAATTTTATTTCAGCTTTATTTCAATTAACAGTTAATAGTTTTAGTTTACAATAACAACACTGTTTGTGGCAGTGTGTACCATGGTATTGCCGTGTTTTCAGGCATGTTTCCATTGCGATGCCATTGATTTTGGACATGTTTAATGTAGAGCTATGCATTTTTGGGCATATTTAGTTTTTTGGATATTGCACCATAGTAAAACCATGTATTTCTAGACATGTAACATGATATTACTATAGTATGTTGTACCATGATTAGACATGTACCATGGTAGTACTTATCTAAAAATATATAGTAGGCTATTATGTAAGTTAATACTTTGCATTTTTGTTTTGCCATCTATCATGGTATTATATGTCCAAGAAACATAATACGCAGTACTATGTATTTTTGGACCATGCACCATGGTAATACCATGGATTTGTGGACATGTACTATGGTATTTTATAAGTATATCATGTCAAAGTATTATCATATTAAGGTATGGTACAATCACTTTACCATAGTACGACTACAGTACTTTGAGAAGCTGTTTCACTCGGATATACGTCACAATAGGAAAGACAAGACTCTCAACTTCCGTTTCATGCCGACTTTAAGGCTTAAAAGTCAAACCCATCCTTTGCCAGATCCATAGAAAGAATAGCCTCTGCAAAAGTGACCTGGCATGTTGGGCACATGACAGAAAGTCCATGATTAAACTCGTTCAAAGAGAATGAGTTAAAACCAAATGTCAATACGTGCCTCTGGCTTTCAAGGTTCTGAATATAGATCATTTCTGAAGTGTATCTGTCTCACTGGCCAAGTGAACGCTGTTGTTAGGTTGCAGTATGTAAGTTTGACCACTAGATGTTGCTCTAAGTTTGCAGAGAGGATGTTGTGTGTAGGGAGACTGTGAGACTGTGTACAGTCTTTAAAGAGGCAGAGGTTTGTGTTGATATTAAATTAGTATAATGCTTCATCTCTTCATTATCAAAGACCAGAAATTAGCAAAATGGTATTTCTGTCCCTACACTCATAAATTTCCTGTCAAAACAAGTTGTGATGCCTTGGATGAGAGAATTAATTGAAGCTGTCACATTCACTGCATCTGTATGACACTTTGAGCGAAAGCCTCTGTTAATGGCGGTTTCTTTCCTCACTCGCCTGAGGGAACTCCTGAATTAACAGTGCTAAATGATTCATGCTGTATGTTTGAGCTTAATTGGGCGTCTACCTCGCTAGCACACACCAGCACACCAGTTTAGCCTTTTTCAGTGAATTAGCTCTGGTTTAGCACACCATGTCAAACACAGGATGTCCTGCTGCTCACATGAAAACAGATCCCACGGCCACAAAGTCAGAGCACAATGAAGAATCAGTGACTAACACTAATACTCTATTGTTTTTCTGCTTTAGCTGCATGTTACACTATTTTAGTAGGATGGCCCTTCTGCAGCACATGGAAATACAGGTTTAGATGGGCTTGTTATCAAGTGACACAATATAATGCCTTTTATCACCTGGAATAGGGGCTCACGGCCCCTAACACTCACACAAATATGTGCATGCAAATATGTTCATGAACTATGTGTTGCCTCATAAACAGCAGAGTCTGTCTAAAAAAAAAAAAAAAAGTGCTTAGCAAAAGCCTGTAGAAACAGCTTATGATCTCAATAGCTCTATTTTAGCGGCACTCTAGCACCATTCACAACATCTTAGCATACAACCACACTACCTAATAACCAATCACAAAAACGTAGCAACCGTAGCACAGTATATACACATTTTTTTAAGCTTGGGGATGATAAGAGGTGTTCATTTTAAAACCATTAACATTATGCTCATCAAGGCTGTATTTATTTGTTCATAAACAGTATAAGCAGTATTGTGAAATATGAATAACTGTTTTCTATTTGAATACATTTTAAAATGCAATTAATTTATTCCTGTGATCAAAGCTGAAATTTCAGCATCATTACTCCAGTCTTCGTTGTCACATGATCTAATAGGATGATTTGATGCTCAAGAAACATTTCATATTATTATCAATGTTGAAAACTGTTGTGCTGCTTAATATTTTTTTGTGGAAATCGTATTAATTTTTTTTTTTTTTCAAGATTGATAAATAGAAAAATGTAGGGTGGGACTTGATTTTGTCCTTGTGCAAATTATTGGATGGTTGTGGTTTGCTATTGGTTGATCTCATATGAGTGACAGGTTGTCCTGCCCTCGCACCAGTAAACAGGTAATCAGAGACATGGGAAAAAAAAAGGTACAAAAGCTCAGAAAAAAAAAAAAGGTATAAAAGCTGTCACTGGGGCGGATGTCACCGTCAGGTTGCAAATTAAGTTTGGTAAAGCATGGTGGAGACTTGACCTGCAGAACCAGGGGGACACCCGACAGAGACGGAGCTGCTGGGGGTTCAGACCCAGGCGGAGATGAAGAACTGAAGGGATCGGGTGATACCGAATGTCTTGGAGGGCAAGGCGTAACCACAGCGACAAGCAACCGAGGTGGGCGGCAGAAGACTGAGGCGAAGGGAGAGCGAGCGAGGACCAAGGCGGAGCTCAAGGGAAGGAGGAGCCGAAGTTGTGGAGGGACGAAGAGCAGCTGAAGGCCAGGAAGACCATGGCACAGGCCGAGCAACAACTGACCAAGGTAGAGCCGGAGGGACAAGGAAGCACAGTGAAGCCATAGGGATAATGGTGCCAGGTGCAGCCGAGGGATCAAGGAGCCGCGGTGAAGCCAACTGCTTGACAGGCAGAGGTAAAGTGATGGGCTCGGAAGTTCTAGGCAGAGCTAGAGAGTCAACACTCCAGGACTGTACTGACAAACACGAAGCTTGAGGCGAGTCCAAGCAGTAAGACGGAGCCAGCGTGGGAGGAGCTGAATGGCTGAGGGGAGACGGCAGAGCAGACAGGGATTTCACAAATAAATTTCTAGGTTGACACAGGACAGACAAATCTCTCAGGCACAAACCTCTTGGCCAACACGGAACAAGATGATATTTCTCACTAGGCTGACTTGAAACATATAGAGGAGGTGGGAGAGGGAGGCAGGGCGAGAACACAGACATCAGTAACAGGTACAGTGCAGAGGCAGGATACACTCACTCTCCCAATCAATTAGCGAAACTTCCACCTCCGCAGTAGAGGGACTAGGGCTCCACTTCATCCCCTCAAACTCCACCAGAATTCCCTCAGGGACTGACGTATGGCTGCTCACGCACCTGGTCAGACGTTTCTTCAGGCTCGGTCTCCAAGATGATCCTTGGCTCAGTCCCTTTCCTCACTGGCGCTGGTATTGTGGCGGGCTCTGGCTTTGCGTCTGTGGTGGGCTCAGGCTTGTCTGTCACTGATGGTGGGTACGGCTGGCACTCTGTTTTCCTCCTCACCAGTGTTAATTTTGACAGCAAAATTTTATTTAGTTTAAGTCATAGTCTTTTGACTAAAATGTCATATTTTAGTCACATGAATTGTTTTAGTCGACTAAATATCATAAGGTTTTAGTTGACTAAATCTACAATAAATTTAGTCGACTAAAATCTAAGGAGTTTAGTTAAATTGTAAGGCATTAATTAAGCATTACATAACCGACTGTTACTTGAATACATGCCAAAACTGACATTTTGACATAATTGTGTGTGATTTTGACCGTTCAAGAGCAAAAATACATGAAAAAGAGCTCAATTCAGTACTCGCCAGGGCTTAATGCATACTTTTTTTTTCCCCCAAGGAGCACATATCCTAAATTGAAAAATGTTGGAGCGCATTTAGAAAATTGTGGGGCGCAATGGAAAAAAAAAAAAATACACTTTATAAAACAGACTTTAGTATTTATGACATTTTAGTACAAACCCAATTCCAAAAAAGTTGGGACACTGTACAAATTGTGAATAAAAAAGGAATGCAATAATTTACAAATCTCATAAACTTATATTTTATTCACAATAGAATATAGATAACATATCAAATGTTGAAAGTGAGACATTTTGAAATGTCATGCCAAATATTGGCTCATTTTGGATTTTATGAGAGCTACACATTCCAAAAAAGTTGGGACAGGTAGCAATAAGAGGCCGGAAAAGTTAAATGTGCATATAAGGAACAGCTGGAGGACCAATTTGCAACTTATTAGGTCAATTGGCAACATGATTGGGTATAAAAAGAGCCTCTCAGAGTGGCAGTGTCTCTCAGAAGTCAAGATGGGCAGAGGATCACCAATTCCCCCAATGCTGCGGCGAAAAATAGTGGAGCAATATCAGAAAGGAGTTTCTCAGAGAAAAATTGCAAAGAGTTTGAAGTTATCATCATCATCTACAGTGCATAATATCATCCAAAGATTCAGAGAATCTGGAACAATCTCTGTGCGTAAGAGTCAAGGCCAGAAAACCATACTGGATGCCCGTGATCTTCAGATCCTTAGACGGCACTGCATCACATACAGGAATGCTACTGTAATGGAAATCACAACATGGGCTCAGGAATACTTCCAGAAAACATTGTCGGTGAACACAATCCACCGTGCCATTCGCCGTTGCCGGCTAAAACTCTATAGGTTAAAAAAAGAAGCCATATCTAAACATGATCCAGAAGCGCAGGCGTTTTCTCTGGGCCAAGTGGAAAACTGTTCTGTGGTCAGACGAATCAAAATTTGAAGTTCTTTTTGGAAAACTGGGACGCCATGTCATCCGGACTAAAGAGGACAAGGACAACCCAAGTTGTTATCAGCGCTCAGTTCAGAAGCCTGCATCTCTGATGGTATGGGGTTGCATGAGTGCGTGTGGCATGGGCAGCTTACACATCTGGAAAGGCACCATCAATGCTGAAAGGTATATCCAAGTTCTAGAACAACATATGCTCCCATCCAGACGTTGTCTCTTTCAGGGAAGACCTTGCATTTTCCAACATGACAATGCCAGACCACATACTGCATCAATTACAACATCATGGCTGCGTAGAAGAAGGATCCGGGTACTGAAATGGCCAGCCTGCAGTCCAGATCTTTCACCCATAGAAAACATTTGGTGCATCATAAAGAGGAAGATGCGACAAAGAAGACCTAAGACAGTTGAGCAACTAGAAGCCTGTATTAGACAAGAATGGGACAACATTCCTATTCCTAAACTTGAGCAACTTGTCTCCTCAGTCCCCAGACGTTTGCAGACTGTTATAAAAAGAAGAGGGGATGCCACACAGTGGTAAACATGGCCTTGTCCCAACTTTTTTGAGATGTGTTGATGCCATGAAATTTAAAATCAACTTATTTTTCCCTTAAAATGATACATTTTCTCAGTTTAAACATTTGATATGTCATCTATGTTGTATTCTGAATAGAATATTGAAATTTGAAACTTCCACATCATTGCATTCTGTTTTTATTCACAATTTGTACAGTGTCCCAACTTTTTTGGAATTGGGTTTGTATAATTGAGGTACTAATAGTTTTTGTTAATATTTTTGATTAGATTTGATTTTTTTTTTTTTTTTTTTTTTTTTTTTTTAAAACATCTATACAGTTTTTATATATTTTTTTTTTATTTCTGTTTCAGTTAGTATATCAGGTTAAGCTAAAGCTCCAAATAAGTTTACTTTTTTTTTTAAATTTTAGTAATAAATATTTATTTAATTTCAAGTAATGATGACTTTTTTAAAATGGTTTTAGTTAACTATATTATAACCCTGATACTTTATTGAATGTGTGTCAAGTAATGTTCTTAGTCTTTTCTCCTTACTAAGAATTAAATGGGAATGAAATTAAATACAGTTTATTGTGTAACCAAAATATCAATAATGACCAGGGAAAACACACACACACACACACACACACACACACACACATAAATGCGTGACTTAATTATAAACAAGCTTGAAATACACATTGACTCTTATTTTGAAATGTCTGCGCCTTACTATTGCAGTTGCTCTTTCAAGTTCAGATGAGGGAGATAAAATATGCAGTGTTACAACCGTCTAAACCATATTACCATATAAACATCGTAAAGTAAACATTGTCATTATTCCTCAGCATTAGTTCATGAACAATTGCCTGGCATTAATGTGCGCTATTCATTGATTGAACCGCTCTGAAGCGCTGTCGCGTGAGCCTGTAGAACACACAACAGCGCCGTGTTTTCCCGCGGTTAGATCAGCACGTTACAATTCAAATGTGCGCATCTATTACACAGGACATCAGTACTGATGGGATCTCTTTCCTAATCGTCCCTCCCTAACATTTTCGTCTCGTTTTTATTCGTTGACGAAAATGACTGTAGGTTTTCGTCATAGTTTTTGTCATTCAAAACTGTTTTTTATTTAGTTATCGTCTCATTTTCGTCAATGAAAAAATGTCGTTGACAAACATTATGACGAAAATTATTTGTCAATGACATTAACACTGCTCCTCACTCTCACAAATTGTGAAGTAGGAACCCTTGTGGAAGAGTATCCACATACTCCATAAAGAGTATCGTGTCCAGGCAAGCGCACTCTCGTCTCTGCGTTCAAGCTGGCCCAGAAAACAAGGTGGTAAAGGTCCACAAATACCTGTGTGTGCCTCTCTAGGGACTGGCTCCCTTGTGAGAGGAGGAGGATACGATCTGCTGCTAGATCCATATTTTCTTCTGTCACCACCAGGTTGCAAATAAAGTTGATGAAACGTATCTTCGCAGCAGTGCATTTATTTAACAGAACTCAACATACTCAGAATACCAGGAAACAGAACAACCAAACGTAAAATACGACGAGAACTGACAATTAAATGAAAGAAACATTGGGGTTAAATAGACAGACCAAACTAATTAACCAAATGGAAAACAGGTGTGCAAATTAATCAAACCATAACTAGCTAGAACACAGAAAACTGGGACACAGAACAGAAATACAAGACAAAAAATGACCCAAACAGAATACAGATCACCCGTTACAGCGATACCTTTCTTTATTCATATCAGTAACTGAAATGTACATATTAGTACGATTTAGTGTAGCAATTAGTACCTACATTATCTTATTTATATTAATGTACATTATTTTAGTACTTTTTGAAAGGGTATCACCCCAGTGACATCTTTTGTACACTCCCCTTGAGAGTGTGGGATTGGCTTTTCCACAATGTTTAAAAATATTTTAGAAGGCAGCATAGTAATGCTGCCTATACCTTTTTTTTTGGAACAGGCTTTCCACCAGTGACGCACCTACGATGCCTTAAAATACTGCGACTAGGTTTTGGAACAGAGCCTTTGTTTTACATTTGGCTCCCTCAGAATCTAATGATCTGGCTGTATCAGCAGCGGGGAAGTAATGATTTTGCAGACTGCTTTGAAGGAGCTGTGCAACACAAATTTAGTATTGTAACAACCCGTATTAAAGTGCTAGCTTGATTTATTCCCAGGTCCTGGCAGAGCTGTCTTGATGGAGGGGTCATGCGTTGAGGGTCCTGATTAATGGTTGTACCTGAAGCTGCAGTGCCTGCGCTGGGCTGAACCGTAAGAAAGAGCGGCTCTTTTCGAGCACAGAGCGGAGTCATAAAAATCACTCAGGGTCTTAATAGCGCCTGTCATGGAGGCAAAGAGCGCCAAGGTAACAAGCTGCATGTGGGAAAACAAACCGGAGCGAGGATAAATTTTTCAACACCAGCATTACCGAGCAAGTTAAATAAGACTAAATGGCAGCCAATAACTCACACATGGTACTTCAATTTACCATTATGCTATGCATTATTATTTCAGCTATTTTCTCACTTATAGCACGAGCAGCTAGTAATTCCTTGATTTGTTATGGCACATTTGTTAGGAATTTGAAGTTAACAATACAGCTAGAAAGACACAGCTGCCACTTCCCTTTGGAGGCATGAGGCGAAAATTGAATTGACAGTGTTTTGCCAAGTCACTGACAGCCATGAGATGTAATATTTGCCTAAATCGAATGAGGGTGACAGGTGCATTTTGTTTTTGACAAAGAGACAATGAAGACAGCGACATGCACCAGACGTGACAGGTCTCTGGTTTTTGCCGCAGACACGTGTCTATGCTAAGGGCGGCCACTTATATTCTCTTAATCGGTAAAATCTAGGTCATTCTGCGGTTGCTGTCCAAATGTCCTCGCACGTGACTAGGTAAAAACAATTAAATACATGCTTTTATAGCTATCTGTGCCAGTCACAACTATTTTTTTTTTAATCTAGAACACTAGCTGATCTCCCGCTATTATCAGTCACCTTATATTAAAGTGATAAATCCAATCTAAATTCATCCCATGGGGAAAGAAACAAATAAATTAAAATGATAGCGATTTAGAGAGAATCTCTTATATTGACTCTACATTAAAACCCACAGGATTTTATACAAGACCCTATAGGATGTTTAATTTATTTCAGGAGTGACTTTTCTCATTTTCTGTACATTTATCAGGTCATTTTAACATCTTTTTAACAGTTTTAGTGCACTTTATGAGTGACCTCACATGCACAACAAAACTTTTCAAGACAATTCAGCACTTTGGATTTTAAGGTTTTATATGTAAATCAATAGAGCGCTGGAGTGATGATGTATTTTTGTAGGCCAACCCGTAAGTTAAGGGGCTTTCACACCAGTTAGTTATAGGAACTAGCCACCAGGGCGTTTCCCAGGGTGAACCAAGGGCCAGATTTACTAACAGCTTGTGCCAGCACAAGCCCTCTTTTCACATTAAAAAAGCAAATAGAGTAAATCAGGATTTACTAAAGACAAGCAGTGAAAAATGAGCGCTGGAAAGGCATGGACAGGGTTATTATTGCGGCTGACCTTATTGCATATGCATTTGTAGGAGTTTCCCTTTCAGACGCAAAATTTATGAGAGGAGAGTATTTAAATGAATCACACAAGGTGATTTACTAAGGTTTGCGCTCGTCAATTTACTGGTGTTTGCGCCATTATTTACCGGCCGAAAAAGCATGTCTTAAACCAGACGCTAATTTGCACTCCTCTTGGTAGATTGCATTGGTTATTATGGAAATGATCCGGCTGTGTCTGTGTTCTTTAATTTGCATGTTGTCAGTAGATCACGCGCAGAACTTTCTACTCCTATCTGCGCTTTTTTGGAATTGTGCTCTCACGCTAATTTGCCCTGTTTAGTAAATCTGGCCCTTTCCCAGCAAACAATAGCAAAATAACGAGATGTATGATATCCCATCATGTAAGCAAAGTCAACAGTGATTACAAGGTGTTTGGTTTCATTTCTTTGACATGTTCATGTTCTAGATGACTAGTCTATTCTTGGGCTATGGTCAGACGTCTATTAAATTTTCACTGACAGACAAAATTCTGCCTTTTTTTAGCCTAGACGTCAGGGCTGTGTTTGGACGGCTATTAGATGTCTTTTAAACACAAAATTGCTTGCTGGGTTATGTTCCCCTAGGGCCATTTTTCTGGTTGCATTCATACCGCCGGAAGGAACTCTGAAGTGATGTAAGTCAGCAAACAGCGATCTCATTTAACACCAACAACTGGAGGATGGAGGGCGCCATGATCGGAGCTGTGTTTTCGTTGTGTGTCTTGGGTTTCATGATAAAAGAAAAGGTTGAGAAGTGCCTGGAGTTAATCTACATCTATCACTGTTTTCCACATTCGTGGAGTAAGTATATAAACTGTGTGTTTATAGGCCTTTTTAAAAATGGTGTGTGCTGGTGTTTCATGTGGCATGTGTTCGCCCAATCAGTGTACACTTAAGTCACTGGTAGTTTGTATTGTGCTGGGTTAGACCCTACTCTGAAGTAGGAGCTAATTTAGTTACTCTAAAAGGCATTCCTAGAACTAAAATCATTCCCACTTCCTGTGGTGCGAACACACAAAAAAGCGGATACTTCTGCCAATAGTTATAGGAACTATGAAAAAATTCCTCTGGGGCGAAAGCCCCTTTAAGCATCACCCTGACAAAAATCCAATAGGTTTTTTCCATTGGCTTTTGGATTATTGCAAAAAATAATCTATATGACCAACAAAAGTTTATGATTCTTACATGTTTCGTTCACCATAATAATCTTCCCATATGATCACAACTTTTATGAATTTTGAAGCCTAAATATAATCGGAAGAAGTAAAACGCTAAATGTAGGATATAAATGAGCTACATCACAGTCACTTGACTTAAACATCACCACCATTAAGCTTTTAACAATTTCAGTCTTTAAAAAAAAATGAGTTTGCAAGAGTCCGATTTATAAGTTTATAACTAGTGAGTAGATGAGTTTACCTGTTCATCCTGATGATGTTTAATGTCCCCGACAACCTCTGTAGTCCCATTTAGACTTACAAGACTTACAAGACTTACAAGACTTACTTGTGTTTGTATTTTATGTTGTAGAGGGAAAAAATATAACTTGAGCTTGTGTTAATCACAGCCCTTATTTCAGGCATTTAATCAAAAACCCATCTAAAAAACCCATTGGATTCAGGACAATGCAACTGGAAGTGCTAACATTTTTGGCCTACAACATGTCATTCCTGCAGCACTTTATTAACAAACAATGAAAGAACAAGTTTGTGCTATCATTAAAATCACTGCATACCTGCCTAATTTCAGCCAATACGGGAGTGGTTCCAATTTGTTTTTATACTTTTATTCTTTTGAAGCGAACTGGTAAATTATTGTCTGAAAACAATTTCTTCTTCTTATTATATCACTCTTATTTAAGTGGACAGCATTGTTGGACAGATATTCTGAAATGTACCAGTATGTTTTCTGTTAAGTTTAGGGACAATTCCTTAAACCCTAAAACAACACAATACAATGTATAGTTCAAAATATTTGTAAAACACCTGTGAAAATTCCTTCATATTAACATGGTACATGGTACATGGTCCCATTAGACATTTTAGGTTTCAGAAGGGTGCAGCAGACTTCTATCCAACAGTCAAAGTGGCATTATGCCAGGAAAATGTGGATCGCAAGGCTGCCATTTGGGACAGAGCCACAGATGTAAACGCGAGAACTCGCAGTTGTCATTGCGACAACCTAGAACACAAGAGAGATATTCAGCTCAGAGAAGAAAGCATGTATAATTTTCTAGGACTTGTGTTTTGTGTCGTGTTTTAATCGAAATGGTGCGCTTGTGTGCTTGTCATGTGTGAGCCGGAGTGAGCTGCTGTCCTCACACACTCTCATGAAAGAGTAAGGAAGCACAGATTTCACTTAGCAACAAAAGTGCGTGATCGGTTTAAACACTGACTTGTCTTGTGCTTTCACATCAGTGCTGCGTAAATCCTCCTTGGCTGTTTGGCTGCTTTCAATGTGAGTGAGTGTCTGTTGCTAAGCATCTAGCCAGAACATTTTAACCCTACATCATTTTACAGTGCTAAACTTTGGAGCAGGGTTTCTTAACCCCGGATGAAAAGCGATGCTAACCTCCCTTCTAAATTGCAAGTGTGAAATGTTCCACTACCCAGGCTTAAAAGCAAGGTTCAGAACGACGGTTAAGTGCAGCGTGAAATGCCTATGTGTGCATCTTATCTTCCTTCTCTCTCTGTTTCTCTTCCCTTCTGTCATCCGTCAATAATACATGACATGAGCAGTTTTTAGATGGCCGCTTCTTTTGCTCCGCCAGTTGCTGGGGAGAACTGACACAATATGTTGAGTCAGTGTTTGCATAGCCAACTCAACGGAAGCGTGTGTACACGGGTGGCAGACACCTCGGATGGGTTGAGTCATCCAACTGAGTTTATATAATACATGGAAACTATCCGTTAGCATTCACATGAACTCAATAGCACTTGTTTGGCGAGTGCAGAACCCCCTGAAAGTATGAGATTTCTGCCATCTTTGCTCATGGGTGCTCATTAATTTTGGGCCAATTACCTGAGCTGTAAATGCAACCAAATATAACATAAGAACAGCACTGATTGATTGGCTGATGGCAGCACAAGTCTCAATCCCTTCAAATGGAGTCGGAAATATCATGTTATATGGAAAATCCTAATTAGGTGTTCCAAGCACATAAATGACTGGGCAAAGTCTTATTTATAATTGGAAAACTCTGAATTTTAGATGATACACAAGTTGTGATGTTGAAAGGAGCACGTTGATATGGCCATGATGGGAACACTAATCTATATTATAGATAATATCACATATTATCTATATTATAGACACTCTTAAAACAATTTTAGACACTCTTAAAATAAAGGCTCCAGAAGGCGATTTTTGCAGTGATGCCATAGAAGAAACATTTTTGGTTCCCCAAAGAACCTCTCAGTGATCAGTTCTTAAAAGAACCATTTTGTCTTAGTGAGAAGAACATTAAAGGTTAAAGGTTCTTCATGGAACCATGAGGGGCTTTCACACCGGAGAAACCTTTTCATAGTTCCTAGAACTATTAGCGGAAGTACCCGGATTTTGGTGTGTTCGCACCACAGGAACTAGGAACGATTTTAGTACTAGGAACTCCTATTGGGGGAACTAATTTAGCTCCTACTTCAGAGTAGGGTCTAACCCAGGACAATAGGAACTATCAGTGACGTAAGTGTACGCTGATTGGCTGAACGCACGTGAAACACCAGCACCCACCATTTAAAAAAAAAAAGAAAAAAAAAAAATCGACTCTACGAACATGGAAAACAGTGATAGATTGCGTTGGAAAGTTGCGTTGGATTTTTTCTTTAGCATAAAGGTTGAGAGGTCCCAACCTTGCCACAAGGTTTATCAGTTTGTTTATGGGAATTTTTGACCATTCTTCTAGAATAGCATTTGTGAGGTCAGGCACTGATGTTGGACGAGAAGGCCTGGCTTGCAGTCTCCGCTCTAATTCATCCCAAAGGTGTTCTATCGAGATAAGGTCAGGACTCTGTGCAGGCCAGTCAAGTTCCTCCACACCAAACTCACTCATCCATGTCTTTATGGACCTTGCTTTGTGCACTGGTGTGCAGTCATGTTGGAACAGGAAGGGGCCATCCCTAAACTGCTCCCACAAAGTTGGGAGCATGAAATTGTCCAAAATGTCTTGGTATGCTGAAGCATTAAGAATTCCTTTCACTGGAACTAAGGGGCCAAGCCCAACCCCTGAAAAACAACCCCACACCATAATCCACCAAACTTTACACTTGGCGCAATGCAGTCAGGCAAGTGCCATTCTCCTGGCAACCGCCAAACCCTGACTCGTCCATTGGATTGCATTAAGGCTTGGAGGCAGCTGCTCGGCCATGGAAACTCATTCCATGAAGCTCTCTACGCACTTGACTACGCGCCTCAGCATGCGCTGACTCCGCTCTGTGATTGTACATGGCTTACCACTTTATGGCTGAGTTGCTGTTGTTCCCAATTGCTTCCACTTTGTTATAATACCACTAACAGTTGACCGTGGAATATTTAGTAGTGAGGAAATTTCATGAATGGACTTATTGCACAGGTGGCAACCTATAACGGTACCACGCTTGAATTCACTGAGCGACCCATTCTTTCACAAATGTTTGTAGAAGCAGTCTGCATGCCTTGGTGCTTGATTGTATACACCTTTGGCCATGGAAGTGATTAGAACGCCTGAATTCATTGATTTGGAGGGGTGTCCCAATACATTTGTCAATATGGTGTATATGAGTGAATAACTAATTTTTTACGGTTTGCTTTATGCACTTGAAGTCAGCATACATCTATCCTGTGCTGTGACGTCAATAACGTCTTATAGGGAAAGATTGTTTCAAGCTGTTAGGAGCCCTTCAAAATGGACACTGCTAAAACAGCTATCATAGCATAATAAAATATTTAAATGCTTTTGAATGGCCAACAATGGAGAAAGACGCTTTTTGCTACCATAATGGTGTGGTTTGTCAGCTTCTGGCTCAACCAAAATCTATTTGAAAACTATCATTATTGTTGCAATTCAGTTTGGTGCCACTAATGGTGTAGAAATTACACAATGGACCTTTAAATGTGAATATATATTGGATGTAAATGAATGTTTATTTCCCAACAATAGTGATAATAATGCCATCAAGGTCTCAAGACCAATTTATCTTTGATGCAACTTTCCAGATTCGCTGACCCACAGTTTTCCCTGTTGCCCCATCACTTCTAAACCCTGCTCTCAGCCTCAAAGCTGATCACAGAACATTATCATAAAATCCTTGCAAGCAGTATTTCATGGACAAAAGCCCATTAGAACATCTCTGCAGGGTCTTTAAACACATACACTTGTAGGTTCAGGGAGCGATAACCTAAATCTGAAGACAGCATCATACAGAGTTTCATATTCTTTTACTTTGCGGGAAAAGTGCTGCAAAAAAAAGATTCTTTCTCTTGGCTAATAATTTAATTTGCATTCAGAAGCAGAAATGGAACGTTGATAGCTCATGCTAGGTATGATGCGTGTCATAACGGAATGTGGCATGCCAATTCAAACTAGAGAACCTAATTTGAAAACAGTGGAAGTCATTGGTCACCAACATACTTCCAAATATGTTCTATTATGTTCCACAGAAGAAAGAAGTCATACAGGTTCGGAACAAAATGAGATATGATGACAGAATTGCCATTTTGGGCAAACTTTCCCTTTAATGCCAGGTGAAGATTCTTCAAAAATTCTCATGTGTTCAAGAGAAGTCAAAGAAAGTAATTTTTTGGTGTACTGTTCCATTAACTCTTGATCTTGTATGTTAGTGGTCCTCTGTGTACTTTTCTTGGTTAGAAACTGTTGAGGCCTAATGGAGGTGATTTCAAACGTTTTGCAGCCACACTCAGATGCAATATAAAAACCTTCTAGAGTTATGATATTCGTTGCCTTCCCATCTGCTGCTATTTTCAAAGACAGAAATCCTTACCAAGAGTATCAAGATGTCATCACTTAGCCCGCTGTCAGTATCAGAGTGATGTAAAACTTTACAGCAAGAAGCTTTGAAAGTGCAAATGCAAATGTTTCTACCTTTATCTGCCACAAAAAGTTTTCCTTTATGCAACACTATCTTTTGTGGCTTCTTTGAAATGTCATACAGAAACATTCGACTGAAATGAATGAATGTTGTCTATCTCTTTTCCGTTTTAAGGATTGCATCAACCCAATCACCCAATGAATTGAGAACAGTCTATCTATCTATCTATCTATCTATCTATCTATCTATCTATCTATCTATCTATCTATCTATCTATCTATCTATCTATCTATCTATCTATCTGAATCGCATTTTGTAGTTCGGATACTCGTCAAATTTGTAGTTCTGACACATAGTCATGCTCTCATCATCCAAGGGTGGATCTGGAGGTCGATTGTGTAAGTAGTCTGAAAACAGGCCAGGGACCCCAGAGTTCCCCCCACTAATAATGCAGAACTCGATAATTCTATCTCTTCTTTCCACGTCTTCAGTAAAATGAGCTCCTCCACCACAGAGTCAAGGAAAGCCGGGGAAGCCCACTCACAAATCAATAGTGGCGCCAGCGAGAGAAAAGCAATGGCGCCCATCAGCTGTCCCTGCACGACTGCGAAATTGGTCACTCTGTCTGAGACGAGTAAGGGGGAAACTCTTTTTGCATTATACAGAATAAATCCCTGTAGTTGCGTTTCACTGGCTTACTGGGTGAATGTCAGGAATGCTTGCATTTTGCAAACCACTTCTCTTATGTAGGGTAACAGGAATGCAGGAGCCTATACCAGCATCTTTGGGCCATAGGCAGGGAAACACCCTGAATGTATGGGCAGTCAATAGATCTAAAGGCCTCGATATACTCACAGCAAAGTTCTTTTTTTTTTTTTTTTTCAGTGATATACTGTTAGCGAACATCCTGACGTCAACCACAATGAGATGAATATGTACCATATTGTTCTGAATATAAGACGACCCTGATTATAAGACAACCCCCCTTTTTCAAGATGTACCTTTTGGAAAAAGGTTTTTGGAAGACCAAATCTTGTATTTTATAAATAAAAAAAATGCTTTTATTTGAAAATAATTTTCATATTGAATATTTTTCATTTTTGAATTTTTGTATTGAAAGTATGGTAAATAGGCTAAAATAAACACTTGGCATACCATAAAAATAACCTGTAGCCCATCTGAATTATATAGCAATTATGCTATCCATCTCATAATGAAAACCATGTAGTGTACCAAAATTCCATTAACAGTAGAAATGAAATCTGGGTACCGTCTCACGTTTTAAAATCGTGTACGGGGGAAATTTGGTCCCGTCAGCTAGGCACGCAAACATGACAGTCACGCAGCTGTTAGATGGTAAGCTTTTCTTTGACTGTTAGCATTTTTAAGACTGCCTTTTTGCGCTCACGATCTTCTAACATCACACTCTGGCACACCGTATTTCTTGGCACACTCGTTTTACGCCTATTTGGCGCCACCTTTTGTTGCCGGTATTATTGACATGTACAAGTCTAGACCCTGAATATAAGACGAATACGTTTTTTTCAGATGTATTTCTGAGAAAAAACATTGTCTTATATTTGGAACAATATGGTAAATATGTGCTGCATGCTTTCCTCTCAATAACAAAATAAACACAACAAAAATGACAGCGGTGAGAAAACAGCATCTCATGTTAATCTTGAGTATCTATAGAGTAGTATTGCATCCTTCATATCTCCGAAGAGTCTTTAGTTTTATCATATTTATAAAAGACAGATACGCTGTACCATTTTTTTCCGAAAACAGCCGAGCTCGTGGAGGCATGCAGCGGGCGGAGCTAAAGAGAGCATGCACACACACAATACATCACGGCATTATCCCTGGATAACTTTCGATTCACTATACGTTCGTGTTGTGTTCATTATATGCACTTACGCGCCGATAGCCAACAAAACACAGACATTTGATGCAGTTTCACTCACCGCCTGCGGTTTCGACTCATGACCGGGAACAAACAAACACAGTTGCAGAACTCCGTTGCTGCTCCGGACAAACAAACTGCATCCACTGTTTAATGCTCGGTTCTTTGGGAAGCTGAACAAGGTTATCTTTCCCTCACAACCTGAAACACACTTCTTTAGTGACATTATTGATTTTGTGGTCTAAAAACAAAATGCCAGTGCTGTCGACAGCTTCCGTAACCCGAATGAAGCTCATCCGGGAGAAGTGCCCATACAACAGCGTTTCTCAAAATGTGGAGAAGCGGACACGCTCAGAGCTTGACATATATCATGCAGTGTTTTCAACCACATTATGTTTATTTTAGATTTCAAACATTTAAATACACATAAGTACTTGTAAAACAATACATTTAGAGTTTGTAAAATACACACTGGTGTCTATGGAAGCAGCAATAACCATTCAAATATAATTTTATTCATATCAGATACACATAGTGTAAGTAACTATAAAGTTTACTCTGTTCTTCTCCCAGTTCACCGGTCACTTACTTATATGTATTTCGGGAGAAACTGATGAATTGTAAATCCGACTGACAGGACTCTCTGAACTGCGGTGCAAACAAACATGGCGGCGCCCACCTCACGTTATAGATCAAAGTCAAGATAATTTATAAAGGTTTTTAAACGGCAAAACACACTCACTTACACATATTTGAGAATCGGATTATTAGATAGTTGATGACATGGTAAGCAAGTTTGTCAATATTTTGAATAAAAAAGGAAAAACTTAATAAAAGCGATACATCTGTCATACAGCGCTATTTTGACTATTTCGTGACAAGCATGACGCGTCACCATGGAAACAATAAGGTGAAACATTCTAAAATAACGGTCCACTTAAAAAAAAAAATCACTCTGGGGGGGGGTCAGCTAGAATATTTTAAACGTACGCATGAAAGGGTTAAAAATTTGATGTTAATAAAATAAATGTTAACAGGTAAACTTAAAGCCTAGTTTATTACCATTTTGTTGGGGCTTGGAACCCTTCCCTACCTCCAAAGTGGGGAATGGCAGAAAAAAGTTTGAGAAACACTGCCATACAAGCAATTCCACCAATTATGACCTCACACAGGCCCATACTTCATACTTTCCGAAACTTATTCAAATCCTGAAGGAGTGTATTTGGCACAGAAATACTCTGTCATACGTCCAATTCATTTTTTGAAATTTTGGCCATGTTTAGCATAAGAATCCAACTCTTTAACATCGTAAATAAGTCAGAATGCATGAAATAGCATTAGATTAAATTGTGCACCATAAAGGCCAATTCACACCAAGAACGATAACTATAAAGATAATTATAAAGATATAGTTCTAAAAATCACTCTAAATATAAAAGAATAGCAGAGTCCACACCACAATAGTAATCACTATTTTTTTTTCCAGCTGATGAAGGATAAAAACATTGACAGCCAATCAGATTCCATCCGGGTTTAAAGAGCTCAAGCGTTTAAAGTGACAGACAACAAAACTGCAGCGCACGCTTATAATAAACAGGACGCTGGTGTGGACGCCAACATTATTATTATAGTTATCTTTGCAGTTCTAGTTCTTGGTGTGAATGGGCCTTAAGACTTGCCGTTTTGGGAACTTTTTTTATTGAATTTGTTTATTTTGTACAGAGCCATTAAAAGGGACATGGTGATAGAAAAAGTTTATTTAAATGCTTTTGCTTTTTCTCACAAAAGTTTTGCGTTCCCCTGAGAAAATTTGTGTTCACTCACAAAGAACTCAAAAGGTTTTTTGAGCGAACACAAATTTTCTCAGGCTAATGCAAACATTTTGCGAGCGAACACAATGTTTCTCGGGGGAATGCAAAACATTTGCGAGAGAACACATAAGCATTGAAATATAATATTCCCTCCCGTCTCATATTTTTTCATCACCATGTCCCTTTAGGGGCTCCATATTTTAGGAGCTCCGTAGCTGTCTGAAGTTTTTGTCCTCATATACTCATAACTCACAACAGGTTTTGCGAGAGAATGCAAAAGTTTTGTGAGAGAACGCAATAGCTTTGAAATAAATTTTTTCCTCACATCCCATATTTTTTCCACCAACATGTCCCTTATGGGGCACTGTAATTTTGTACTTTTATTTTAATCGGGTTTTTTTTGTCTCTTGGTTTGCTATTGCCAGTTGTTTCATGGTCCTTCCTAATTGTGATATGTTATCCACCTTATTTTTAACGTTAGAGCGGCGTGGCCGTTTGTAATGTGAATGTGTGAGGCTTCCGTTGACATCCGCTTCCAGTTAATTTAGCTGTACAAAAACAGTCAGTTATGCTGTTTTATATTGCAAACTGCTAATTGTTATCATATTATTGGAATTTATCATAATCATAAACACACTGGCTTGTAGAGCAAATCGTTTTACCATTTACTGCACTTTGTCATTCCAGTTATTTACCTATTGCAGCTAATAAATCGTAAGTCTAGCACATTCACATAATAGCTTATTTGTGCGTTGCGAAATAATGTAGTACTTTTAAGGACAGAAGATCCTTCAATCTTCATAGTAACAGATCATAGACCATTCACTGGCTCGCTCATGAATGTTTCATGGAATAATGGAAATGGTTTTCTCAAAACAACTCCAGTCTAATTGCCTGGTTCCAGGAGCCAGGAAACCATGAAGAAAACCAACAGTAACATGATGAGAATATGCAAACACAGTGTTCCTCCAGGCTTCCTGAGTTATCAATGAGATTATCATAATATACTAACTGCTGTTCTTGTGCCATTATTGAGCTTGGTTATGTTTTAATGAACTCAGCAGAGACGGAAAGCAATGCAATGCAAAGAGAAATCACAAAATTAACCCTTAAATGCATGAATGTTTTGCCAATCATTATTACATATTCGGGTCTTTAGCGACCCGGATCTATATCTAACACACTGATGGATCTCTAACCGCCGCAATAGTATAAAACTCTCCTGATATTTTAATAACAATAAGAAAAGAATAAAATAAAGCATATTTTGTTACTGTTTGGAGCTTGGAAGGGTTCAGTTTGAGCAGATGTTTTATACCATTATCACTGTCCTCGTCAGAGCTCATTTCCCAGTACATTCAGCATCTGCCTCATATTCACCATCTCAAACATATTCTCAAAACTATCATCTTTAAAGTCAATATTTTGATCGTTGACAGCTTCTTCACCAGATCCACCATCAAGTGACAGTGACACTAATTTTTGATTGCGTTAAGTTCTTGCTCTGGATAAATCACTGAGTCATTTCAAGTTTTGCTGATGATTCTTCCTATTCTTTTGTTTTCTGCCTGCGGTAACTAAGAGTGAAACTTCACTTCATCATTGTGTGTCAGTCATTGCCACCTTGAGGAATAAATGTGAATTGCACTTATTGAGTCATCAGAGATTTAATAATTGTACAGAAAAAATATACTTACATTATTACATACCAAGGGTCTTGCTGCTGCCTACGGATGGAAGAAGGGCTAACGGATTTCTTCGCAATCGAAACTGGGGTACGACAAGGTTGTGTGCTCTCGCTGATGCTATTCCTCCTTGTCATCGACTTTGTCGGCCACCACTCCAACTTCGGCTCCTGGCCACGATGGTTGTGCAACGGTGACATACGCGCGCGAAACCTGGAAGATGGCGAAAGCCATCGCTCGGAAGTTGGACACATCCTCAGGATCACTTACCGGGATATTATGAACATGGAAGCATACCGTTGCGCCGGTGCACGGCCCCTCTCCGTGACGGTCACCGAACGCAGTTTTCGTTCTGCCAGACTTATGCCTCCCTGACCACCGGCTACACAAGACATTGTGATATTCTGGCGGCCTTCGCAAATCACCTGGCGAAGGACTTTTATGGACGACCTGCGAGCAGTCGACATTCCATGGGAAAAAGCTGAAGTCGCTGCTGTGGATCGAAGCCGATGGAGAATGCTTGCCTCCCCATGCGCCGAACGGCGCTAGTGGCTCATTTTGGATTTCATGAGAGCTACACATTCCAAAAAAGTTGGGACAGGTAGCAATAAGAGGCCGGAAAAGTTAAATGTACATATAAGGAGCAGCTGGAGGACCAATTTGCAACTTATTAGGTCAATTGGCAACATGATTGGGTATAAAAAGAGCCTCTCAGAGTGGCAGTGTCTCTCAGAAGTCAAGATGGGCAGAGGATCACCAATTCCCCCAATGCTGCGGTGAAAAATAGTGGAGCAATATCAGAAAGGAGTTTCTCAGAGAAAAATTGCAAAGAGTTTGAAGTTCTCATCATCTACAGTGCATAATATCATCCAAAGATTCAGAGAATCTGGAACAATCTCTGTGCGTAAGGGTCAAGGCCGGAAAACCATACTGGATGCCCGTGATCTTCGGGCCCTTAGACGGCACTGCATCACATACAGGAATGCTACTGTAATGGAAATCACAACATGGGCTCAGGAATACTTCCAGAAAACATTGTCGGTGAACACAATCCACCGTGCCATTCGCCGTTGCCGGCTAAAACTCTATAGGTCAAAAAAGAAGCCATATCTAAACATGATCCAGAAGCGCAGGCGTTTTCTCTGGGCCAAGGCTCATTTAAAATGGACTGTGGCAAAGTGGAAAACTGTTCTGTGGTCAGACGAATCAAAATTTCTTTTTGGAAAACTGGGACGCCATGTCATCCGGACTAAAGAGGACAAGGACAACCCAAGTTGTTATCAGCGCTCAGTTCAGAAGCCTGCATCTCTGATGGTATGGGGTTGCATGAGTGGGCATGGGCAGCTTACACATCTGGAAAGGCACCATCAATGCTGAAAGGTATATCCAAGTTCTAGAACAACATATGCTCCCATCCAGACGTCGTCTCTTTCAGGGAAGACCTTGCATTTTCCAACATGACAATGCCAGACCACATACTGCATCAATTACAACATCATGGCTGCGTAGAAGAAGGATCCGGGTAGTGAAATGGCCAGCCTGCAGTCCAGATCTTTCACCCATAGAAAACATTTGGCGCATCATAAAGAGGAAGATGCGACAAAGAAGACCTAAGACAGTTGAGCAACTAGAAGCATGAAGAATGGGACAACATTCCTATTCCTAAACTTGAGCAACTTGTCTCCTCAGTCCCCAGACGTTTGCAGACTGTTATAAAAAGAAGAGGGGATGCCACACAGTGGTAAACATGGCCTTGTCCCAACTTTTTTAAGATGTGTTGATGCCATGAAATTTAAAATCAACTTATTTTTCCCTTAAAATGATACATTTTCTCAGTTTAAACATTTGATATGTCATCTATGTTGTATTCTGAATAAAATATTGAAATTTGAAACTTCCACATCATTGCATTCTGTTTTCATTCACAATTTGTACAGTGTCCCAACTTTTTTGGAATCGGGTTTGTATTTTTTTTATATAAAACATTATTATTTATTAATATACAAATGTATGTACAATAAATTAAACATTATTTTATTTGCGCAGGAAGCAGCAGTCCTGAACAAGATGGACAGGTTTTAATGTCAGAATTGCTGCTTTTGACAATGACCAAATATCAAACTCTAACATCAAACATCTGCACCAAAAACTTGCAAAAGCCTGCAAGCACCCTAAACTGCAGTGTGGAACAGACTTTATTGCCAATAAGTCTGACTGCACAAGACAAACCCCCTCATAAAGTTGGCTTACACAATCCCCCTGCTAAATATTCAACATTCATAAAGTAGTGTTGGCTTCAAATTCTGCGAAGACCTTTTAGACTAATAATTTTAGAGTCTTGGGGAACTCAAGTTTGAAAAACAATCCTTCTCATTTTTTTCTAAATCCTTTAGCTGCTCAAAGCTCCACAGGGCTTTAAAAGAGAGCAAAACTTTATCAGCCAGCAATATTACCATTTCTTCATTTGACACATGTGATTTCATCACAACCTCTAAATTGCATTTACAGACTTTTGAGAAACTGTCACACTGGGTTGACACAGAATGAAAAATAGAGAATCTAATTGAAGCAGTAGGTGTTTAATGAAAAAAAAAACAAAATACAAAAAGTAACAAAATACTCAGGTAACTTTAAACACAACACAGAAACAGAACAACCTCCAGAAAATGACAAGAACGGACAACCAAGGACACAATGGAGGACTATATGTGACCCTGGACCACAAAACCATTCATAAGTCGCACGGGTATATTTGTGGCAATAGCCAACAATACATTGTATGGGTCAAAATTATCGATTGTTCTTTTATGCCAAAAATCATTAGGATATTAAGTAAAAATCATGTTCCATGAAGATATTTTGAAGATAAATTTCCTGCCGTAAATATATCAAAAAGTTATTATTATTAGTAATATGCATTGCTAAGGACTTCATTTGGACAACTTTAAAGGCGATTTTCTCAATATTTAGATTTTTTTGTACCCTCAGATTCCAGATTTTCATAGTTGTATCTCGGCCAAATATTGTCCTATCCTAACAAACCATACATCAATGGAAAGCTTATTTGTTCAG
This sequence comes from Coreius guichenoti, assembly GCA_039654105.1. NCBI lineage: Eukaryota > Metazoa > Chordata > Actinopteri > Cypriniformes > Gobionidae > Coreius > Coreius guichenoti. Next base: position 9,579,992 of record CM077171.1, on the reverse strand, counting down.
CATTAAGATGATGTATGCATCTCAATTTAAAAAAAAAAAATTGACCCTTATGACTGGTTTTGTGGTCCAGGGTCACATATATATATATTTGAGAACAAAAGAAGGAAACAAGATAATGAGCAAATACAAACAGGTGTGTAACTCAAATCAGTGACCAAGGCAACTAACAAGGAAATCAGACAGGCTGGCAAGCAAAAAACAAAACACGACATGACACTAAAAACAGAAAACTTTTTTATGTGTTTTGGCCGTTTATTTACACGGCAATGGAGTTTTGGGGGCCTGAAAACACAAACATTTGAAAACGGTATTCAAAGTGCAGATTTTTTGTTATCGTCTCCGTTTAAACTACAAAAACGTGAACATGCGCATCACGTGCTCAGTCTATAGGCGCGTAGTGTTTCTTTACCACCTACTGGCCTGACATTTATAATACAGCATTTTTAGTCGTTTTCGCGGATCCATGTGAACGGGGATCGAGTTGACAACATTGTCGCCTGGACGTGAAAAACGTTTCTGTTTTTAGTACTGTACATCGTTGTCATATAAACATACCCTAAAACCCAGACAAACCAACCATAACCTGACAGAAATGTCTATGTGCACTCAAACAACTTGTGCATGCAAAATTGTTCACATGCTCACACAGTATGCTTTACCATTTCAGGTTTATGTAAAGTGTTTCATTCTCACATAGAATTTTCTTGTGCATGCGTGGTCATTTTTGGGGTGCTCTATAAGGGTACGTTTACACAACAACGATGTAGTAAAAGCGGAAAAGGTTTTTCTTTGTACAGATGACAATTTGTACATTATCAAAACGATCCCTGTTCACACGGATCTGCAAAAAACGACTAATAACGCTGTATTATGCATGCCAGATAAGTAGTTGGCTACGTCACTTTGTAAAGAAAGAACTTTCAAAAGAACTTTCAAAAAAACTTTTGTTTTATGCATATTTGTAATATGCATAAAAGACCAATTGGCAGAGGACACACCCACCACAATAAGCAAAATATCTCTAAACTCTTAAAACCTTTTGTTAACTTTTAGTTTACTTTTGTGGGAATGAGACCTAATTTCACAAGAGAGAGTTCAGATGTTAATTTCCATCGCTTTCTCGGAGAGTTGCCATCTCTTACAGTTCTTACAGTTTTCTCCAGTCTTACAGTTTTTCCCCCCTTGATCCCGTGGGTCAAATTCTGGTGGGTCCCATGGGGTTACTTTTAAACGTTTGTTTTAGTCTTTGAGATGTAGCTCAGAAATTGTCTTTGCAATGTTAGCAGCTGTAGAGACCTTCAGAGGGCTCTGTGTTCACCTGCAGAACACCCAGTCTCACCATGTATGTAGCTTGAGTTCAGCAGGTGGATGAATGTGTTCAGGTTTTCTACCTATGGTTGAGCACAGCATGTGAGCACAGTTCATAGAGTCAGTCTGGGCCTTTGCGACTTGTTCAGTTAACATGTAGTGGCTCTGATGCAGGTGGGGTCAAGCACCTTCCCGGTATCCATCCTCCAAAGAATTGTAGTGGTCAACATTTTGTGAGGCAAATGTAGATTTGACTTAGTGTGTGAAGATCAAATCTATGTGGCTGCATTTAGCTGTGGCTATGTGTAAATGCAATCATGCTCCAAACAAAGGTGAGGTTTTACAATTATGATGCAAATTTGGTCCTGTTGTTGTAACAGGGAGCCAGCATTAGAATGTGAGTATGAGGTGTGATCTGGCTCAAAAGCTTCCCACACCAATGTTTTTGTTAAGGAGCATGAGCATGAGCATAAAGTGCAAAGTTCAGAGTTACTGAATCCTGTTGTGAGGAAAGCATTTTCATGGTTAATGCAATTGTGAATCACATTGTAGTCACATGGCAATTCTGTTCTCCAGTACATGGTTTTACTGCAGCTATATAGGAAATAGCAGAGTTTTCCAATTAGGAGACAAACAAATTCAACATAGACACACATGCAACTTGAAATTGCTATACAATTCCAGTACTACAATTATTCCAATTTACACAAGATACATGGCATAGAATGCATCACATCTACAACCTTTAACCTAAGAGTTTCATACAACACTTACAGTAAAGCAATCATGTGTTTTAAAGAATAAACTAAACTAGTCTATGTGTATCTAGTAGCACAAACAACTATAATGTGTGTTCGATGAGCACAATGTGTTGAGTACAATTACAGATTTGAAAATGCAGACAGGATCATTGCAATTGCTGTTTTATGGTGTCGTTCACACATTTGATTAGCGCAGATCTCTGTGACCTGTAAAGGCTGTGGTACTTCTGCCTGCTGTTTAGCATTTCACACCCCCCTTGTAAATTTACTTCCCTGATCAGATTCAATTTTAGATGGTGCACCCCAGTAAAGGATGATTCGGTTTGCCATTATCTGTGCCACACTTCTAGTTGTGTTCTCATAGAGGCAAAAAATAAAAGCACACCCCCTCCCCTTTTAGCACTGGCAATCCAGGCAATGAAATCGAATTGTAAAGGATCAATGTATCACCTTTCTCCATTTAATGCCCTGCTTGGCGAATATAATATAATGTATATTATAATTGGATTTATAATACAATTATATTATATTAAAAAGAATATCAATTAAATAATATTATTTCTGGTCTATGAAGAGTCTGTGAAATAACTTTCCAAGTGTCCGTTTTGCAGAAAGCAATTCTTTTGATTTGGCCCTGCAGTCACAGCTGTACTGGCATGTACATTGTGTGTGCAACAACGGTCAGGCTTAAAGCCAATGAGCGACTTCTGTTGTTAACATCCAATGAACCACCAGCACATGCTGAGTGCATGGTCAAATCCCTGCTCAAATTTTCCTTTTGAGAGTTAAGAAGTCACAAATTGCATTCTCATGTCAATATATTTGAATATGAAAAGGTTTTGGTTCAGGGCTGATACAATGCACATTCACTGTTTCTCTTTTTAGATTTCAAATGCCTATTTGTTTCATTTAGTCTATTTAAAGACTGTATGAAGGCACAGTGTCAATTTTTGCTGATTTACAAGATGCGATAGCTTCAATTTGTGTTGCTATTTGGCTAAACAGCTCCCATGGAACAGGGAGAAAAGGTGTACGTTGTCTGAGCTATGAGCCACTCTCAGGAACATTAAATCATCTGTTTTCTTAACAAAATATAGTAACAATATCACTATCATTCTGTGTATCAATTTTAGATTTTAAGCATATCACCTCTTAATTACTTGTGTACAAGAGTTATTCTGCTTTGTAGCAGTAAGAGCTGAGGTTTAATTCTGGCCAAACAATTTTACCTGTTTTGCATCACATCACCCTGTTTTTCCCAATTTTGCTTTTCATAAACAAATGCATTGGCCTGCCTTTTCAATTTATCCAATCATAGCCTATGTTTTCCAGTTGTTTGCTCATTCTCAATGTGTTGCTAGTTTGTTGCAACAAAGCCAATAGAACAATGGAGAAGGAAGTTTGCTGATTTTAAAACTTAGGCTCTAACTTACAACTCTTCATTGAGTACCAGAAAATAATTTGGAAGATGTTATTCCAATTTAGGTTTCATCTCTTGTTGTGTAGGCAAACAAGGAGATATTAAAATTTATAGCAAGGGATGTCTTTTTTGATCTACGCTGCCGCTATCATGTCCCTGAAGCAATGTGGTTGTGTCTAATTCTCCAGCCTCACCGAATTTAGGTCTCCGGTATTGGCTCTGGATATGCCGACCCATTCTATGAATGTTTCTGTATGGGATGCATCTATTTTTCCCTCAACACTTCTAAAAAAGCAAATAAGAATTGACTTCCCACAGCAGCTGAAGAAAAGAAGAAGATCAAACCTCTTGCTTGTTGCAAATCCCAATATTCCACTGAAAAGATGTTGCTTGCCTGAGTTTGAAAGATCACGGAGGCTGGTCACCACTTTCTAAGGCCCGCCCAATCGTCCCAATGACGGCTTACGATTAGCGGGTGAAGGTTTCTGCGCGTTTGGTCTTTGCAGCGGGGCAAAGTAATTTAATTCCAATTTATTTTTATCTGACTCCATTTTATCATGACCTCGAATTCAAGTTAGAATGCCGATTGGTTATTAGGTCATTTGTATAACAATTTAACTACACATTTGATTATTCTATTTAACTCTTTACTCTTATTGAAATCATTCATTCGGTTCTCAGAGTCGCACAGGGTCCTCACACCGGCCGTTATGCGGGCCCACGATCACAAACTGTATGAAACTGTACAATGATCCTCCCTCTCCCTCAGAAGGAAATTCCATTTATTGATTTTCATTGCTAAAGCACTAATGGCAAGCATGGGGCACATCTGGCAAGATTCTAGATTTCTGACTAACTGATTGACTTTAACTAAGTTGTTATGCAGTCGCGTTATAGGGGGCCAGATAAAATACTATTGAGATAATATGGCAATATGGCATACTATTGAGATAATATGGCACGTCTCGGGTTACGACTGTAACCCTTGTTCCCTGAGAAGGGAACGAGACACTGCGTCTCGCCGCCACACCTCATCACGCAGTGAGCGCCTGCTTCATCGCAAAAGCTATCTGTAGTATGAGCCAAAGCACACCAACAACTGGTCTGACTTCCTCCACTGTGAAAACTTCTCTAAGTAGATTCTTAGTGCTCTGACGGGAGAGAGCAGGTGAAGTCTCCCCTCTTCCACCGTCACGTGAGGTGGAGGATGGAAGGCCTGAAGAACCACTGACCGTGCCACACTCAATGGCACCTTGGGCACGTAGCCCGGCCTTGGATGTAAGATGGCCTTAACTCTGCCAGGGGCAAACTCCAGGCAAGTTGGCGTAACCGCCAAGGCCTGAAGGTCCCCCACTCTCCTCAGAGAAGTGACGGCAAGGAGAAAGGCCACCTTAAGGGTCAGGTTCTTTGCCTCAGCCGACTCGAGTGGTTCAAAGGGGGCCTCAGCCAGCCCTTCGAGCACCACCGCCAGATCCCAAGTTGGGACTCTGGAGCAAGTCGCAGGCCTCATCCTCCAAGCCCCACGGAGGAAACGTACAACCAAATGGTGCTTCCCCAGAGGCCCATCACCTACAGGCAAGTGGAAAGCCGCAATGGCAGCTACGTACACCTTAAATGTGGATGGGGTAAGACCGGCGGAGAAACGATCTTGGAGGAACTCCAGCACTGAAGCCACTGGGCAGTTAAATGGGTCCACCTCACGCTCGCTACACCAAGTGGATAACACATTCCACTTCAGGCTGTACAATCTCCTGGTGGAAGGAGCCCTGGAGCTGAATAAGGTCTCAACAACACCTGCTGACAGGCCAGCCTCTAGGTACCGGGCCCCCTCAGGGGCCAGACCCAGAGATTCCACAGCTCTGGCCGGGGGTGAAATATTGTGCCCCCTGCCTGAGACAGCAGATCCCTCCTCAGAGGGAGACCGTCTAGCAGTGCTACAATGTCCGAGAACCATACCCAGGTCGGCCAGCAGGGTGCTACTAGAAGTAAGCTGATCCCTTCTCTGCGAACCCGCTCCAAGACTCCCGGGATCAGAGCGATCGGGGGAAATGCATACAGACGCAGCCTCGGCCACGTCTGCATCATGGCATCCAACCCCAGCGGAGCTGGATGCCTGAGAGAAAACCACAGTGGACAATAGGATGTCTCTCGAGACGCAAACAGATCCACTTCCATTGGGCCGAACCTCTCGCACATGGCCATCACCACCTCTGGGTGAAGTCGCCACTCCCCGGGCCTCAGCCCCTGCCTCAACAGGACGTCTGCTCCCTGATTTTGGTCCCCGGGGACGTACATCGCTCTGAGAGACCACAGGAGGATCTGGTGTGCCAATCTGCATAGAGGGCACAACCTCAGACCCCCCTGATGATTCAGATACGAAACTACAGACATGTTGTCTGATCATATCAGGACATGGTGGCCGCGGAGGTCCGGGAAAAAGCTCCTCAGAGCTTTGTAGACCGCCAGCATTTCCAGGCAATTTATGTGCCAGGAGGAACGCCGGGTCTCCCACAAACCTCTTGCAAAGCGGCCGTCCATGACCGCGCCCCAACCAGTGTCTTCCGGCAACATGACGCTCCCAGCACTGGCCCCTGGGACAGAAACCAAGGCTTCTTCCATATGACGAGGGAACGAAGGCATCTGCGCGTTACCCTGATCATACGGAACGGATTTCCCCTCGAGGAAAACCCCTTGGTCTTCAGCCACCACTGTAGGGGTCTCATGTGCAGCAGGCCAAAAGGTATTATGTTGGACGCTGCTGCCATGAGCCCCAGCACTCTCTGAAACTGCTTCACAGGGAGGCTGCGGTCTAGCTTCACTTTGGAGACCATCGCCCGTGTGGACTCGACGCGTGCGGGAGACATTTGTGCCCGCATCGTAGTCGAGTCCCATACGACTCCCAGGAACGTGGTTCTCTGAGAAGGTGTCAACACACTCTTCTTTGTGTTGAGTCTTAACCCCAAGCACCGAATATGGGCCAGAACGACATCTCGATGCCAAACCGCCATCTCTCGCAACTGGGCCAAAATGAGCCAGTCGTCGATGTAATTGAGTACACGGATGCCCTGGAGTCTCAGTGGAGCCAGCGCTGCATCCATGCACTTGGTGAAGGTGCGAGGGGAAAAAGCTAGGCCGAAGGGAAGAACCCGATATTGGTACGCTCCGCCCCCGAAAGCGAATCTCAGGAACTTCCTTTGACATGGAAGGATGGATACATGGAAGTATGCGTCCTTTAGATCTATCGTGACGAACCAGTCCTCAAACTGGATCTGACTCACGATGGCTGGAATTGTGAGCATCTTGAATCTGAATTGCCTCAGATCTATTATTGGACGCAACCCCCCATCCTTCTTGGGAACTATGAAGTACCGGCTGTAGAACCCGGACTCCCTGTCTGGCGGAGGAACACGTTCTATGGCCTCCTTTACCAACAGAGAGTGAACCTCCTGTTCCATAACCCGCACCTGCTGCGGGACCACCACAGTCCAGACCACCCCGTTGAGCTTTGGGGGTGGGGAACTGAACTGTAGTTTGTAACCCTTTTCTACAGTACGCAGGGCCCATGCAGATATATTCGGAAGGCATAACCATGCGCCGAGATAATCTACTAAGGGAACCAGACTCTCGGGGCTGGTCTCGGGTGTCAACCGAGCCTCGTTCCCGACCCCCTGAAGCGGCTGACCGGCAGGGAGCAGTCGAGAATGATTTTCGGTGTGTGGACGCATTCGCTGCCCAGCCGCAGGTCTTTCTAGAGGCGGCCAAAACAGTGTGCGCGCGCGGGAAATCGATGTGGCCCTAAGCGTACTGGACGGCGGGAACACAGCATCGATGAGAGCTCCGCAGAGGAGGCGACCTCGAACGCTCCTCCCCGGAGGGGACAGCTCTCAGCGGTCCGGCCGAAGCTAGGACCGCTTGCCGAAAGCCTTCTTCGCCTGAAGGACGGTCCTCAGATCGACCTTCGGCTCAGAAGCCTTCTGGCTAGAGCGCCGCCTCCTTTGCCAAGCTTCCTCAGAATCCAGAAGGAAGACTTTCTCCCTCTCTTTCATCCCCGACAAATTCAGCCACAAATGCCTCTCCACACACACCATACCAGCCATGGAGCAGTCTATAGCACGGGCCGTCTCCTTGGTGATAAGGAGAGACAAATCAGTGACTTTCCGCAGCTCCGTGATGTCATCCGGAGAAGGTCCCTCGCCCTCATCTAGTTCTTTGAGGAGGTCGGCCTGGTAAGCCTGCAACACTGCCATTGTGTGCAGACAACTACCAGCCCGCCCGGCCGCCATATAAGCCCTGCCCACCAACGCCGATGTATCACGGCAAGGCTTGGTGGGCAGCGCCGGGGCTTTGAGGGACGATGCAGCTTCAGGCAAAGATAGCAACGCCCAGACACTGTACGCACAAATGATGTGTGTCCGTGCCTGTAATAAAGCAAGGACACGGGTGCACACATCTTTTGTACTGCTTGCTCACCATACTTGAATGCTTGTGTAACAATAGACAGACAACACCAAATAAGACTCACAAAAACACAAAGCGCCTTGCTGAATATCAAAAAGCTATGTGTAGTATGAGCCGGCGTCTCCTTTGTAGCTTCCGTTTATGCCGTCACATACTACGTCATGACGCAGCACCAATCAAGATTGGAGCTAGATTTCATTCATGCTTCAGACGCGCTACGCTAAGGGAGCGTCCCCAAAGTGTCGTTAGACGCAGTGCGAGTTCCCTTAAAAGGGAACATCATAATGCACTAAAATCAATAATTTCAGAGTAAGTCAGAATAAATCAAATGTAACAATTTATTATTAGTCAGGTAAATGTATCATGTCAATTACATAATCAATTCAAAGATAATCAATACATAACATCAAATGCTCTGAAGTAAAGAGTAAAAGAGTAACTCTTTTAAAATTAACACATATAGATTTTGGGTGAATTTGTGGGTGAGGGGAATGAAATGTAAATTAAGGCAATACTTGGGTGATCAACTCAGTGGGATTTCGTCTTGGATGGGGATGGTAATTTCACAAGAGAGAGTTCTGATGTTAATTTCCTTTGTTTTCTCAGAGAGTTGCCATCTCTTACAGTTCTTACAGTTTTCTCCAGTTTTACAACTGTAATTCCAATTTTAAAATATTCTCCTCTGATATAAAGTCCCTTTTTACTTCCTTTAAGAAAATGTCAAAACCTTTGAACACAAAGGCTTCGAAAAGAAATATCATCCTTAAGTCTGTTGTAAGGAACCTTTAAGTTTTCATGATGACAAAATGTTATATTGTGTTGATTTGTGTAATTCTTATAACCACTTTTCCGTATACCCCTCCCCCCCATCCACTTTATTTCTTACTGGTAATATCTATATCCTTTCATTTGCAAAAAAAGCCTATAGACTAAAGACATAATACGCATGTGCATGACGTCACCCTTTTCACAGTTTCTCGTTTTTGTATTTTACACGAGATGATAAGGGTGTCAGTTTTCAAAAGTTTGCGTTTTTAGGCCACCAAAATGCTGTTGTTGAGTAAATGAACGACTAAAACGCATAAAATGTCTTCCGTTTTTAGTTGAAAACGGTATTGTGTAAACGGCCCCTCAGTTAGCCTGCTGAAAAACGAGTTAGCTTAAAAAAATAATTAACATTGGAAAGAAAAACTACAGATATTTTTCCTACCAGCAGTGAGATCAAATGGAGAAAGTTTACATAGTCTCTTGGTTTCAACTTCCACATAATTCTGCATATTTTCTCAAAACATCAGGAGAGAAAATGAGATAATAATCTACAAAAAGCATCTGAGCCTGGTTTTAAGTGTAGCAAACAGGGAAACCCTCTTACCTGATGAAAAATAACATTTACCAGCCTGTCAGTCAAACACTAATACTGTGTCATGCAATGGAAAAAGCATGTCATTTGAGGCTTGTGTTAACAAATATCAGGCCTCTGAGAGGAGTGCGGGTGAAGGACGTGAGGGGGAAGAGAAGAGCTTCTCTTCTTTCATGTATGCCTTTGTTAGATCTGTTCAATCGCAGACGTGTTTAAGTGCCAAGTGCTTGTGAATGGCATTATCTGATGGGCTGAGAGAGAGATAGAATGGTGGTAAAGAATTAGAAAAATATCACAAACTTGGTCTCGGCTGTCACCATAACAACCAGAGCTGTACACGTTCATGTGAATTGTGAATGCTTTTAAAATTCTAATTTAATTTCTGTATTTGAGTTGAGGTACCCGAGTCTGTTTTTGAATTTCAGGAAGTATAACTAAAATGGAATAAAATTCATATAAATGCTGTGACTGCAATGAATTATAATGAATTATACATAAACATGTTTATATGCACAACATACTGTAGTTCCATAAACATCTGATGAATTAAATAATTAATGTTCGCCTATAGTAATAATAATATATTTTATTATATTTAATAATTTGACTATCATCGTATAAACTATAGACCTTACTCAGGTTAGATGCCATATTGTATTTAACACAGATGAAAATGAGGCTGTGAGGGATAGACTTTACAATGGCGCACACTGAATAAAGGTCCTAGAACTGTTTTGTGGAGTTTTTGTCTACTTAAACTTTTTACCAGCTGAACATTCAGTATGTTTGTAAACTACAGTACGATCCTATGAAAACACTGTACTTCTGCCCCTCACAGAATCGTTTTCATTTCTGGGAGAGGCCAAAACTGTACAAAAAAAATGTGTACCGAGCATAAAAACTACTACAGGTTCATAATTAAAGAGAGTAATGCACAATGTATAATTAATTCTAAAGTGAAGATCATGGTAACCATTAGACATAGACATTAGTCAACACTCTCAAAAATGCATAAAAATTGTACCTTTAGGGGTACAACAGCTTGTCACTGGGACAGTACCCTTAAAAGGACATCTTTGTACCATTTTTACACCTAAAAGGTTCATAGTAGTACCTTAAGGTACATATTGCTACTCTAAGGTACTAATATGCACCTTTTAAGGGTGAAAAAGGTACAAAGATGTCCTTGTAAGAGTACTGATCCTGTGACAAGCTGTTGTACCCCTAAAGGTACCATTTTTACACATTTTTGAGAGTGTTGACTAATGTCTATGTCTAATGGTTACCATGATCTTCACTTTAGAATTAATTATACATTGTGCATTACTCTCATTAATTATGAACCTGTAGTAGTTTTTATGCTCGGTACACATTTTTTTTGTACAGTTTTGGCCTCTCCCAGATGAAAGATGACCAATCGTGGAGATTTCTGTGGTCGTGCTCCTAAACGGTGGTCCTACATCGTACAGTGAGAGAAGTTCAAAGTTGACCATTGTCACAGTCTTGTGACCAAAGATAGCATGCGATAATTTTCAGACAGTGTCAGTTTCTGAATGAATGAATGACTTGCTCTGCCTGTTGCTTTGGTCTTCATCAACAGCCGTTTGCACCACCTGCTGGTGAGCCGACTAACAGCAGATGGAGATCATGCATCGGTACTTTACTGCTATCCCTGTAGTTCCCGGATGTGCAGTGTTGAATATTCTGCCGAATTTGAACCACTGGATTTGTGGAAGCAAATTTATAAAGTGAAATAAAATGGACAGAAAATGGTCCCTTTAACACATTCTGTTGACTATAAGTAACGTTGCACCTACATGTCTACTAACTCTCATTAGAGTGTTAGTAGAGTACTAGTAGACTGGTTAGAATAAGTTGACATGTAGTTGCAGAGTTACTTATAGTCAGTAGAATGTCTGTTGGAGGACCATCACAATAAAGAGTTGGGAGATATTAAGTAGACAGTCTACTAATACTCTAATGGGAGTTAGTTGACATGTAGTTGCAAAGTTACTTATAGTCAGTAGAATGTCTGTTGGAGGACCATCACAATAAAGAGTTAGCAGATATTAAACAGACAGTCTACTAATACTCTAATGGGAGTTAGTTGACATGTAGTTGCAAAGTTACTTATAGTCAACAGAATGTTCAAAAGGGACCATCAAAATGAAGTGTTACCCTGAAAATTGCCTGTCAAATATTAAAACATATAATAAAATATATAGGCTTTATAAACTACTATAGGCTTTTAAACAGACTGAATATTTTGGAAATGAAGTCTGGAAGGCGAATGTGGATTATTGAATTTTTAATGAAAATGTGTGTGAAATGTTTTGAATTTAAATATTCACAGCTTAAATATACAACCATGTTGAATTTCAGTCCCTAAAAATGCAAGCCCCCAAAATACAATGCATTAAAATGCAAGCACTGTTAAAGGGATAGTTCACCCAAAAATTCTGTCATTAATTACTCACCCTCATGTCGTTCCAAACCCGTAAGACCTTTGCTCATCTTCGGAACACAAATTAAGATATTTTTGATCATTTTGGCTTGCTCCTGAGTCAGCATCACACGCATGTGTCGTGATCACATGAACAGCATTGGCCAATAATGAGCCGGCGTTCTGACGTAGAACCCGGAAGTGCTGCACTATTTTTACTACGTCAACAGCGTAGGAGAATGACATTGAAGATAAGAGATTGTTGAATAAAGTCGTTATTTTTTTTGCACAAAAAAAGTATTCTCGTCGCTTCATAACATTAAGGTTGAACCACTGGAGTCAGTTTTCTTTCATATGCAATGCTCATTCGCTTTGACATGTTCATGACCTATTCAATCTTTGAAGGTCTAAATGCAGCAAATTTTGGCTTTCACTTCTGTAACCGAAGCTGAATGTCTTTTCCCATGTAACGCGTCAGCAATAGTCCCACACCAGCTAAACAGCCTCTGCCTCCGCCTGCTACAGTAGCCACGCCCCAAACTCTCGCTATTGGTTGAGCTGAAATGTGATTGACACATCTGAGAGGACCTCTGTCAGTGTTTAGATGGATCCTGGGAGGCTCAGTGTTTACAATTCATGGTGGAGATAAACCCACAAATGGCTTACTAATAGCAGTCAATGAGCATTAAACTGTGTTAAGAGAATGTATTTTAACATAAGTGTCAGATGACATCAGATTGAATCTTTCTTGACTGAACATTTAAACAAATAAAAATCACATCTGCTTTTAAAAAATTCTGTAGCATTTGGTTGCACTTTATTTTGCAATTTCACTGGAGCAGAACGTTTTCTATTGAGAGACAGAGTCTGTGATACAAGTGTGGCTTACATCCACGCAATGGCATTTTCTTAACTCCAGCATTCTGAATAGGACCAAGGTCTTGTGACTCATTGCTTTAATCGCTGATTTGTTTTACAAATTATAATGTCAAGGTTTTCTCCTGCCTCCTCTCAATATGTCCTTAACTTTCAAACCTAACCTATGCCTTTGCTCTCTTGTGTTAATTGCTTTGTGTCCCTCTATATACCCTTATGTTTGCCTTTAATCATCAGATCTTGTCTTTTTGTGGGCTGTTTCATTAAGTATGATTACATGCACTTTAAAAAGTTTGATTTCAGTTGGAAAAAGCAATAATTTGTCTTTTTAAAATGTGATGTAAACACTATATTCCAGAGTTCCTCAAATCCAGTCCTGGAGGACCACTGCCTTGCAGAGTTTAGTTCCAACCCTAATCAAACACACCTGAAGAAGATAATGTGTACAATATATATATACACAATAATATATGTACAAACATATATTATATAAACTAAAACTTTTATGTTAGATTCGATTAATCACGATTAATCTATTTGACATAATGATAAATATAATACTATAATAATACTATAATAATATAAAAGCTAATACAATTGCCACAGTGTGGTAATCTTAGGAACAAACTGAAAAATCAGAAGATCAAATCCAAACGAAAACTTTAATTATAATGCTCAGGAACAGGCACACGGGAAGGAAACACACACTAACACAACAGAGAATGGACAAAGAGTGCAGGGAAGGGTGCAGCTTAAATAACAAACTGAAGCAAGATAAATTAAACACAGCTGAAACAAATGAACTCATAATGACAGTGACCATGGAAACAAAGGAGTGGCGGGAAACTGAACAAAGGAACAAATCAAAGAAACAGACAAGCAAAACAGACATAACCCTGACATTACCCCCCTTCCTTCCCGGAAGGCGCATCCTCGTGCCATATAGGTCCCTAGGGGTGGGCGCCCTGGAGTCTGACGACGATGTGGCTTCACAGAACTGAAAGCATCCAGGGGACCTGGGCGACGCCGGCAGTTCAAACATTTTCTTGGGAGGAGCTATGGACTCTGGAGCAAGCTCATGGGTTGGAGTCCTCTCTGGACTCTGGACAGGAGACAAAGTCCTCTCTGGACTCGGGACAGGAGACGGAGCCCTCTCTGGACTCGGAACAGGAGACAAAGTCCTCTCTGGACTCTGGACAGGAGACTAAGTCCTCTCTGGACTCTAGTCAGGGGCTGGAGCCATCACTGGACTCTGGTCAGAGGCTGGAGCCATCACTGGACTCTGGTCAGCCATCCCTGGACTCTGGATGGGAACTGGAGACATCACAGGATTCTGGATGGGACTGGAGACGTCACAGGAGTCTGGACGAGGACTGGAGACGTCACAGGACTCTGGACGGGGACTAGAGATGTCACAGGACATCGCTGGTGCTGACCAAAAGTCTATCTTGGGTGAAGACTCTGAAGACTCTGGAGCGGCGGTCATGACGAGACTCTGGAACAGCGGCCATGATGGGACGAGACTCTGGAGCGGAGGTCTTGGTCCTGATGGTAAGGTCCGTGGAGGGCTTGGACGCAGGCTTGGGGTTTGCTAGGGTGCAAAAACGTTTTCGGGATGGGACTGGATGACAGCTGGGAATGTCTTCATTCATTTCCTCAATAACGAAATCAGAACCATTCAGCCAGAGGATTAATATATTCAAAGAAGAGCTGCTTTTATCAGGAGAAAAAAACTGATACAGTTCATCATCCAACCTCAAAAGTTTAAAAATAGTAGTTATTGATTAACTAATAGTGAACAACCACATTAAAACTAAGTGATATTACTTACTAATTAGTTAATCAGAGTTTCTTGTTAGTTAATAGTAGTTAGTTACTAGAATGGTAATATTGCGTTACTCATTTGTTCCAGTGTAGTTATTCATTAATGACAGAAAAGTATTCTAAAGTGTTACCAAATGTTCATGTATTCATCGCTTTTTTTGTATTGCCAATGTGTGAACAGCTTGTAACAAAACTAGTGCTGTCAATCGATTTCAACTAGATTTATAACACATTTTTTCTTGATTAATCGCAATTGAAAACACTTATTGTAGTAGATTAGTGGCTGATGTCACTTTAAGATCTGCCGCTGCTGCACACCTCACACACATCCCATTTTCTCTTTTCCCATTAACTCTTTACTTTCATTTAAGACTTTATTTAACTAATTTATGAGGATACTCGACAAAACGGACAGTTTGGCATAATTGTGTATGTTATTGTTCGTTCAAGCGTGAATTTTCAAACTCGATTCTGGCGCGCTCTCGTGCGTGCGATACTGGCACGCGTCTTTCTGTGCGTTGTGTGTGTGTGTGTCAGGACATTCACAGTCAGCACGTTCTCTTTTGTCTTGTCGTGCTTGAATGGTTTAAAAGTAATTGCATGAATAAGAGCGTGATCATATAATGTAACGCCAACCAAAGGACGACAGAAAAAATGGATGTTGCGTTAATTGTGTAACATTTTTTAACACGTTAAACTGAAAAAAATGTATCGCATGCGTTAACACGTTAACGTTGACAGCACTAAACAAAACTTAAAAAACGAGACCTTTCCCGAGTTCCTATGATGTCTAGGGAAGCCGACTGATTTTTTTGTCACCACACCTATCTCGCGAGGAACATCCAACCGATGTGACTGTTAAGCGCGCACCTGAGAAACTCTCTTCTGTTCAATGCAAGTGTGCCGCACACATCCTGAAAAGTGAAGCCAAAACATTTCCATAGCCCCCTGGTGGCTGGATACAGTATAGGTCATAAACCCTGCCCTCCGAATGAGACAGAAAAGTCCAATTACATTGAAATGTACATTGATCTTTTTCCAAAGAGGGTTACTGTCATTTTAGGTAGTTCTTATCACACTGACGTATGTTCAAGTGTTCTTTTTCTTGTTTGCAGTCACACTAGAGACTGAACAAAGATAAAATGGCAGCAACTGTGAAATTTTTGGTGAAAGTTGCATAATGCTGAAACTTTAAATAAAATTCCCATTGTGAAAGTTTGCAGACAGTCTCAGAGCTGTCTGAATACCATCCATTCATTCTCCTGTCTGATCAGAACAGAAGAGTAGCCTTGGATGGCTGTGCTACAATAAAATCTCTGAAAATGCCTGCAGTTGAGCTCGTAACGCCTGCCACTCCGCTGAATTTATTACATATTACGGAAATTTAATCAGAAGATAACAAGGTATGTTGTCATGGCAACCTCTCTGATCAAGGACAGCCTCATCCCAGACACTGCACTGGAGACAGTAAAACTATTAATTGGAAAAGACTCAACTGGCAGGAATTGTGGATAACTGCCTGTAGGGAACAGGTAAGGAGGGGTTCACATGCATGGAAGATGTAAAGAAGAGCTGGAGAGAAGCTACAGTTAAGAATAATCATGGAGAAGATCTCATAACTGTCTTAACTGTTTCTTCCAGGCAGCAATGAGATGAAATTGAGATGCAAGTCTCCTGCTTCTCCTGTTCTCCCTGTAATCTCACATGTTTTCAAATCCCCCTGCAGTCAATAATTTGATCCCTTAAAACTCACCTTTGATAATCAAAATAACATATTGACTTTATGCCTTAAAAAAGCTTGAATGTAACTCTACACCCTTGCTTCATTTATTGGTCACGGATACATGAATATCTAAATTAGTCTCTGTCTCCACCTGCTCACACCAGCTCGGACTATCTGATCCACTCGGTCAACTTTACTGTAGTAAACACTACACAATGGAAATATTGGTTTAATTCAGCCATGGATGTTTGAGCTAAAAACTATGGAAGCTTGTTTTTCACCATGGAATAAAAAATAAAAAAGGTAATTCTGACTTTTTATCACACAATTCTTTTTTTTTTCCTTTTGATTGCGAGCTTACATTTACATTACACAAACTTTTTTTCTCAGAATTGCATGATATAAAGTTACAGTTGCTAGTTATAAAGTCAGAATTGCGAGATATAAACTCGCAATTGCGACTTTATATCACGCAATTCTGACTTTACAACTTACAATTCTGACTTTATATCATGCAATTCTGACTTTATAACATACAATTGCGACTTTATATCACGCAATCCTGACTATAACTTATAGTTGCGGCTTTATATCACACAATTCTGACTTCATAACTTATAATTGCAACTTTATTTCACGCAATTTTAACTTTATAACTCGCAATTGCGATTTTATATCAAGCAATTCTGACTTTATAATGTACAATTGCAACTTTATATAACGCAATTCTGACTATAACTTATAGTTGTGACTTTATATCACGCAATTCTGACTTTATAACTCGCAATTGTGACTTTATCTTGCGCAATTCTGACTTTATAACTTATAATTGCAACTTTATATCATGCAATTCTTGTGCTCATTGTGGAAAAGCTCCAGCCTGCACATTGATGGGACTGGTTACATGTTTGTGATGGTAGGAATTGGGGCTGTTTCAAACGTCTTAACGTCTTTGTTGAACTGCAGTTTTAAGGAGAAAATACTCAGCAATGGTGTTGACTGAAGAATTTGCACATTATTTGTCTTAATGCATTTAAAAAAAAAAAACACTGACATATCAGCAACATTAAAAACTTGATTTTCATGTAGTGCATTTTTCAAGTAGTTTTCAAATAAACATAGACTACTCCAAAATGATAAATTATTTAATTTATGAATAACATATTACAGTATATGTGATGCTGGGCATATGTGAGTCAACATGCATATGTAGGCTAATCATTTTTAATTAATGAACAACATTAATACTGAAAAGTTCATAAGTTTGGGTATACTTTTATTTAGCAAGGATTCATTTAATTGATCAAAAGTGACAGTAAATACATTTACAGTATAATATTACAAAAGATTTCTGTTTCAAATAAATGCTGTTCTTTTTAAATTTCTGCTCATCAAAGAATGCTGAAAAATACAGTTTCCACAAAACTATTATGCAGCACATCTGTTCTCAACATTGATAATAATCATAAATGTTTCTTGAGCATCAAATCATCATATTAGAATGATTTCTGAAGGATCATGTGACACTGAAGACTGGAGTAATGATGCTGAAAATTTAGCTTTGATCACATGAATAAATCATATTTTAATATAGCCTATATTGTCATATAAAACAGCTATTTTAAATTGTAACGATATTTCACAATATTACTGTTTTTACTGTATTTTGATCAGCCTTGCTGAGCATTTGAGACTTCTTTCAAAAACATTGAAAAAAAATGTACCGACCCAATTGAATGGTAGTGTATAATTGGGGAAATGAAAACAAGTATAAAAAATATAGCTGCAAGCAGAAATTATCGGGGCCAAGCACAACAGAAGCAAAAAGGAAGCTAGCAGCAGACCAACTGCAAAAATGAGTAAAGACATTTGGAAACAATTTTAAGCAAAAAGGTTGAAAAACCACATAAATACATTGAGTTGTATAGAGCCAATTTCATGTTTTGTTTAATTATATCGCCACCAAGTGGTGCAGTCCCACCACTTTTTTTGTGTGTCCTCAGAGTTCCGCCATACATAAGTGTGTCAAATTTGGTGAAAATATCTCATTTCATTTAGGAGTTATAGACATTTGTATTTATGAGCATATAAAAAATAACCCACACCTGACTTTGATTGCATTTTTTTGCCACTTACTATCAAAATTTTGACATTTGGTGTCAAGCTCTTAGTCAACCTGCTATGATTCTGATTTTCCTACGGTGGTTTCGTCTCGATCGGACTAATGGTTTCGAAGATATTTGCGAAAGTTGTTTAAACGCTAAATCACAATGTTGACGTAGGACTCAGCAAGGATTCAGGAATCTAAGGATATGACTCCTGTGAAAATAAGTAAACCAAATCCAAAGTTATAAGCATGTGAATATTTGATTTTACCACTAGGTGGCGCTGGCTCGAAACTTATGATACCGATGATCCGTACCGAGTTTCGTAACAATACGCTAATACATTCATGAAATACAGCATTTTACCACAAAATTCAAAATGGCCGATGCCCAAAATGGTCGATATGGAAAAAATGCTGCCTCGAATCTAACGAGACCACTTTTATGATTTTTGGGCAAACCGTTCAAAAGTTATAAGCAAAAACAACAATTTTTCGCCAAAGCGAGGCGGAGACACAGCCTTATGTCTATTTTCACAAGCGCTACGTAAAATTCGTTCGCGTGTTTTTCGAAAACACTTTAATGAATCGACTTGAATTCCATAACTTTTTGTTGGCATTGCCTGAAGATGATCTGGTTAAATTTTCGGCCAAATAAACCGTCTAGGAGGAGTTTGAAAAAGTAGTTTTTTTGGTGGGAAAATTGCCACTACCGAAAATGACGTCATAGGGTTCAGTCGAATCATCTTGAGCCAAGGAATCAGAGGGAAAAAAGAAGTGAATGGCGACCAGGCTAAAACATTACAAAAATGATACAAAAGTATCATATATCATATATCATATATGCGCGCCATATATGGAAAGTGTTCAGAAGGCTTTGCGAGTAAGAAATCGTATCATTCAGTCAAAATACTGAGCTCGGCCGTTACTCTATGCGCGTTCCTGTGAGTGCGTGCGAACCGTCAGCAGCCGCTCATGTTTACTATAACTCGCACTGTTGTCATGGTACCCAGGATAAGCACACACACGCACCATTTTGAGAAATCAGGCTCGATAGAAACAAACGCGACTCTCGTCTTTTCTATAAGGTATATGATAAAAAATAATACAATAATACTAAGGTAAACCTCTTGAAGTGAATGTTGTGTACCGGTTGTCATGACAACATTGCGTGAGCGGCTGCTGACGGCTCGCACGCACTCACAGGAACGCGCACAGTGTAGCGGCCGAGCTCAGTATTTTGACTGAATAATAAGGTTTCTTACTCGCAAAACCTTATAGTAAAACCTCCTGAACACTTTCCATATATGGCGTGCATCTCACTGTATCATTGCATGATGATTTCTGCTTTTGAGGTCCGAAAAAGATAGAAGGACATAAGGCATTGGAACAACAGCAGGGTGAGTAAAAGATGGCTTTATTTTCATTTCAGGGTGAACTATCCCTTTAAGTCAAATTTTTGACAGGTGGTGGTGCTAGAAGAATTGAGTTAGAGACTCCAAAATTGGTGCAGTTAATGTTGGGCCAGCCCTCTATCAATGTGCCAAATTTTATAACTTTCCCGCGGTTCTATGGGCTGCCATAGACTCAAAAGCGGAAGAAGAAGAAGAAACGGAAGCAGAATAATAAGAACTCCATTACATATTGTGAGCAATCAAAGAATAACATCTGAGTAACCTGATGAACCGGGGCAGAGGATTGTGGTATTGAGCTGGTTGTGGTGTCGTTCTCTCTTTCACTAGTATGATCCAGCTGTCTGTCTTTCAACTCTTCAGTGTGCCACAGACTCAAGCAGAGAGGACAAGAGATGCCACAGACGTGGAGGAAATAAGCACCCAATTATTCACCATCCTCTTCACTCTGCAGATTCCTCCCTCTTCTCCTCCATTATTCCAGCAGGCTCCTTTGATCAAAGGCCTTTATCTTTGCTTCCCATTTGTAAGGGTCTCCGTAGAGTGTTATTCTCAGTGTGAGAGTGTCAGCGGGTCCACATGTTTGCTTGAGTATCTTTCTACTGAATAAAGCAGAGAGGGATTATGTGTATATCTGTGTGTGTGTGTGTGTGAGAGAGAGAGAGAGAGAGAGAGAGAGAAAGAGAGAGAGAGAGAGAGAGAGAGAGAGAGAGAGAGTACATATGATAATGGTAATTCTATGGCCATATCCGTGCAGTGTCTGTGTATCTTACGTCACTTCTGAATGATATTAGTAAAACATCCATTAATACCGAAATATATTTTATTTCAGATGCTTATATTTAGGCATAAATTTAAGATTTACACTATATTGCCAACAGTTTTGGGACGCCTGCCTTTACATGCACATGAACTTTAATGACATCTCATTCTTAGTCCGTAGGGTTTAATATGGAGTTGGCCCACCCTTTGCAACTATAACAGCTTCAACTCTTCTGGGAAGGCTTTCCAAAGGTTTAGGAGTGTGTTTATGGGAATTTTTGACCATTCTTCTAGAAGCGCATTTGTGAGGTCAGGCACGAGAAGTGTTGGACGAGAAGGCCTGGCTCGCAGTCTCCGCTCTAATTCATCCCAAAGGTGTTCTATCGGGCTGAGGTCAGGACTCTGTGCAGGCCAGTCAAGTTCCTCCACACTAAACTCACTCATCCATGTCTTTACGGACCTTGCTTTGTGCACTGGTGCGCTGTCAAGTTGGAACAGGAAGGGGTCATCCCCAAACTGTTCCCACAAAGTTGGGAGCATGAAATTGTCCAAATTGTCTTGGTATGCTCAAGCATTAAGAGTTTCTTTTACTGGAACTAAGGGGCCAAGCCCAAACCCTGAAAATCAACACCACATCATAATTCCCCCCTCCACCAAACTTTACACATGGCACAATACAGTCAGGCAAGTACCGTTCTCCTGGCAGCTGCCAAACCCAGACTCGCCCATTGGATTGCCAGACAGAGAAGCGTGATTGGTCACTCCAGAGAACACGTCTCCACTGCTCTAGAGTTCAGTGGCGGTGTGCTTTACACCACTGCATTCGATGCTTTGCATTGCACTTGGTGATGTAAGGCTTGGATGCAGCTGCTCGGCCATGGAAACCCATTCCATGAAGCTCTCTACACACTGTTCTTGAATTAATCTGAAGGCCACATGAAGTTTGGAGCTCTGTAGCTATTGACTCTGCAGAAAGTTGGCGACTTCTGCACACTGTGTGCCTCAGCATGCGCTGACCCCGCTCTGTGATTTTATGTGGCCTACCACTTCGTGGGTGAGTTGCTGTTTTTCCCAGTTGCTTCCACTTTGCTATAATACCACTAACATACCACTTGACCGTGAAATATTTAGTAGTGAGGAAATTTCACGAATGGACTTATTGCACAGGTGGCAACCTATCACGGTACCACGCTTGAATTCACTGAGCTCCTGAGAGCGACCCATTCTTTCACAAATGTTTGTAGAAGCAGTTTACACCTGCACACCTGTGGCCATGGAAGTGATTGGAACACCTGAATTCAATGATTTGGAGGGTTGTCCCAATACTTTTGGCAATATAGTGTATCAATTTGAATTGCATATAAAAATTCCATCCATTTGCATTACACAGTTTTAACATAAACTATTAAACTTAATGTGATTCATATTAGTCAGTCATACATAACTGAATCAGTGTTTAGGCTGAAGTACCTCCCAACTACATTGGTGGAGGTGATGTCATCTTTAAGGCCGGGACACACCAAGCAATGTCAGGCTGTTTTCGAGCGTCGGTCGGGCTACTTTTTCCAGCGGCTCTAGTCAGATGCCATTGTTGTTTTTTTTTGCCGATTCAGCATGTTGAATCGGCATTGAGCTGTCAGTGAGAGAGAGAACTCTGATTGGCTGTTCAGTTAAGCAAACGAGTCAGTGCACAAGAATAAAAGCAATAGTGATTAAAGCGAGCAAAGAAGTCAAGATGGCACAGACAGAAGGCTGTTATAATTTTACATCATCTTACCTGAGCATTTGAATGCATGAATATTTTCATAATAACATGAGCCGACTGGAATGATGATCAGCGTCATTGATATTCAAAATAGTAAGCAAGCTCTGGTTTGTTTATGGTTTGTATATTGCAGTCCTAGTCCTAGTTCCGGTTTCCTTTTTTGAAAATAGATAGATATAGACAGATATTTACTTACACGCAGATGCAGAATGCGCATGCTAGTTGACAGTCACCTTTAGTCCTTTTGGTGTGTTCAAGCGCACTTTTTTGTCCAAGACACAGTCAACAAGACGCGACAACACAGTCAGATTTCGTCGCCACTAGTTCTTTGATGTTGGCTTGGCGTGTCCGGGGTTTTAGACACATCACTCACTGGTTTGGGGGTCTCTCTGTGATCAGAGTGTGAATAGATATGTGCACTCATTCTCTCTTACTGGTTCAAGGCTGGTTCAGCTTCATTTGGCCAGCTGGTAACCCACTGCACATGACTGTGAGTATGTAGTCCCATGAGACCAACACAAACCAGCCCGTGACAAGTCAGCAGGACTGTCTTTGATGAACACAGATCGGAGAAAACTCTCCACAGGCAAAACGCCCAGAAATCTCTCTCTCTCTCTTTCTCTTTCTCTTTGTCTCTCTGATCTGTCAGACTGATATATGAATATAGTCCCAGTGTTAATGCTGAGGCATTTTCACTGAATTTTTAATCTAGTAACTGAGTGTTCTGGGCAGTGACTAGCATGTAGCCAAAGCTGTGATGATTTGTGATACTGCAATGTTTTTCTCTGGGTTTTTTCCCTTCTTGTTTTTGGCAGGCTCCCCTGACCGCATCGCAGGCGCTGACACTGATCTTCCTGATAGAGAGATAAAAGCTGGAACAGGAGGATTTTTTTCTGAGGGGGGAATGCAAATTTATGAACACCACTGGCCTGTTGATAACATAATGACAGCACTCATTGTATCACTGCCTACATCACCTCACTCACCTAATAATGCCATATTCTGCACTTTTGCAGCTTTTTATTTCTTCCATTAAGTCGTTATAATTTTAGTCAAGGTTTCTTGACTATCAATTATTTATACATAATGCTGAATAGTGGACTCCAGGCATATATAAGGCAGCAAGTGAACATTTTGTCCTCAAAGTTGATGTGTTAGAAGCAGGAAAAACGGGCAAGCGTAAGGATTTGAGTGAGTTTGACAAGGGCCAAATTGTGATGGCTAGACGACTGGGTCAGAGCATCTCCAAAACTGCAGCTCTTGTGGGGTGTTCCCGGTCTGCAGTAGTCAGTATCTATCAAAAGTGGTCTAAGGAAGGAACAGTGATGAACCAGTGACAGGGTCATGGGCGGCCAAGGCTCACTGATGCACATGGGGAGCGAAGGCTGGCCCGTGTGGTCCAATCAAACAGACGAGCTACTGTGGCTCAAATTGCTCAAGAAGTTAATGCTGGTTCTGATAGAAAGGTGTCAGAACACACAGTGCATCGCAGTTTTGTTGCTTATGGGGCTGCATAGCTGCAGACCAGTCAGGGTGCCCATGCTGACCCCTGTCCACCGCCGAAAGCTCCAACAGAGGGTATGTGAGCCTGGTCTGATGAATCACGTGTATGGCCTCTTTCAGGCTGTGGCCTCTTTCAGCAGGATAATGCGCCCTGCCACAAAGCAAAAATGGTTCAGGAATGGTTTGAGGAGCATAACAACGACTTTGAGGTGTTGACTTGGCTTCCAAATTCCCCAGATCTCAATCCAATCGAGCATCTGTGGGATGTGCTGAACAAACAAGTTAAAGGATCTTGCACTAACATCTTGGTGTCAGATACCACAGCACACCTTCAGGGGTCTAGTGGAGTCCTCGACGGGTCAGGGCTGTTTTGGCAGCAAAAGCGGGACCAACACAATATTAGGAAGGTGGTCATCATGTTATGCCTGATCTGTGTATATGTTAAAATATGTTTAAAAAAATGTTAAAATACATTCTCTCAGCCTAGTTTATTGTTAATTGACTAATATTAGTAAGCCATTCATGGGTTTATCTCTCCCAAAAGTGTAAACATTGAGCCTCCCAGGATCCATCTACACCGTAAAAACAAATTTGTTCAGTTTACTTAATTCAGTTGTGCAAACTCGTTGCCTTAATTCAATTAAGTAAGCATAACTTAATTGCATCAAGTTGTTCTTACTTAAACCGTTTAAGTTTTGTCAACTTAATTCTATCTGTGATCTGAGGAAGTGTACTCCCAGAGCGCATTGCGGCATGAATAAATTAATTGCTTTGTTTTACTATTTTTGGCTTTATTTTACCATTTGTCTTTTGTCAGTATAACCCCAATAACGACAGCAAATAAAACTGTAAAGGTCTTATTAATAATAAAAAAAAAATAAAAAAAATAAAAAAAAAACCTTGTTACCATTGTTTTGTTTTGCATGCTAAATGTTTAAGTCTGTGTGTGACTCAAGCATGATCAATTGCAAGATATTGTCACAAATATAGAGGGAGTATATCAACCCAATTAAAAGTTTATGCCATAAGTGTTAGCAAAAAAAATTTAAAAGATCATTATCTGACATAAAATATAGCTGTTATATCATTAATTCACAAATATATATATATATATAATATTTATTACTTCCGTTCCTTTGAAATCAGATAACTGTGATTTCTTGCTGCATCAATAGGAAGAGAATGACAATAATATGAATGAAGTTTCAAGTGCCCAACCAAAGGGAACACTGATCACCATAATGGTGAGAGGAAGTGGAGGAAATGAGTGAAAAGTCTATTAAAAATTGCCCCGCCTCAAAAAACTTTTGCCCACCTGGTATTTATTTATTGTTTTTTTTTTTTTTTTTTTGCTTTGGCAAAATGGTACTGAAACCAGTCAAGTAATGTTTACTTGGGTTTTCTAAGTAACAAAGGCATAACATGCAAACAGTACAGATTACTAAATTGTTTTAAGTAAGTTCAACAAATTATTGGACATTTACTAAAAAGTCTTAGTAAGAACAACTGTTGGATTTTACAGTGTAAACACTGAGAGCTGTCTGCTCAGATCTGTCAGTTGCTTTTCAACTCAAACAATAGTGAAAGTTTGGGGCGTGGCTACTATAGCAGGCGGAGCCAGAGGCTGTTAAGCCGGTGTGGACTATGGCTGATGCATTACATGGGAAAAGACATGCAGCTTCAGTTACAGAAGTGAAAGCCAAAATTCACTGCATTTAGACCTTCAAAGATTAAACAGGTCAAGAACATGTCAAAGCAAATGGGGCATTGTGATGCTAGTAGCCTACGCGCTACATTGCATGCTTCAATACATCATCATGCACCCATTCAGAAAGACAAATGTACAAGTTTTTAGACCTTATGCGCCAGAGAAACAAGCGCGCAGCCATCTTTAGAATTTTGTGTTTGAACTTCCATTTTTGCTGTATTTCCATGGCATCGCTGTCGAAGTAATTAGGTGGTGAAGTGGATTTACCTATTGTACAGTTAACGAAAGTTATCATGAGCATTGTAATGTTTGAAGCGAATGTCATAATAAATGTAGACCAGGAAGATTTTAAAACGAGCGGTTCATTCATAAATCCGGAAGGCAGTACACAACGAGCACAGAGCTGAAAGGGGCTGGGGCTACATAAGGGCTAAAAAGTTTTTAAAAAATGCACCCAGTGCAGATGTGTTGGATGGGTTTGTTAGCGAGACGTTCGCGTTCGCTCTAGGCAGAGTGTTATTATCCTCCTCAGTTGCTTACTCATGACACATAGCAACACAGCTAAAAGTAATATGTTGGACCTTTTATTGAAATTAGCAAATTTTACCTGTTGAGACATGCCTTTGCAAGTACTCGTAAGAGCTGTGATTGTGATGTTTGAGTTGGGGGAGGTGCGACACACGAAGTGGGCCTTTGCAAGGTGGTTTGAAAATAATTAAATTATAATTCCGCTAAGGTACCACTGGTGTCGCAGAAACTACATACTTCACCTTTAACTGTTTTTTTTTTGACAAGATATTGTAAGAAACAACTTCCGGATGTGTTTTACCTACTGTAGTTATATTAATGTCAGAATGTCCTCCATGAAGAGCCACTGCAATCACAATCTCAAGCCCAGGGATCGTGAAGCACCTGCGAATCTGTAACCTTATTAGTGTTTTGAGAATAAACGAATGCATTGGATTTGCATACATACATAAATAACATTCAACACACTCTCATGGCCATTCGTAACTATTTTACATTTTGGCTAAATGGTGGTTTCATTCAATCCTATTTATACATTTATTGTACAACCTTCTAACGCCCCACTGAAGGTTATTCTTAGGGGTGGACCATCATACTTTTTTTCTAAAAATCAACGTTTACATATGAATCACATTGTACAAATTTATATGAATCATCATCTTGTAAAATACTTACGTTGTCTCATGAAATCAAGTTGTGACATTATACAACCTGAACTAACCTTGCCTTGTCATAGGAAAGGTCAAATTATCTGACACTTTAAGAGACTACGAGTCCCATAGATAAGGATCTCCAGGTCCTCACTGTGATGTCATTTGCTGTTTCTTCTTATTGTTTGCACCACATGACTTGGCTGCATCCGAAATGGCATACTTTCCTAATATATAATATATGTACATAGACAGTATATGTTATTTGTGCCTGGATGACCTTCTACTTCCAGTGAGATTGTGAAGTGCAGATCTGATGGACACTGTACTATCCCATGAGGCCACGGGAGAGGATTTGTGAATATCAGAGAAGCAATGCAACTGAAAGTCACATGACAATGGCAACATGATGGATGTAGGACATCCGTTGTACATTAATAATACACACATTCATACTACATAGAACATACTTTATTAATGGTTGCAAAGTAATTACTAATTCAATTTCGGACACAGCCTTTGATTTGGCAGACATAAGTTTTAATGTTAATTACGGCAAGCAAGTAGTACTGAAGATTGTGAATCCAGCACACATTAAATTGCTTAATCTTTAATACTCTTCCTCTTAATCTTTAATATTCTACTATGTCTGCATCCACACTCTGAAGTGGTGCAACTTTTTAGCGAATTCACACCAATGTATTTTGTAACTGGAGGACCTTTCTCTGGCCTCAGCAGAGCTCCTCGAGCCCTTAAGCTCTCTGTGCTTCTGGGGTTAGAGGTTCTTCATGTTACCATGGCAATACATCCTCCAGAGAGCTGGATAAAAGTTATCTTTGTATCCATGAGATCCACCTTCAACCTTTAATGGGTTGATGTGGGCAGAGGATAGCTTACGCTTTCTTTATTTTAAAGTTACATCTGGACTAATGCCTGGGAGACTTGAGAAATGTGAATTATTTTATGTGATAACTGTTAATTGTGTCAAAAGCACTGGGAGGGTGTTGCTACACTCCTTGTTTAAAAAGGGAAATTGTAGAATGTTGTGAGAGTTTTCCACTAGAACCTCTGTTGCTCTCGGGTCTCAGGTGTGATTTCAAAGACTTCCTCTGTCTTTCATGTGGAAGTTCTTCGTCTACTAAATCCTTTCTTTTTCTTTATGAGGAGTATGTGAGGAGCGGCAACATTCCTCACTAGTAACTCAAAACCATGTGGAATTTCCGTTGTGTGATTTGTGATATTTCTTTCTTTTTCAGTCACATGGTCCCCAGAAGTGTTGCAAGTCGTGGTGCTTCTAGTCTCAGTTTAATACAACACACAAAACTGACAGTAAATGTCCAAAAATCAGCAGTTCCAAGCTGACTTTGATGCAATTTTCCTGGCTTCATTAGTCTGCCTTTTAAACACAACATCTGTCGTATTCACTGGATTTGACAAAGTTTGCCCATGTTGTGGCATCAAATCTGTCAGATATTCAGAGTTTTATTTGAGGCATATAGTAGCAAGTCAATTAAGTATATGTTGTTATCCCTGCTGTTATGCTTGGGAAATGTGGAAACTGGTTTAATTTAACATAGTCAAATTGACCCGGCATGCTGTGATTTTTTAACAATATTTTATCAACAAAAACATTTATTTTTTTGATATTCCATGAATGGGGGAAAATTTTATGACTACTTTAAGAATGCATAAAGGGGGTCAAATTGACCTGTATTCATTCCTTATGCAATTTGGACTCAACACAGAATTTTTGGATACATTTTTGGCAAACTATACACAAAATGTATGCTTAGAAAAGTGAAAATGTTATTTGAAGTGTCTCTTTCTGCAAAATGTGGGGAGTGAAGGTTCAGACTAGAAAATATTTTACAGTAGATCTAAATTAGTTTAGTTCCCTTTCGAGGGAACTCGCGCTGCGTCAATGACGCTTTGGGAACGCTCCTGCGTGATGGCGTCTGAAGCACGTATGTCAGCTAGTCCAATGACGAGAGTGAACATCACGGGCGGGTGACGTCAGGACCAGAAAAGGATAAAAGCACATCCCCAGCAAGCGCTCTATGTTGAAACTGTCTGTTATATTTATTGTTGTCTGTCTCAATCATTCTAAAAAAAGAACACTATTGCGAAAGATGTTCAGTTTGTTTAAAGAATGTTTAAGTTGTGTGCTTCTCCCTGCCCTTGCTATTTAATGGGTGGGGATACACACAACTTATGTGTACTGTGTTTGGGAGCGGAGCATGCTATGTCAGCCTTCGAGGGGGCTGACTGTCCACATTGTGAAAGGCTTCCTCTCCGCACGCTCTGCTCCCGCCAGTCACTTTTTGGGGGAAGTGGCCAGGCTCGCGATCCTCAGGGTTCCGGCCCCGCTGCTGCCGAGGTAGCACCGAGACGCAATCTTGGGGATCGCAAATGGATCTCTCGGAGGGGATTGAGACGGGCCCCGCCCTTTCTCTTCCTTCACCCGGGGTATCCAGCGCTCTCTCGCCGGATTCTTCCGCCCAGAGAGAGAGTCCAATGCTTCAGTGCTCTAGTTCTGAGGAAATAGATGTACTGAGCATTGAGTAATAAGGGGGAAGAGGATTCACCACCTCTTTCCCCAGCGTATGAGGAGCTGGTGGAGGTGATAACTCTGTGCTGTGGCTAAATTAAATATCGACTGGCCGGCCGAGAAAAGGGGCGCTCGTCCAAAAAGCAAACTAGACGAGCGCTTCCTGTCCCCCAATGTATCACCTCCATCACGGGGCCTTCCATTTTCCATAAGCCATATTCTTCCCGTCTTTTCAGTCCCCAAGTTCATGTATATTCAGATATCAGGGGGCTGAAAGAATACGGCCATGGGGCGATGCCCAGGGCGGAACAGACGCTAGCTAGCTATCTGTCCCCTGGTTCAACATCGTCCCTGAAGGCCCCGGTGCTACCCACTAATCCCCTTAAGTCAACATCTAGCTTAGTGGGGAAAGCATATACGGCAGCAGGTCAGGCTGACCTGCTGGGGGATCTGGACAACAGCGAGGGGGTGGGGCCTGATGAAGTTTGAGAACTTCATTGGGCCACAGATCTGTCTCTCAGGGCCACCAAGGAGACCTCCAGAGCAATAGGGCGGTCTATGGCAGCCCTGGTGGCCACTGAGAGACATTTATGGCTGAATCTCTCGGAAATAAAAGATAAAGACTGAGCTTTTCTGCTTGATGCTCCGCTATCGCCTCCTATTGCCCCAATTTCCAGGCTGGAGAAGATCATAATTTCTAAAATTCTGAGTTTCTCATTTGTAAACATAACTTTGCTTGGTTATTCATGTGTTTGGAACAATGTTTTCGACTCCACTTGAAGGGCACATAAACACAGCAGGAAAGTGACTGTCCTTGACCAGGAATGAGGAAGCTGCTTTACAGACATGCCTGTTTTACACACGTCGCTCAAACACAGAAGCTCTCCATTGAGAGAAGCCGCTCTGAGGTCACACAGCTGATCAGAGATAAGGAAAAGGCTGCAGTGAGTCGAGCTGAAGGACGACTGGAGCGACTGGAGCAGGAGATCAATGATCTGAGGAGGAGAGACACTGAGCTGGAGCAGCTTTCACACACACACCATCACATCCACTTCCTGCAGGTAAAAGAGATCTAGAAGAACAGGATCATATTGGACTTGAGCAAGATCCTGCTATGACAGACAAACATTTCACGAGAGCAGAATGAGCCTTTTATTTATTTTAATTTTTAGATTTATTTGACAGGGACAATGCACATCAATAATACATAAATGTACAATGTGCCAGAATTAGCCAAAAGGCTATTTTACATCTGCAGTCCCTGGACTGGTGGTAAAAATGTCACCCTAAAAATATAAAAGAAATAAACTATACATGATACATACAAACCCGATTCCAAAAAAGTTGGGACACTGTACAAATTGTGAATAAAAACAGAATGCAATGATGTGGAAGTTTCAAATTTCAATATTTTATTCAGAATACAACATAGATGACATATCAAATGTTTAAACTGAGAAAATGTATCATTTTAAGGGAAAAATAAGTTGATAAGTTAAATTTCATGGCATCAACACATCTCAAAAAAGTTGGGACAAGGCCATGTTTACCACTGTGTGGCATCCCCTCTTCTTTTTATAACAGTCTGCAAACGTCTGGGGACTGAGGAGACAAGTTGCTCAAGTTTAGGAATAGGAATGTTGTCCCGTTCTTGTCTAATACAGGCTTCTAGTTGCTCAACTGTCTTAGGTCTTCTTTGTCGCATCTTCCTCTTTATGATGCGCCAAATGTTTTCTATGGATGAAAGATCTGGACTGCAGGCTGGCCATTTCAGTACCCGGATCCTTCTTCTACGCAGCCATGATGTTGTAATTGATGCAGTATGTGGTCTGGCATTGTCATGTTGGAAAATGCAAGGTCTTCCCTGAAAGAGACGACGTCTGGATGGGAGCATATGTTGTTCTAGAACTTGGATATACCTTTCAGCATTGATGGTACCTTTCCAGATGTGTAAGCTGCCCATGCCACACACACTCATGCAACCCCATACCATCAGAGATGCAGGCTTCTGAACTGAGCGCTGATAACAACTTGGGTTGTCCTTGTCCTCTTTAGTCCGGATGACATGGCGTCCCAGTTTTCCAAAAAGAACTTCAAATTTTGATTCGTCTGACCACAGAACAGTTTTCCACTTTGCCACAGTCCATTTTAAATGAGCCTTGGCCCAGAGAAAACGCCTGCGCTTCTGGATCATGTTTAGATATGGCTTCTTTTTTGACCTATAGAGTTTTAGCCGGCAACAGCGAATGGCACGGTGGATTGTGTTCACCGACGATGTTATCTGGAAGTATTCCTGAGCCCATGTTGTGATTTCCATTACAGTAGCATTCCTGTATGTGATGCAGTGCCGTCTAAGGGCCCGAAGATCACGGGCATCCAGTATGGTTTTCCGGCCTTGACCCTTACGCACAGAGATTGTTCCAGATTCTCTGAATCTTTGGATGATATTATGCACTGTAGATGATGATAACTTCAAACTCTTTGTAATTTTTCTCTGAGAAACTCCTTTCTGATATTGCTCCACTATTTTTCGCCGCAGCATTGGGGGAATTGGTGATCCTCTGCCCATCTTGACTTCTGAGAGACACTGCCACTCTGAGAGGCTCTTTTTATACCCAATCATGTTGCCAATTGACCTAATAAGTTGCAAATTGGTCCTCCTGCTGTTCCTTATATGTACATTTAACTTTTCCGGCCTCTTATTGCTACCTGTCCCAACTTTTTTGGAATGTGTAGCTCTCATGAAATCCAAAATGAGCCAATATTTGGCATGACATTTCAAAATGTCTCACTTTCAACATTTGATATGTTATCTATATTCTATTGTGAATAAAATATAAATTTATGAGATTTGTAAATTATTGCATTCCTTTTTTATTCACAATTTGTACAGTGTCCCAACTTTTTTGGAATCAGGTTTGTACATAACATACTCCAAAATACATATAAGGATTATGTTATACATAATACATATAGTTCTATTCCAATAGAATAAAAGTCAACATCCGCTTAAAAATTACGCTACACATGTGAGTTAGGATGGATTTCCATTCACGAGCAGCCCTAACTGAGAAACCCGTTTGACTGAATGTCACCTCTTACTGCACTGGTGCTGTGTTTACAATCTCAATACAGGAGGAACCAGTACATCTTAGATTTTATACACAAGACAGAGATCTGTATATGTAATCAGGTTTTCCCAACTCAAAAGGTTGTATTTTTTTGTTTTAATGTGGCAGCGATGATAGTGTATGGATTTCCTATCTAGAACTGTTTGTTTATATAGGGAGAGTATTGGTTTGAGAGAAGTGTTGCTTGTGTGTGACCAGGTTGTCAAAGAATAGGTGATATGTGTTTAAAGGTGAGATTATCATCAATGTATACACCCAGGTGTTTAAAATCTGAGATGACTTGTAGTCTCTCCCCCTCTGCCACTGGCTACATCTGGCTTTTATCATATGGCGACATTTAGATAAAAAAAAAAAACGTACATACAGTTTTAGATACATTCAGTTGAAGGCAATTGTGTTTTAGCTGTTCTGTGATCTTTAGCATTGAGTTTGTTAACTAAGCAGCTTGAGCTGCACTGTTAGCCTTTAAAAAAACTACTGTCATCTGCATACATTTGGATGTTGGAATTGGGACAAACATTTGGCAAATCATTTACATACAGAGAAAATAAAAGTGGGCTCAAGATTGGACCCTGTGGGACACCTGCTGACAAGGAAATAACACCTGATTGATGATTCTTCACTCTAACCAACTGAGTCTGATGTGTTAAATATGATTCTACCCATTTAATGGTGTCTACAGAGAAGTTAAATGTATTTAATTTAGATAAGAGAATTCCATAATTAATGGTGGCGAAGGCTTTTTTTTAAAATCTAGGAAGACGGCACCAACAACCCCTTCTCGATTCCAACAATAACTTGGCTTTATTTCATCCGTTGACTGAGATGTTGTCAGGAATTCAGTCAGATTCAGTCAAGTGTTGTGTTATCATGTATATACACCGACCAGGCATAACATTATGACCACCTTCCTAATATCGTGTTGGTCCCCCTTTTGCTGCCAAAACAGCTCTGACCCGTCGAGGCATGGACTCCACTAGACCCCTGAAGGTGTGCTGTGGTATCTGGCACCAAGATGTTAGCAGCAGATCCTTTAAGTCCTGTAAGTTGTGAGGTGGGGCCTATATGGATCGGACTTGTTTGTTCAGCACATCCCACAGATGCTCGATTGGATTGGGATCTGAGGAATTTGGAGGCCAAGTCAATACCTCAAACTCGTTGTTGTGCTCCTCAAACCATTCCTAAACCATTTTTGCTTTGTGGCAGGGCGCATTATCCTGCTGAAAGAGGCCACAGCCACCAGGGAATACCGTTTCCATGAAAGGGTGTACATGGTCTGCAACAATGTTTAGGTAGGTGGTACGTGTCAAAGTAACATCCACATGGATGGCGGGACCCAAGGTTTCCCAGCAGAACATTGCCCAAAGCATCACACTGCCTCCGCCGGCTTGCCTTCTTCCCATAGTGCATCCTGGTGCCATGTGTTCCCCAGGTAAGCGACGCACATGCACAAGACCATCCACGTGATGTAAAAGAAAACATGATTTATCAGACCAGGCCACCTTCTTCCATTACTCCGTGGTCCAGTTCTGATTCTCACGTGCCCACTGTTGGTGCTTTCGGCGGTGGACAGGGGTCAGCATGGGCACCCTGACTGGTCTGCGGCTATGCAGCCCCATACGCAACAAACTGCGATGCACTGTGTATTCTGACACCTTTCTATCAGAACCAGCATTAACTTCTTGAGCAATCTGAGCTACAGTAGCTCGTCTGTTTGATCGGACCACACAGGCCAGCCTTCACTCCCCACGTGCATCAATGAGCCTTGGCTGCCCATGACCCTGTCACCTCATCAACTTTGAGGATAAAATGTTCACTTGCTGCCTAATATATGATGAAGAGATAATCAGTGTTATTCACTATATGTGCTATTCACTATGCTATTGTTATTCACTATATGTGAACAGCGTCTATATGTGTGTTTTATAAATGAGGCCAGATTCATCTGCTCTCAGAAATTAGTCCTTCATCATCTAATATCATAGAAAATCATATTAGAAATGTCTCAGAAATTGCATGCATTTTATCCTGTCATTTCTCTTCACGCTGTTCATGTCTGTTTATTTCCACAGTCACATTCACCAACATGAATCCCAAGGCCAGGAACGACTTCCTACAATGTAAGTCACTAAGAAAACAAGCAGAACCACTCACTGAATGTGTTCATGTTCTTCCTGTAGAAGGTGAAAGCAATCATGATAAGAGTTTCATAATTGATCATGTAAATTAATGATCAGACAGATTAATAATTCCTGATTCTGATGTGTTTTCTCTCCATCAGATTCCCATCCGCTCACTCTGGATCTGAACACAGTGAATAAACTCCTCAGTTTGCCTGAGAGGAACAAAGTGATTACTGGCACTGACACAGAGCAGCCGTATCCTGATCATCCAGACAGATTTGATTGTTATTCTCAGGTGTTGTGTAGAGAGAGTGTGTGTGGACGCTGTCACTGGGAGATTGAGTGGAGTGGGAGTCGTGTGTATATATCAGTGTCATATAAGAGCATCAGCAGGAAGGGACGGGGTATTGAGTGTTGGTTTGGATATAATGATCAGTCCTGGAGTTTGGACTGCTCTTCCTCCAGTTACACATTCATACACAATGTCATACGTACTGATCTCCCTGTAGTGTCCAGTCGTAGAATAGGAGTGTATGTGGATCACAGTGCAGGAACTCTGTCCTTCTACAGCGTCTCTGACACAATGAGCCTCATCCACACAGTCCAGACCACATTCACTCAGCCGCTCTATCCTGGGTTTTGGGTTTGGTCTGGATCATCAGTGAAACTGTGTTGATGTTGACCTTCACAAAAGAATGTAGAAAGATTTTACCCATAATACTTTGAGCTGCACAATAAATCAGTAACAGTGAGATGTTACAGAGTCTCTTATTTCCTCTTCATTACATTACAGTTTTTTAAAATTGCTTACACACTAAAAGAGGTACTTGAGGCGACTCAGTGAAACCATTCACTCATGTACCTAATCTTCAAACCAAGTCTGCAAAACTGCAAGCACATTATCTGCTTTACACTGTTTAGAATTGTAAAACAAACTTTTTGCAAAGTGCTAAACACTAATGCTAAGTTTTCTACATTAGACACATAATTCAAAACTAACAGCTCTTACACTATATTGCCAAAAGTTTTGGGACACATGCCTTTACATGCACATGAACTTTAATGACATCCCATTCCTAATCCGTAGGGTTTAATATGGAGTTGGCCCACCCTTTGTAGCTATACCAGCTTCAACTCTTCTGGGAATACTTTCCACAAGGTTTAGGAGTGTGTTTATGGGAATTTTTTTTAATTCTTCTAGAAGCGCATTTGTGAGGTCAGGCACTGATGTTGGACGAGCCTGGTTTGCAGTCTCCACTCTAATTCATCCCAAAGGTGTTCTATTGGGTTGAGTTCAGGACTATGTGCAGGCCAGTCAAGTTCCTCCACACTAAACTCGCTCATCCATGTCTTTATGGACCTTGCTTTATGCACTGGTGCGCAGTCATGTTGGAACCAGAAGGGGCCATTCCCAAACTGTTCCCACAAAGTTGGGAGCATGAAATTGTCCAAAATGTCTTGGTATGCTGAAGCATTAAGAGTTCCTTTCACTGGAACTAAGGGGCCAAGCCCAACCCCTGAAAAACAACCCCACACCATAATCCCCCCTCCACCAAACTTTACACTTGGCACAATGCAGTCAGGCAAGTACCGTTCTCCTGGCAACTGCCAAACCCAAACTCCCAGACAGAGAAGCGTGATTCGTCACTCCAGAGAACACGTCTCCGCTGCTCTAGAGTCCAGTGGCGGTGTGCTTTACACCACTGCATCCGACGCTTTGCATTGCACTTGGTGATGTAAGGCTTGGATACAGCTGCTCGGCCACGGAAACCCATTCCATGAAGTTTTCTACACACTGTTCTTGAGCTAATCTGAAGGCCACACGAAGTTTGGAGGTCTGTAGCTATTGACTCTGCAGAAAGTTGGAGACTTCTGCGCACTGTGTGCCTCAGCATACGCTGACCCCGCTCTGTGATTTTATGTGGCCTACCACTTCGTGGCTGAGTTGCTGTTGTTCCCAATTGCTTCCACTTTGTTACTACTACCAGTTGACCATGGAATATTTAGTAGTGAGGAAATTTAACGAATGGACTTATTGCACAGGTGGCAACCTATCACGGTACCACGCTTGAATTCACTGAGCTCCTGAGAGCGACCCATTCTTTCACAAATGTTTGTAGAAGCGTCTGCATGCCTAGCTGCTTGATTTTATACACCTGTGGTCATGGAAGGGATTGGAACACCTGAAATCAATGATTTGGAGGGGTGTCCCAATACTTTTGGCAATATAGTGTATGTTTCATTTAGATAACACTGCCATTTAAATGCCACAATTATTTCCCAACCTACACCCATTGATCATTTGTGAAAACACTTATACATAAACTAATCACTTTGAAATCAATACTGAATGTTTGCAGAAAAAATACCCTCTTGCATTTCTGTTTATAGTGTAATTATACCTATTTTATTTGATCACTTAGGAATTAAAACTCAATGTTTTGAGAAACAAATACATTTTTGACATTTTTGGCATTTCTGTTTATTTTGTAAATATATACTGAATATGCATACAAGTCATGTCACCTTTATTTCTGTAGCACTGTACACAATGGAGATTGTTTCAAAGCAGCTTCACAGTAATAACAAATTCAAATTCTGCTGTAAAGAAGCTCTAACAAGGCAATAGTGTCATTATTCAGCTCAAGTCAGTTCAGTGCTCATTCAGTTCAGCTCAATAACTGTAAAGTTTATCAATTGCGCATGAATAATGTATATACAGTGTATTTGTGCACATACATGTACATGTGACAAACTCCTGTACATTTCATTGCACATTGAACAAGCAAAAGACATGTAAAAAAAAATGTTTTACATTTTTTATATCTGTGTAGTTTCAATTGATTGTGTGTAGAGTTACTGCACAAAACACAATTTTTTAGAAGAGTTCAAAAGTATCTTTCAGTTGAAATGATCAAACACAGGATTCATTACAAAATGAACAGATTGAGGATTGTGTGGTTTTGAATAATGAAATAACAGAAACAGTCGTGAACAATGTAAGGAGTGAAGATGTGGAAAATGACATTATTAGAGGAGAAAATAATCTTGTAAAAAATGATAGTTCAAAATGTGAGGAAAATTGTGATGCAGAAGATGGGATTTCAGATATTGGGTCACAAGGGATGAAAAACATGAATTCTTTAGAAGAAATAAATGAATTTCACAATGTTTGATAAAGTTGTTGATGTAAAATAGTTCCTTCCAGATATGGAGAAATTTATAGTATCAAAAGCTCTGAAGTTTAGGGTAAAAAGAAACGATTCCAGCTGAATAAGATGCTGATGAAATTAAGGAAAAGAAAAGTGCAAGCTTCACGAAAATAGTTACTCTGCGCTTTTTCTCCTTCTTGCTTCTCTATATGGGTTTGTGGAGAGTCGGATCATTAAATATTACAGTTTTTCTCGATTGCTAACACACAGTTCATGAAACAATTCACCATTTTCTCACAACTAGAAACAATCTCAGAACTACACACGAACTTGTACAAACATCAAACTGTCACGTCAAATTCAAATATTTCGGTCAAAATCAAATCTTTTGTCAGAATCAATCTCTGGCCTCAGATGACACACAAAACCAACAAATACAGACTACTTTCCTGCCCAGTGAATGCTAGTGAGATCAATTCAAAACACTGTAACAAAAACCTCTTATTGGGATTCAGGAATGATTTTGCATCTCAATGTCTATTACAGTATACAACATAAATGAAGATAGAGTAAAATACAATGAGCTTCAGGAAAAACGTATTTTCATGACACTACTGTAAAGTGATTTTACAGTAGAGGAAGATCACTAGAGAAGAAAAGTTTAAAACTTTAAAAACTAAAATAACTAGCTATTGGCAGACGGCCTACGCAAGTCGACTTACACCAAAAGAGTAACCCCTTGCACGAAGCTTTGACACCTCTCGCGGTTCTAACAAATAGGGCTGGGCAACAAGCTCAAGCTCTTCTTCTCTTATATTGAAATCCACTTCTAATTCATGACCGGTGTTTTGTTTTGCTCTATCCTCTGCGTTCGTCAATACGTCATGCATCGTGTCAGGGGTTACTCTTTCACCATAAATCGATGTGTACTGCCGTCTGTTGGAAGCTAGTTGTTTTAGTTTATAACATTTTAAATATGGATATTTTTCTTACACAAACCCATCGATTCGCTTCAGAAGGCCTTTATTAACCCCCTGGAGCCGTGTGGATTACTTTTATGATGGATGGTTGCACTTTTTTGAGCTTCAAAATTAAATCCTCAATTCACTGCCATTATAAAGCTTGGAAGAGCCAGGATATTATTTAATATATATATATATATATATATATATATATATATATATATATACTACTGTCATATACTACTGTAGGATGGCTTGAGGGTGAGTAAATCATGGGATAATTTTCATTTTTGGGTGAACTGTCCCTTTAAGAAACCACAACAAGATCCAAATGAATTGGCAAATTACAGACCCATTTCAAATCTTTCAAATCCATTTCAAAACGTCTGTTAAAATAATAGAAAAACTTGCGCTCTTGCAAAAAATTATATCTATGAAAAATGTCAGTCAGGATTCAGACCATCATAGCACAGAATCTGCGCACGTTAAAACACTTCTAGCTTCTGACCAAGGCTGCATCTGCAACTAGTTTTACTTGATCTTAGTGCTGCGTTCAACACTATAGTGTCAGGACACGTGAATGGAGGACTCAAAAGCAGAGTGTTCCTGCAAAAGTTTATTAGACACTATGGGAACACAACATCTAAAGTGTAGCGACATACACACGGACAACAGGAATATGTGAGAGCTCCGGAGCAGTCCGTACAGACATCTGCGAACACAGGCTGTGGAAACCACCTCAGGTGCAATGCCCAACGCCCAGAGTTGGAAAGTAACTAGTTACAAATACTTTCGTTACAGTTCTTGAGTACAGTTTTCATTTTTTTTCTACTTTAAGTATAAATTGTGGTATTTTTTCTTTTACTTGAGTTAAATAAAAATAAAGTATTCAACTTCGCTACATTTACTTTTCAACAAAAGTACAAAGTACAAAAAAAGACAAAGGTGCAGACAGGGCATGCTGGTATTTTTTGACGGGCACTTTTCAAACTACTGCAGTCACGGTGGAGCCCTGGACTTCGGGCAATAAGAGACAGGTCTGGCTTGGGTGCAAAACCAATCAAAACTTCCAGTTCAGCCTGTGGGCAGGGCTCATGTTTTGAACCAGTATCGCTAATGTTTCAGTATTTTAGCAATTTTTCTGATTTTAAATTGCAATGTTGGTAGATCCTTAAATGGCTCATATATTACCAGAGCACTGAGCAGTTGAAGTAAATAGAAAACTCGGCTCAAAGAAGGACGCTGCTATTGCATGGATGAAGCAAAAACATAGACATTATAAGTGTCTAAAATCAACACGTTCTCATACCCAACTCGTCACATATTGATGCTTGGTCAGGACCTCTCTGCGTCAATTTTGAACGCACAGGGTACCCCTTTAGCATAATTTTTCGACGTGCAGGGTACTCCGTTGATTTCAGTTGTTTGCCCAATGCGTCAGATCAAGACGCATTTAATTCTTTGCATTTGTAAAAGTAGACATGATTTTATAAATATTTATAGGCTACTTTTATATTTTAGAGCAACTAACCCACTCCTACCCTAAACCTACCCACTTCTCAACAATATAAAACACGAATAAAAGTACAAATAAAAGTACAGTCACAGGTATTTATTGCAAAAACTGACCAAAAACAGTATAAAAGTTGACTCATGTTGCATTCCAAGTCTTCTGAAGTAATACGATATCATGTAAAGAACATTGTTGATCTTAATGTTTTAATCGCTGAAATGATGATCCCACCGCTCCGTGAACACACGCACACACTGTCATATTTCATTCAAAAGATACACCCGACTCTTTAGCATGACGCAATCAGTCACAAGACACACGAGAGCCAATGACATTTCACAGTCAAAGCTGACGTAATGACGCATTTGGTCACGAGACATACGAGAGTCAGTGCAATTTCACTATCAAAGCTGACATAACATTTCTTCAATCAGCAATTTTTGAATGTGTGCATGATCTTTGGCGGATGGAGACGCTGATCGCTTTTGGGGATTTTCTTCACACAGATCAATCATTTGGCTTCAGAACACTTGGAATATTTGTACTTTCTGAATAAATTGTGCCTGCAGTCGTATCTGCCTGTTATATCCTGTGTTTTATATCATTTAATAAATGGGTAGGTTTAGGGATGGGGTTGGGTTACGTGATCAATTGTGTCTAAATAGCGTAAATAAAAAATAAAATAAATGTAAATAAAATTATGCTCAACTGATTAAATCGAGAATCACACTCCAACACATGGCAAAAATCATAACCCGATATATAATTTCATCATGATAACATTCCCATACCCAACGCGTCTGTCTATGACGCCAAAGTTTTCTCATTTAAATCAATGGAGTACCCCGCGTGTCGAAAAATGATGCTAAAGGGGTACCCTGTGCGTTAAAAACTGACGCAGAGGGGTCCTGACCAAGAGTCAATATATGACGAGTTGGGAGTAAGAACGGGTTGCACAAATGCATGTAAAATGCATGCACACAGTTCAATTGAATGGTAAAGCTTGCCCTCTTTAACAATGCAGTTAAACTAAATGTATGAAGCAAACTTTGTACGGAAATAACATCAACATTAACAACAACATTGAAATAAGATTGCATGGTTTATCTGTCAATCAGATGCATGTTAGTGTTTTCTGTTACTATAGCAACAAAAAGAGCATTATTATTTAACATGTACCTCACTTCATTATTATTATTATTTTTACTGGCACCTTTCTATTCACACTGTTTTAATCCATCATTTCTTTGATCAAACCTCTCACTTACCCTTCTTTGCTTTTGCCCTTCTTAAAAAACATTCGAATTATCTTATATGGACTTACTTTTCAAAATTAATTTTGTAAAACAATCACTCCTGGCAAGAGGGATAGCTAGTATGTTTGCTTAGCATAGCCTAAAACATGACATGACAATTTATGTGATTACAGTTTTTCTCGATTGCTAACACACTATAACTCATTCAGTTGGCACAATTTCCCAAACCATTCATTCAGTTCTAGAAACAAAGACACATTTCTCAAAAAGCTTACCACATTTCCAGCAGTACAGCGGAAGTGGCAGAGGGATGTAACGTCTCCGTTCCCTCCTCAGGGAACGAGGGTTACATACGTAACCGAGATGTTCCCTTTCGTTCAGTCACTCCGAGTTACGTCAGTGACTGACGAATGGGGATCCAATCTAATCACTCCACTCGGCTGTCTTCCAGTGCCCTGCGCAAGTCCGAGCTCCCTGTCGTGAGACTAGCACGGACGAAGGACTTGAATTAACACAGGAATACCAAGGTACACTGGGAACCACGTGGAAATATGCAACACAATGCCTGCCTGAAGGGAGGACTTACAGAATACACATATGACCCGCGAACGGGATGCATATGGAACACTCTGGGGTATCCAGCCCAAAGGGTGGAATGTTTCAACCCCAGGGGTGGCAAGGGCTTGCCAAGGGAAAGACACATGGTCAGAGAGGCTTACAGTTGAAATACACATGTGGGGGTTGCCCAGAGGGGGAACCATGCACATGGAGGCACCTAGCCTAACATGAGGGCTGACCAAGCGGAACATGCACTTTGGTGTCGGCATCAACAGTGCTGGAGGAACTCAGGGCTTCAAGGAGGAAACTCACCTGAGGAAATATCGCACATATCCAGTCCGTGGAGTGGAATGGCGAGCAAGCGATGACACCGAGCAGGTCCTAGTTACTGGCTACTGGAAGCGAGTACACAGGAGGACACTGGCTCCACTCGGAGATTATAGAATCTTGCGAATGTGTTGGGTGTCACCCAGCCTGCAGCTCTGCAGATGTCTGTTAGCGAGGCACCATGCACTAGAGCCCAGGAGGAGGCCACACTCCTGGTGGAGTGTGCCCTCACCCCTAGGGGGCATGGACGACCCTGTGTCTGGTAAGCCAAGACAATGGCGTCCACTATCCAGTGAGATAACCTTTGCTTGGAGAGAGCCTTTCCCTTCAGCTTCCCACCATAACAGACAAAGAGCTGGTCTGAGGTCCTGAAACACTGCGTTCTGTCTACGTAAGCATGGAGGCACCGTACTGGACAGAGCAGTGCCAAGGCTGGGTCTGCCTCCTCCAAAGGCAGCGCTTGCAGGTTCACCACCTGATCCCTGAAGGAGTGGTGGGAACCTTGGGCACGTATCCAGGCCGGGGTCTCAGGATCACATGAGAATTAGCCGGCCCGAATTCCAGGCACGCTTCGTCAACCGAAAATGCCTGCAGGTCCCCTACCCTCTTGATGGAGGCCAAAGAGACCAGAAGTGCTGTCTTCATAGACAGGAACTTAAGCTCCACTGATCGCAAAGGCTCAAAGGGAGCTCTCTGCAGTGCAGATAAGACCACTGCGAGGTCCCAAGAGGGTATGAGGGGAGAGCGAGGAGGATTTAGTCTCCTAGCCCCCCTCAGAAACCTGATGACCAGGTCGTGCTGACCCACTGTTTTCGACTCCACAAGGTTGTGGTACGCAGAGATAGCGGCCACATAAAACCTTCAGGGTGGAAGGAGACAGCCTTCGTTCCAACCCTTCTTGGAGGAAGGAGAGCACAGACCCGATTGGGCATTTGCTGGGGTCTTCTCGGTGAGAAGAACACTATGTGACGAAGAGGTTCCACTTCAACACATAGGCTTGTCTCGTGGACAAAGCCCTAGTGGAAGTGATGGTAGCCACCACCTGTGGTGGTAGGGTACTCAAACCTGCCGCGTCCCGTCCAGGACCCACACGTGTAGGTTCCAAAGATTGGGACGTGGGTGCCAAAGGGTGCCCTGTCTCTGAGAAAGGAGGTCCTTCCTCAGAGGAATCGACCAGGGAG
Organism: Coreius guichenoti; assembly: GCA_039654105.1. NCBI lineage: Eukaryota > Metazoa > Chordata > Actinopteri > Cypriniformes > Gobionidae > Coreius > Coreius guichenoti. The sequence continues at coordinate 9,536,636 of CM077171.1, read as the reverse complement.
GGGCTGTCGCAAGGAGTATGATTTCGGAGAACCAGGTCCGGCCGGGCCAATATGGGGTGACCAAAAGGACCTGCTCCTTGTCCTCCCTGATCTTGCACAGTGTCTGTGCAAGAAGGCTCACTGGGGGAAATGCATACTTGCGGAAGCCCTGCGGCCAGCTGTGCGCTAGTGCATCCGTGCCGAGGGTCCCCTCGGTCAGGAAGTAAAACAAGCGGCAATGGGAAGAGTCGTGGGTGGCAAACAGATCTACCTGTGCGTCGCCGAACTGTTCCCAAATCAGCTGAACCATCTGGGGATGGAGTCTCCATTCTCTAGGAAGTGGCTGAACCTGTGAGAGCTCGTTGGCTGCACGATTCAGGTCTGGTTCAGGTTCAGGTCGTGACAGCTGTCAGGTCGCGCCGCCCCCAAAAACCAATCGTCCAGCCGCGAGCGCTCGGGACAGGGCGGAGGGTTCCACTCCAGCCCGAGGCTCGCTGCTGCCCGAGATAACATGGCTGTCAGCTCCGGGTCGGAATCGGGCAATGCTGGCACACCCGAAGGTGGCAGCACAGCCGAATCTTCATCCCCAGAGGACTCTAGCCCACCTTGAGATGCGGCAATCGACATCTCGTCGTCATCTGGAGCACCAAACAAAACACACGGGGCGTCCGCAGACGGTCCCGCTGCTTCAGTCCGAACACTCACGGGTAGCTGTGTGCAAGAGGGGGGTGTGGCCCGAGGAATGATTGTCGGGGCTTTATTCCACACCATAACTCTCAGGTCACCCTGGCCACCAGCTGAAACCCCCATTCGTCAGTCACTGACATAACTCGGAGTGACTGAACGAAAGGAACGAACTGTATGATCAGAATCTCAGGATATTATAAATAGGATCACAGGTGATTGTGTGCTTGAGAAAATGCATCCGTACACTGGAGAGAGAGAGAGCTGACAGAATCATCTACAGGGTTTTTATACTGCTTACACATACAGTATATTTACAATACTCAATAACAGTACTTTAGATGGGGGAAATTTGTGATCAAACCAACTGTACAAAAGCCAGTTCAGAGTGCAAAAACCCTCTGATGTTGCGGGTCCATCCTTGACAACACTGTCCACACCTTGCTCTTTCTCGTCTTCTTCCTCCTCTTAGACACACGCTTCCTTCTCTCCCTCTCAGATTGTTTCCGTCTATTGATCATATCAACATTCAATGCACCTGAGCACTTTAAACTGTTATATATTTTGTACAGTTGGCCTGATAACATTATTAGAAACAATTGTGAACAATTTTGAGTCGTTGTGGGTAAATTAACTTTTGCCTGCGTTTACCGTTTTGCAACACAAGTGCATCACAGTGCGAAATGTGTTTTAGTGAGTGAGAATAGAGTTTTGCAAAAAGAGTGCATGCGATTAACAAATGGTGTCTAACTGCCTGAACTTGTTTAAGGCTTTACAAAAAGAGTGATTTGTTCGACAAATGGGTTTATGCCATTGAGCATTTTGTTCAGAGAATGAAGTTTAGTGTCTTAGTAAATGTGAAAAACAGTTTTGTAATGATTCGACTCTCCACAAACCCATATAGAGAAGGAATATGAAGAAAAAACACAGAGTAACTATTTTCTGCTGCACTTTTCCTTTTCTTAATTTCATTATTTTTCAGCTGAAATCTTTTCTTTTTACCCAGAACTCTTTACCCATCACTTGTGAGCCAATATCTGAAATCTCAGAAAGTGCATCTTCATCATCATCTTCTGCATCATGATTTTCCTCACATTTTGAACTGTCATTTTTTTCCAACATTATTTTCTCCTCTACTAATGTCATTTTCCACATCTTCACTCCTTCCATTGTTCACGACTGTTTCTGTTATTTCATTATTCAAAACCACACAATCCTCAATCTGTTCATTTTGTAATGAGTCCTGTGTTTGATAATTTCAACTGAAAGATTTATGTATTTATGTGTCACTACAATAAAAACTAAAACACACACACACACACACATACACACAAACTGTTCTTACTGTGTATTTGTAATGTACATCCAGCCAGAATAAACCCCGACAGGTAATCAGGACCCCAATGAGTAGCGAAGGGGTCTTGCATCAGGTTTATTCTGTGATAACAACCGGCTGGATTTACATTATCCTGCCAAATAAGTAAATAATTAGACACAAAATATTGACTTGAGTTTAAATATTTTAAATTTTTTTACGATTGCTTAAGCACAATTGTAAAAACAAGGCTCATTTTATCAAAACACTACACACAATTCACACATCCACACACACAAGTAGCAGAACACCTCAGTTCTTTTGCAAAACGAAACACTTCATTCAAAATGTTAAAATAATTTAACAAAACCCAATTTTGACACCGTATGGCACACACATGGTTCATACAATCTGATTCTGTTTGAACCACTTACACACTGCTGTGCTCAATCTTAAACACTTTTAACATTTCTACTTTTCTAATGATATAGTCTGGGTTTGATTTTTTTTCCAGAGATATTTTTATAGTAAAGTACATATATTAACCAAACACAACACAAGACCTGTACTGCACAATGATGAAAATATTTATTTCTCTCCACAGTGTAAAATACATCAAATCATTTCCAAAAGTTGCATTTTGTACTGAAAATCAGAACATATTCTAAATACAATATAGTATATGAACAAAAACATTTGTAGAGACAAAAAGAAAGCAAAAAAAAAAAATCACAAAATCTGCATATGGCCATAGCACTTCATCCACATGGCGAATGGCGAATCCATCCTTGCACAAACCCTGCATCAGGCATGAATGAGGGATATCCTGACATAGGGCCGGAGATCGTAACCCTCCCTAAATGGGGTCAGGGAAAGGAGAGGATGGTGGGAGGTATTGGAGTGAAAATTGTGGATGCTCATAAAACCAGTTTTGGACCAGAGCAGATCGGTGGAAAGATACATTGTCCCAGATGAGAATGTATCTCATCTGCTCTGCATCCATTTGGTCTTCTGCTGTGACGATGTTGTGTAGTCAGTCTAAAAATATGAGTATGTGGGCCGTGTTATAAGGACCGAATGCTGGTACCTGTTTGTTATCTTATAATCCATTACAAAACAATCGTTGCAAAATGGCAGCAGTTGCGTTTGTATGAAACAAGATACCGGATGACATAATTAAATAACTGTTCACAAAATATCGATTTGAGTTTTAATATTTTATTAGCTCACCAAACGCAAAACTTCCACAAGGAAAAAAACATTTTTTAAAAGTGTAAAGCGCCGACTCTAGTTACCCGGATGAGCCTGAGTTATCAGTTTTTACCAGTAGTTATCGCTGGATGATGCGTTTGACCAATCAGAATCAAGTATTCCACAGAGCTGTGTAATAGGAGGATTTAATACGCACATTTATTTTGTGTTATTTCAGTGACAGAAGTTCATCACTATTAATGTAATCAAGAGGAAATTATAGACTCTGTAACATCTCATTGTTGTTGAATTATCATGCAGCTCAAAGTATTATGGGTAAAATCTCTCTACAGTTTATATCAACACAGTTTCACTGATGATCCTGAACCAACATAAAACCCAGGATAGAGCGTCTGAGTGAATGTGGTGTGGACTGTGTGTATGAGGCTCATTGTGTCAGAGACGCTGTAGAAGGACAGAGTTCCTGCACTGTGATCCACATACACTCCTATTTTACGGCTGATGGACACTACAGGGAGATCAGTCTGTTTGTTATTGTGTATGAATGTGTAACTGGAGGAAGAGCAGTCCAAACTCCAGGACTGATCATTATGTCCAAATCCACTATCAATACCCCGTCCCTTCCTGCTGATGCTCTTATATGACACTGATATATACACATACTCACTCCACTCAATCTCCCAGTGACAGCGTCCACACACACTCTCTCTACACAACACCTGATAGTATCCATCAAATCTGTCTGGATGATCAGGAAATGGCTGCTGTGTGTCAGTACCAGTAATCACTCTGTTCCTCTCAGACAGACGGAGGATTTCATACACTGTGTTCAGATCCAGAGTGAGCGGATGGGAATCTGATGGAGAGGAAACACATCAGAATCAGGAATTATGAATCTGTCTGATCTTTTAATGTATCTGAACTCTTCATGACTCAATGTTCAATGTATCATCAGTGTCTCAGGACAGCTGACCAGATATCCTGTGCAAATCATCATTTACATGATCAATTATGAAACTCTTATCATGATTTCTTTCACCTTCTACAGGAAGAACATGAACACATTCAGTGAGTTTTTCTGCTTGTTTTCTTAGTGACTTACATTGTAGGAAGTCGTTCCTGGTCTTGGGATTCATGTTGGTGAATGTGACTGTGGAAATAAACAGACATGAACAGTGTGAAGAGAAATGAGAAGATAAAATACATTCATTTCTGAGACATTTCTAATATGATGCTCTATGATATTAGATGATGAAGGACTCATTTCGAGAGCAGATAAATCTCCAGGGGCCTCATTTATAAAACACTCGTATTGGATTTGATCCTAAATTTCATGGATTTATATATATATAAACACTTGTCCATGATGATGAGTGTCATATTTATGAATCATCAAGGAATATTTGTGGCCGTTCTGTAGGTGGATTTGATGCTCTTGTTCACATTGTACTTTAATTTAAGATGAACTGTGATTTATAAAGTGGGATGAATTTAAGAACTTTTTTGTTTGTGCAAATGGAGTTTGAATGGAGTCAGAAACTGTTGTGCGTTCACATTTAGTATCTTTCTACGCTCGTCTTTATAAAGGAGGCGCCGGACTTCACCTCTGTCAGAGATCTTCTTGATCTCCTCTTTGCAGAAATCCTCCAGTTTGTCTCTCAGCTGACGGACAGATTCTCTCATGCCATCAAAAGAGGAGAAAGAACTGAAGGGAACGTCAGGTTCGTCTGTAGATTCAGGAGGTGCTGAGAGAGACTGGAAACTCTACAGAAAACAGAAATCAAAATTCATCAGCTCCACACTTCAGCCAATAACCTGCACTATATCAGATCTGGGGTGCGTTTCCCGTACAATGACGTAACTCGCTGCTTAACTACCATAGTACGATACATTGTTGAAGAAATCAACTAGCTAGCCACGACTGTTTCCCGAAACCGTATTGTCGCAAATTGGTCGTTCAACCACGTTGGTTAATAATGTCACGCAGGTGGTGGAGTAATAACTGCTTTTAATTAATTAATTTGAGATTGAATTCATGCTAGATTTTTTGCTATAAATTATGGACATGGCATCTGAGGAGTAATTCAAATTTTTCTGAGTTATTTTGCTTTATTTCTCAGATTCTATCTTGACTCGTTCTTACATACTAGAGCACGTACGCACAAACGATGCTTTAAATCTCTTGACAGACTAAAAGATGTAAATGACATTTGTATGTATTATAAATAAAATATATAGATTGTACTGAATATCAGCTTGCTTATTTTGCTCAAGATAAGGATTTATTAAGTCCACATGTCATGCAAACAAGAAACTCTTCTTCTAACCACAGGTCGAGAGCTGTCGTTGCAACCACACAACTTTGCGATACTGTTTGCGAATGTTCGTTGGAACTATGGTTTCAGAAACACCAACTCGTTGAACTATGTTGATAACGATGGAACTTGCAATCTTAGTTGGCTAGCGAAACTTTCAGGAAACGCACCCCTGAGCAACTCTTGTTGACTTGACTTATCTTCAGTGACTCGCCTCAATCCAGCACTTTCACACAATTACCTTCACACAAAATGCTACAAACTCTTGTGACACTTACTTTTGACCCACTTAAGTAAGATTTAAGTATTTTTACATTTAATTTCATAATTACTTCTATTGTCATTGAAATATCATTAAAGTTATTGCTGAATGAACTGACAAGAATTTATGATAAACTAAAATATACTTTAATGTCATTTCTACTAAGACTTGTTTGTGATGTACTTAAATACTACAAATATTATTGTTAAATATAATATAAATATAATATAAAATTAGTTTAAAAAAAAAAGTAAAAAGTACCTAAGTAAAACTTTTAATTTGACATTATTTAAAAGAGTGTGTTAAGAAGCATAGTCATGAAAGTGTCTCTCTTTAAGTGCACTTAAGTGACCTTTATCTGCAAGTCCATTTAAAAAAAAAATTATATATATATATATATATATATATATATATATATATATATATATATATATATATATATATATATATATATATATATATATATATATATATATATACATACACATACACTCACCTAAAGGATTATTAGGAACACCATACTAATACTGTGTTTGACCCCCTTTCGCCTTCAGAACTGCCTTAATTCTACGTGGCATTGATTCAACAAGGTGCTGAAAGCATTCTTTAGAAATGTTGGCCCATATTGATAGGATAGCATCTTGCAGTTGATGGAGATTTGTGGGATGCACATCCAGGGCACGAAGCTCCCGTTCCACCACATCCCAAAGATGCTCTATTGGGTTGAGATCTGGTGACCCAGGCATCAAGGCATTTTCGCCCACAGGACTGCCGCATACTGGATGTTTTTCCCTTTTCACACCATTCTTTGTAAACTCTAGAAATGGTTGTGCGTGAAAATCCCAGTAACTGAGCAGATTGTGAAATACTCAGACCGGCCCGTCTGGCACCAACAACCATGCCACGCTCAAAATTGCTTAAATCACCTTTCTTTCCCATTCTGACATTCAGTTTGGAGTTCAGGAGATTGTCTTGACCAGGACCACACCCCTAAATGCATTGAAGCAACTGCCATGTGATTGGTTGATTAGATAATTGCATTAATGAGAAATTGAACAGGTGTTCCTAATAATCCTTTAGGTGAGTGTATAAGCTCCTTCAGTACTATCAGCAGCTATCGCGTTTCTCCAGAGCTCATTTACCCTCCTCCATCCCCAGCTCCTTCTCTCATCCAGTCAGGATTTGGTATTCTGATTCCCCTTGAATCAGACTAAATTCCCAAATTATTTTGTACATTTAATATTGACAATAATGATATCTGCAATACATTATGTTGGTTATGTTCTGTTTACCCTAAGGGGGTTTATCGCTGCTCACCCTGCTCTTATCCATGCTAGGCTTGCACATGGATGAGCAGGGAGTTCTTGCCCAGAACAGAACCATACCGCCAATCCAAACTGTATGAAACTGTACTCAAATTATTACTTTTACTGAAGTACAATTTTTTTAGTACTCTTTCCACCAATGCCAATGGGACGGGAATCAAGATGAGACTAAGAACAGCAAGCACATGGCCAGCTTTAAAACTCCTCATCTAGGCGTCCTGGGCACAGCAGCAAAACAAAGGTAAAACACATAGCATAGAACCCACAGAACATGAGACGAGGCACAGAAAAATCTACTGACAATAAGGGTCAGACACAGCAGAGAATATAAGGGAAAAGGGAACAAGCGACAGGTGAGGGCAATCAGCTTGTTATCTGCAAAATCACCGCTGATTGCCCAGGTCATGAGCTGCAGAAAATGACAGGACAACACAGACAACAGGGAAAGCCATGACATACTCTTAAATCAATTACAAAATTACACTGTTATTCAGGGTCAGGCATTAAGGTGGTTTAGATTGCACCTATCTAAGTGTTACCATTTTGTTAAATGAAGTTCCTAAGCGTAAGGCAGGGAGGACCGAGCCCATCTAATCTTTCAATCAACAGCCAGAGTATATAAGCAGCTGCTTACCTCTCTTTAGTCTCAGCTGTTCCAGCATCCAGTAGTGCCATACTGAACAATGTCCGACATCCTAGAAATCCAGCTTTTCCCATCAGACCACAAACTGTCCTTTCTTTCTGAGACCATTTTTGGATTTGTAAGATACTCTGTCAAAGCGCTCTGGCCGCAAAATCCAGCACTCATACAACCCATGCTCCAAAAGACCACTCTCTCCTCCACCCTCAAGATCGCCAGTTTTAACTGCGCCTCATCCATCTTCTTCACAGACTTCTGTGGCTGCAAATCCACTGATTCAACCCATTTCAAAATGGTTCATCAACAGATCATCAAAAGCTCAACTCTACGATCTCTTCATTATCTCTAACAACAGTTCCAGCATTCCAACAAACACTTAAACATTTAATAAAAGAGATTTTAGAGATTCAGCTCTCATCCACTTCTGTTTCCTTCCCGGCCCGGCGCTCTGAACGTAAACATTCACAGCACGCTACTCCAGAGGCAGCCAAACACACTTTATTGTCTGCCGTTTTTTCCTCCCAGCCAACACCGGCCACAAAAAATAGTTCTGCTGCTTCCCCAGCGCTAATGAATTATCATATGCAGTTAAGTACTTTCTTCTGCTTCTACAGTTCTTTTCAACCCTTTTCATGATAACCCAAGCGCCAGGATGCCCTCGTAGACAATTACTTTTTTCTCACCCCCAAACCAACCTACTCAGAGAGTGGATCCTAGCGTGAGGTTGTCTTCATTAGCAGTCCCTCCAACCCACCCCCCTCACCCCCCTCACCCCCCTCACCCCCCTCACCCCCCTCACCCCCCTCACCCCCTCCTTCTACTCAATTTCATGCAGTGGGCCAGGGCGGGACTGGAGGGACAGACCAGGCGGGCTTCAGCGGTTCAGGAGTCCCGGCTGAGGGCCAGGGATGGTCAGGCGGGTCTGGATGCTTGACTGGAGCCCCTCACTGGACTCGGAACAGGAGACGGAGCCCTCACTGGACTCGGGACAGGAGACAAAGCCATAACCGGATGCTGGTCAGGGGCTAGAGCCATCACCGGATGCTGGTCATACTTGGGCAAGACAGGGACTAGAGTGAGGTAGGGGAACCCCACAATGATTACTGCTCCAAGGGAAGCACGGCCAGTGCGGTGGGCACAGGGCAGACAGTTCTCTGGGACAGCAGACTCTGGGATGGCCTCTGTGGCCGAGAAGAGAATGGGTGGCTCTGGGGTGGCTTCCTTGGCCAAGGCTGACTCTGGGGACTTCCAGGCTTGAGCCGACAAAGCCAGGAGGGATTTCTGTGTGGCCCAGACACACAGAAGGGCGAAAGCATAGCAGGACAGAGTGGCTTCACGGAGAGTGGGTTGCTTGGCGACAGCCTCTATGGCCATATCAGGGAGAGCGGGCTGCTCAGTGACGGCCTCCGGGCCGGCAGTGGGCTCTGGGTGGCAGACTGACCCCGAGTCAGAAGAAGCCCTGTGCATATTCCAGGCACGCAGGACAGCCGAAACATAAAAGGCAAATACAGCCCTCTTGGCCATGGCAGGACTGACAGGGAAAGTCTCTGTTGCTGTGACAGGGAGAGTGGGTGCCTCAGGCATGACCTCTCTGGCCTTGACCGGGGAAGCCGGTAGCTCTGGGACCACCGGGCTTGGGAGCTCTGCAGTCGGGTCCTCCTGGACCACCGGACTTGAGACCACCGAAGTCGGGTCCTCCTGGACCACCGGACTTGAGACCACCAAAGTCGGGTCCTCGTGGACCACCAGACTTAGGACCACCGAAGTCGAGTCCTTGAAAGCCACTGGAATTGAGTGAGCGACAGGAGCCCTCCTTCTCCTGCGCTTACAAGGGTGAGGCGATGTGGGGACAACCGCCTCTGGGGAAGCTGCAGCATCTTTAGCCACCTCTGGGAGAGATGCAGTGATCACGGGCACCTCAGAAAAAAGTGCAGCAGTCCCAGCCACGGGAAAGGCTGCAATGTGCTCAACCACCTCTGGGTAGGTGGCAGATGAGGTGGACCCGTTCTTCCTCCTCCCTCTCCCCGAAGGGGTCATCGGAGGACTGGGGACCTGGCAATTTGTGAGGAGAAGTGGGGGAGGACCAAGAGGAGGAAGACCACCTTCTTCTCCACGGTTGTACACATACCCCACAAACTGCCAGAATGACAGTATCCCCAGCATCCCCATCTCCCAGGCACAGACGGGCTCATTAAGGCTGTTGTTGAAAATGTCCTTAAGCACTGTCGCTGATGTTGAGCCCCTCCACTACAAACAGGAACTGGTGAGCAAATTCCTTCACACTGGCTCCCCCTTGCCGAAGAGAAAGGAGTTTGCTGCCATCTGCCATCTGATTAGCGGAAGGGCAGGGAGATGGGAAAAGGAAGATGCCCATCTTTCTGCTGAGTCCTCTTTTGGCTGGATCGTTCTGTCAGGGTTGGGGGATGAAAGGAGTGAGGACTTAGTCTCAGGATCAATAATGGGCTTTTATTAATAAAAATAAAACAAAAACAAACAGAAACAACCCCAAGGGGGAAAAACAAGACTTGACTTGAACTTGACTTGGCACAAGGAGCAGGGAAACACGACGCACATACAACGGGTAACAAACAACAACGATCCAGCACAGGACTGCAAACACGTGCATCTAAGGCATGCATCTGATCAGGACATAAGTCAATGGGCTGACTCCCTGATCAGTGCCCTGTCTACTGAACTAGGAAGCTGATTGAGATGCACCCAAATAGAATGAATAGGGAAGCAAACAAAAGAGGGTAACGAGGGAAGACAGGTGGGGCAAATGAACCAATAATCAGATAACAAGATTATGACAATGGACAGGAGAGCACGTGGCACAAGGAAACACGTGACAAGCCATGTGCTCACACCAAACATGACAAACACAAGCACATGGCCAGCAAAGACAAAATTACAAGCCATGTGCTCCCACAAAGACAAGACAAATACAGGAGTGTCAGGGATCTGTCACAAAACCAAGAATGAACTAGACCAAAGTGACAGAACCCTGACAAGACCAAGCAATCATTCTCATAAAAAAAAGAAATATAAAAAATAAAAAAAAAACACTGGTTTTGGAGCCTAGCTAGCAAAGGTTGACATAACATCTGCTTTTAAATTTATGCTCATGCATCATCCCCAAGTAATATAAGCTTTTTTTTCTCCCAGAACACTCTAAACCTACAGAACAGCTTGAAGTTCTTTGAAAAACTTCCACAGAGCTCACAACATGGTTTTCCCTGAGTTGTCCCTCCTCTTAATAACCTCCTTCATCTCTAACCACCATCATATCAATTCATTTCAGCCAGGAACAATCAAAGTCTTCCTCAGCAACATACATTTCTGGCCATGGCATGTTCAATTTGTCTTTCTTCGGCTTTCTCAGAGTCTTAGAACTCACCACTAACTCAAACTTCAACCAAGCTATCCATCCCATGTTCTCTGACCTTCAAGTAATTATCCCTGACACCATACGTTTCAACATCAAACAAAGCAAAACTGATCAATTGAAACACCGTCAATCAATTTTCATTTTCAATTTGCCAACCCCCATTAAACCATACCAGTCCATAGCCCTTTTTCTTCACCAGATGAAATCCCAAATCATCTCTCCTCTCTACCCTCTTTTTATCGGTGATAAAAACCTCCTAAAAAGCCTCCAGACATTGGTTTCAAAAGAATCACAAAACCATCCTCAATAGACCCGGCATCCCAACCAAACATTTCTCTTCCCATTCTTTCTGCCATGGGCAGCCACCACAGCAGCCCAGGTCGATCCCATGCCTTCGAAACATATGTTTGATCAGATCTACATCACATTAGACAAGCATACCAAACACGAGTATCTTTCCGCTTCTCCCTACTAACTTTGCATCTTCCCGCTTACCTAGCTCCGCAGGGCTTGTATTCATCTGGATGCAGTGAGAGCTCTCCCTTTTCGGATGTGTGAGCTACCACTCATGGAGTGGACTCTCCCATTCGAATCGCTGTGCGGGCTCCCCCATCCAGATTCTGTGCAGGGTCTCCCATTTGACTTGCAGTGTGGGCTCTCCCATTTCGATTCCAGATTGAGCTTTCCTATATATACATACCGTGTTTCTCCTTCGAAACGCAGCAGGAGCTCTACCAGTTGAATCACAATGTGGGCTCTCCCTTTCTGAATCGCTGTGTGATCCTTCATGTTCTTAACCATGGAGGCTCTCCTGTTCGTATTGCAGCATGGGCCCTCTTAGCCGAACAACCGGACTAGAGGTACCAAAGATTGCATGTCCCTTCTGCCCTCATGTCCTTACGTGATCTAAACCCCCACGTCGGAAGGACGATAGCTCTGCGTTTTATCTATATACCGTAGGCTCCCTCTTTCTGCGGTAGGGAGGTTCACATTGGATATCAGTGGCCCGTTTCCCTTTAGGGACGAGGACCTGCTTCCCCATCTGTGACACCTGGGGGCCCCTTGTCCTAAATTCGGAAAAGACTGAGGTATTATTTATCAGACCAAAAACTTCTCTTATAATAAATTGTTTTGTCTAGAAGGATGTACTGTTACTTCCTCCTCTACAGTTAAAGATCTAGGTGTTATATTAGCAACTTGTCTTTCGAAAATCATATTTCAAGTTACAAAAAAACCCTTCTTCCTCCTCAGAAACATTGCTAAGCTATGGAACATGTTATCTGTTTCTGGTGCAGAAAAGCCAGTTCATGCATTCATGATCTCTAGACTGGATTATTGTAATGCATTACTAGCTGGTTGTCCTGTATCCTCAATAAACAAGCTACAGTTAGTCCAAAGGTCAGCTGCTGGAGTACAAGAAAATATGATCATATAACTGCAGTTTTATAATCTACTCTGGTTACCTATTAAGTTCCATATCGATTATAAAGTATTGCTACTGATAAAGGCCAAAAATGGTTAAGCTCCTGTGTATTTAAACAATCTTCAATCTTCTAATACCCTACAATCCAACACACTCTTTAAGGTCACAAAACTCTGGACTTTTGGTAGTATCTAGGATATTGAAGTCCACTAAAAGATGGAGAGCATTTTTGCATTTGGCATAAACTATGGAATAGCCTTCCTGATAATGTTCAGGGATCAGACACACGCTTTAGCCAAGCATTCACATAATGCATCTCATAACTCCAATATATATATATATATATATATATATATAAGGAAGCAGAAGTGATAAAAATACAAATGATAAAATCATTGATTGATTATGCATGTTGTAGTCTTTGAAAAAAACCCTCAAAAAGTCAAAAGCTTTTTTCAGCTTTTTGTTCAAAATGTTGCATTTTTATAAAATATACCCACATTCAAATGTTGATTTAAAAAAAAGAATGCATGGAGCTAGACTAAACTTTTTTAAGTAGAGGCTTTGTTCATCCTTTTGATATATTCATAAAACATCCATGAAAGTTTTGTGAAAATTATCAAAAACGCTGGCAACTTTAAAAAAAATTAAAAATTAAACACGCTGGCGGGGAAAGAGTTTGTGAGCTCATTGTTTCTGCCTAAATGAATAGATGATGTTAGCTAACTGCATGATCTGTATTATCTTAGAACTGTACATTCTGACATATGGACATTACTTTGACACAGTATGTAGAAACAAGCATTTGCTATAAAGCTGCTTCGAAACAATATGCATTGTAAAAAGCACTATACAAATAAATGTATACATTTAAAAAAAAAAAAAGAAAAGAAAAGTGACAATGCTGTAGTCTAAAGGTGAATACACTACATGACTTTTGTCCAGATATGTGCCCCAATTTGTCTAGAGAAGATCATAATCTAGAGTCTAGAACTCTGAGTTTCTCATTTGTAAATACAACTTCACTCTGTCATTCATGTGCTCAGGACTCGTAATTACGATGTTTTCGACTCCACTTGAAGTTCACATAAACACAGCAGGAAAGTGACTCTTCTTGACTGGGAATGAGGAACACGTCACTCAAACACAGAAGCAATAAACTATTTCAACTCTTCATTTCAGGGAAACAGAATCTGAAGTATTGTTGAGCTGTTGTGTGTTTGTGTCTCTCTGTATTCATGCAGTAAAATGGCAGAAGCCAGAATTTCAGTGGATCAGAATGAGTTCATATGTCCAGTGTGTCTGGATCTCCTGAAGGATCCAGTGACCATCCAGTGTGGACACAGTTACTGTAAGAGCTGTATTACAGACTGCTGGGATCAGGAGGATGAGAAGAGAGTCTACAGCTGCCCTCAGTGCAGAGAGAGCTTCAGTCCAAGACCTGCTTTAGCTAAAAACACCATTCTGGCTGAAATGGTGGAGAAACTGAAGAAGACTAAACTTCCTGCTGACTGTTACGCTGGAGCTGGAGATGTGGAGTGTGACGTCTGTACTGGAAGAAAATACAAAGCCGTCAAGTCCTGTCTGGTGTGTCAGGAATCTTTCTGTCAAACTCATTTTGACCGTCATGAGGAATATCACTCTCGTAAACCACACAAAGTGATTGATGCCACTGGACGACTGCAGGACATGATCTGCCGTAAACATGATAAAGAGCTAGAGATGTACTGTATCACTGATCAACAGTGCATCTGTGTGTGGTGTGAGGAGTATGAACATAAAACCCACAACACTGTATCAACTGCAGCACAGAGGACAGAGAAACAGGTATGAACTGAGAGCGACTGATCACAGAGAAATGTCATTTACTCACCGTCATGCTGTTCCAGACCGGTTTGATTTACTTTTTTTCTGTGGAATGTAAAAGATGATATTCAGAAGATCTGTTTTAGTTTATACATTGAAAAACAAAGTTGTAAGCTCCAAAAAGGAGACAAAAACATGAAAGTAATCTAAAAAACTACAATGGTTAAAAAAAATAGTGCACTTAATTGTATTGACATGCACAAATTGAATGTTTTTTTAAAAACTGTACTTTGAGATAATATAGTATTAATGAAATGAAAGACCATTTAAGCGTACTTAAAGAGAGTAAACTTTTATGACTATGTTTCATAAGTACACTTTATAAAGTACACGTCAAATTGAAAGTTTTACTTAAAGGTTTTACTTTAAAGTATATTTTAAAATATACTACTTATAATATACTACTTTCAAAAGAGACAAATTTTGATTCACAAATCAGATCATTGATCAACTCATGAACGCAGAGCCCAAATCAAATATGATGACATCAAATACATCAAACTTCACTGGTGTTTGTGTCATGACATCATGATGTTTAGTCATGTGACTGTGACATGCAAGAACCAATGAGGTTTGATGTTATTGACGTGTCACCATATTTTATCTGGTGTCTGTAAACAGCCGAGATATTCTTCAAAATATTTTCTGTTGAGTCTCACAATAGACAGAAAGTCATACAGGTTTGGAACGACATGAGGAAGAGTAAATGATGACAGAATTAAAACTTTAGGGTGAAGTATTCATATAAAACTAGACACTGATGAAATACTGCTGACATTTCAGTTTCATATTCATTCATAATCTCATTTCAGGAAACTATGAATCTGTGGTTTGAACCTACAGTATAAACACTATAAAACAATTCTGGAGCTTTCATTTTTGTGTGATAGTAGTTTATGTGTCATTTCCTGTTATTGGTTTGTCCTCCAGAAACAGCTGAAGAAGACGCAGATGAAGATCCGTCAGAGAATCCAGCAGAGACAGAAAGATCTTCAGCAGCTGAGAGAGGCTGTGGAGTCTCATAAGGTGAAGAGAAGAAGTTTGAGACGTCTCAGTTTGTCTCTGTCAGTCCCGCTGAAGCCACTGTGTGATTGTGATGTGTGTCCTAACAGCGCTCTGCACAGACAGCAGTGGAGGACAGTGAGAGGATCTTTACTGAGCTCATCCGCTCCATTGAGAGAAGCCGCTCTGAAGTCACACAGCTGATCAGAGATCAGGAAAAGGCTGCAGTGAGTCGAGCTGAAGGACGACTGGAGCGACTGCAGCAGGAGATCAATGATCTGAGGAGGAGAGATGCTGAGCTGGAGCAGCTTTCACACACACACCATCACATCTATTTCCTGCAGGTAACAGAGATTTAGAAGAACAGGATGATAGTGGACTTGAGCAAGATCCTGCTATGACAGAGAAACATCTCATGAGAGCAGAATGAGATATTGTCAGGAGTTCAGTCAGATTCAAGTGTTGTGTTATCATATAATCATCAGTCAAACTCTCCTCTGATTTTTCATCATCTTTTTAATGAAATCTTTTAATTGTACTACAATATTTTCAGTAATTGTCTCCAAAATAGTGTCAGGTGATCTTCAAACCTGATAAGGTTGATTTTTATTTTCATAACTGTTTGCCTGTAACACATTGATGAATTTGTTCATGAAGACTTTGCCCTTACGAAAAAGAAGTTTATTCAAGTTTGCTATAGTATACTTCTTTTACATAAGAAAGTATACTTTCAGTCTGTAACACGCAGGCTGTGTAAACACACACAAAGAAGATGGTGAGAGTAAACAGGCAGTCTTTAATAATCCACACAGGTATAATCCAACATAAAGGCGCAGTAGAAACAAGACCAGACCAAGACCCACAAAACAGAACTGAACTTAAATAGTGAGCGGGGAATGAGGCGATTGATAAGTGCACAGCTGAACCTAATGAGTGTCCATGACAACAAACTAACTAAGGGAAAACAGTACTGATTGAGAACAAGAGTCCATGTGGTGTGAGAGTGTGACACAGTCTATTTTGTATATACTTCTCAGAAATATACGTAAAATTGCACTTAATATACTTAAAAATACACTTGAACTTTACTTTAGTATACTTAATAAAATTAACTTGAAGTATACTTATTTTTCGTAATAATAATAATAATAATAATTTGTTACATTTATATACCGCTTTTCTGGGTACTCAAAGCGCTTTACATATAGAAGGGGGGAATCTCCTCAACCACCACCAGTGTGCAGCATCCACCTGGATGATGCGACGGCAGCCATATCGCGCCAGAACTCCCACCACTCACTAGCTTATTGGTAGAGAGGAGATAGAGTGATGAAGCCAATCAGTATATTGGGATTATTAGGCCATGATGATGGACAGAGGCCAATGGGCAAATTTGGCAAGGTTACACCCCTACACTTTTTCCGAAAGACATCCTGGGATTTTTAATGACCACAGAGAGTCAGGACCTCGGTATAACGTCTCATCCGAAGGACGGTGCTTGTTACAGTATAGTGTCCCCATCACTATACTGGGATGTTAGGACCCACACACCCCCTGCTTGCCTCACTAACACCTCTTCCAGCAGCTACCTAGTTTTCCCAGCAGGTACTGACCAGGCTCAACCCTGCTTAGCTTCAGTGGGAAACCAGTCTTGGGCTACAGGGTGATATGGCTGCTGGTATGGTACTTCGAGTGTAACTAAACGAGCCAATGCACATTGGCATGCAATGACTGCACCAGCTGCTCTGCGCCAACTGCTCTGCCTCACAGCATGGGTATATAATGAGTAGCAGGTGCGTTGCAACATTAAATTTTCGCTGAGGAGCCGAGCCGGTGGATGGCCGCCCAGCGAGGTCCAGCAGTTGTGGCGACAGGACATGGCGTCTCCGTTCCCTCCTTTGGGGAAAGAGGGTTACATACGTACATACGTACACAGTTCGTCAACCGAAAATGCCTACAGGTCCCCTACCCTCTTGATAGAGGCCAGTGTGGTCAGCAGCAAAGTCTTCATGGACATAATCTTTAGTTCTGCTGACAGCAAAGGCTCAAAGGGGGCATTCTGGTGTGCTCTAAGCACCAGAGCAAGGTCCCAAGAGGTTATGGAGGTAAGACGAGGAGGATTTAACCGTCTCGCCCCAAGGAACCTGACAACCAGGTCATGCTTCCCAACCAATTTACCTCCTACGGGGTCGTGATATGCTGATAATGCAGCAGCATAGACTTTGAGGGTGGAGGGAGACAGCCTTCACTCCTGCCCTTGCTGCAGGAAAGAAAGCACAGCACTGATCGAACATCTTTGGAGGTCTTCTCGGCGAGAAGAACACCACTCGACGAACAGGTTCCACTTCTAGGCATAAGCGTGTCTCATAGATGGTGCTCGTGCCGAAGTGATGGTGTTAACTACCTAGGTACCTAAGTCACCTAGAACCTCCACATCCCGTCCAGGGACCAGACATTGAGTATCCAGAGGTCTGGACGCAGGTGCCACAGGGTGCCCCATCTCTGAGAAAGAAGAACCTTCCTCATAGGAATCTGCCAGGCAGGGGCTGTCGCGAGGAGCATCAGTTCTGGGAACCAGGTCCGGTTGGGCCAGTAGGGCGCAACCAGCAAGACCTGCTCCTTGTCCTCCCTGACTTTGCACAGGGTCTGTGTATGTAGGCTCACTGGGAGAAATGCATATTTGTGAAGTCCCCAGGGCCAGCTGTGTGCCAATGCATCTGTAAGTAAAACAACTGCACCATGAGTTTCACCTCCTTCCCTCTGGTATTCGTTTTAGAACTCCTATTAGCAAAACAAATCGGTTTAGACATTCATTCATCCCCTCAGCTGTCAAGTTTTCAAATGTTAGGTAATTTTTTGTCTGACGATCTTATGTGTTTTATATGTTTGTATTGACTGTATGGTGATTGTCTTATGCTTGTATGCTGTATGCCCTCTGTAAATTAATAAAGATGAACTGAACTGAACTGGCAGTGAGACGTTTATGGAGAGGCAAACAGGTTGACCTGAGCCTCTCTGAACTGTCTCCAGTTCAGCTGGAGCACCTGGGGGTGGAGTCGCCACTCTCCCAGGAGCACAGCTCATGAAGATGTCACACCGGGGCATAAATGGCCCTAAGCGACCTCAGAAGGAGGAGATGGTGGGCGAGTTGCGACAAGCGATGGGAGCGTAGACCACCTTGTCGGTTGATGTATGCAACGTCGCAGTGTTGTCCATATGGACCAATACATCTTTGCCCTGTAGCGGCTCAGTGCAAGACATACCGCTAGGAAGTCGAGGCAGCCAATGCAGGTGCGGGCCCGTCCAAACCCTGACATGTATTCAAGCAGTTCAGCATCGACTGAGCACGTTCTTCTGTGAGGCGTGCTGTCTGTTCGAACTAATCCAACTCCATACCAAGAAAAGAGATCCTCTGCACGGGGCCGAGTTTGCTCTTTTCTCAGTTGACCCGAAGACCCAACAGGCGGAGGCTAGTATGAGCCAGTCGTCAAGATAATTGTGAATGCAAACGCCCTGTTCTCTCATGGGAACCAAGGCCCCCCGCCCCCCGCGGCCTTCGTAAAGATGCAGGGAGACAGGGACAGCCCGAAGGGCAGGACCTTGTACTGATATGCTCGACCCTTGAATGCAAAACACAGAAACGGCCTGTTCGAAAGTACGTGTCTTTCAGGTTGATCGCTGCAAACCAATCTCGGGGACGGATCCATTCCAATTCAAAACTCTGATTCAAAACTTGCAGGTCCACGATTCGCCGTAGCCCACCGGTTTTCTTGGGTACAATTAAGTAAGGGCTGTAAAACCTTGTCTTCATATCGGCTGGAGGGACCAACTCTATTGTGTCCTTCACCAGTAGGACTGCGATCTCCGCTCGCGAGACATGGGTGTCGACAGACTTCACTGAAGTGAACTGGATGCCCCTGAATTTGGGGGGGACGCCAGGCGAACTGATTCACAAAGCCGAGCCTAATGGTCCGAATGAGCCAGCGAAACGGTCTGAGGAGTGCTAGCCAGGCTCGCAGAGACCGTGCAAGCGGGACCAAAGGGAACACAGGCGTACCCACAGTGGGGCAGCGAGGTGGAATGTAGGGACCGTGCTGGGGGGCTCTCTCTTCGAGGTGGCCCACAGCTGGGTCTGAGTGTGCTGTGCCAACCTGGTTCCACAGGTGGGCAGACGGTGCATGAGAAGGCATAGTTGCGTCCTCAAACCACCCCTTGGGACCCAGAGATAGAGGAAACTGCTCTTTTATTTAAATTTTTTTTGAGTCCAGCGGTGGAACAGAAACAATCTGAAACAAAAGATTCTCCACCCGGCCATCCTCCGGGGGAAGGAGTGGTACAGTCACCATTTCCCGATGAGCAGTCCCCTCCATCTCTGGGTCGCCCGTCTCAGGGCCTCTAGCTCCTGGCTTTACTGCCCCTCTTGGTGGGGGCCTGGATGGGCTGGGCGGCCTGCCTGCGACCGGCTATTCGGCACTGCTTGGATGGAGGCTACTGTTGTGGCGGGGGAGCGGGGGCAGTTGCCGGCGAACGTATTAAATTGCATTAAAGTATATTTTAGTTTATCATAAATGCTTGTCAGTTCTTATAGCGCAGTAACTTTAACCATATTTCAAAGACAATAGAAGTAATTCTGAAATTAAATTTAAAAATACTTAAATCCTACTAAACTGGGTCAGAAAGCTCTCTAAATATTAGCTAATTGCATTTAATATAAATTTATACTATAATACATTCATTTCATTAAAATAATTATTTTAATTATTATTTGAAAATAATTAAGTGTCTGAAAGCATTAGACTCAATCTGCTCTTAAGTGTATATATATATATATATTTTAATTATATTATTTTTGTAATAATATAATTAGTATATAATAATATGGCACGTCTTTTTCACAAGGAGTGTAAGTGTCACAAGAGTTTGCAGCATTAAATAATAAATATATGAGAAGGATGTAGCTGATTGTGTGAAGGTGCTAGATTGAGGCGAGTCACTGAAGATAAGTCAAGTCAACAAGAGCCGCTCAGATCTGATATAGTGCAGGTTATTGGCTAAAGTGTGGAGCTGATGAGTTTTGATTTCTGTTTTCTGTAGAGTTTCCAGTCTCTCTCAGCACCTCCTGAATCTACAGACGAACCTAACGTTCCCTTCAGTTCTCTCTCCTCTTTTGATGGCATGAAAGAATCTGTCCATCAGCTGAGAGACCAACTGGAGTATTTCTGCAAAGAGGAGATCAAGAAGATCTCTGACAGAGGTAAAGACCTGCACCTCCTTTATAAAGACGTGGAATTTAGGATCAAATTCGATACGTGTGTTTTTTAAATGAGGCCCCTGGAGAGAAATGAGTCCTTCATCATCTAATATCATAGAACATCATATTAGAAATGTCTTAGAAATGAATGTATTTTATCCTGTCATTTCTCGTCACACTGTTCATGTCTGTTTATTTCCACAGTCACATTCACTAACATGAATCCCAAGACCAGGAACGACTTCCTACAATGTAAGTCACTAAGAAAACATAGCATAAAAACTCACTGAATGTGTTCATGTTCTTTCTGTAGAAGGTGAAAGAAATCATGATAAGAGTTTTATGATTGATCATGTAAATGATGATTTGCACAGGATATCTGGTCAGCTGTACTGAGACACTGATGATACATTGAACATTGAGCCATGAAGAGTTCAGATACATTAAAAGATCAGACAGATTCATAATTCCTGATTCTGATGTGTTTTCTCTCCATCAGATTCCAATCAGCTCACTCTGGATCTGAACACAGTGCATAAACTCCTCCGTCTGTCTGAGAGGAACAGAGTGATTACTGGTACTGACACACAGCAGCCGTATCCTGATCATCTAGACAGATTTGATTATTGGTGTCAGGTGTTGTGTAGAGAGAGGGTGTGTGGCCACTGTTACTGGGAGATTCAGTGGAGCGGTGATTATGGTGTGCATCAGCAGGAAGGGACAGGGTAATGAGTGTGCATTTGGACATAATGATCAGTCCTGGAGTTTGTACTGCTCTTCCTCCAGTTACACATTCATACACAATAACAAACAGACTGATCTCCCTGTAGTGTCCATCAGCCGTAAAATAGGAGTGTATGTGGATCACAGTGCAGGAACTCTGTCCTTCTACAGTGTCTCTGACACAATAAGCCTCATCCACACAGTCCAGACCACATTCACTCAGACGCTCTATCCTGGGTTTAATGTCTTTAAAGGATCATCAGTGAAACTGTGCTGATGTTTCAGAATAGATTGCATCTGTGCTTTTCTCAAGCTCTAATTGTGTTGATGGAAATCACATTTATTTCGTTTTTATTGTAGTACTAAATGACATT
Source organism: Coreius guichenoti (assembly GCA_039654105.1). Classification (NCBI taxonomy): domain Eukaryota; kingdom Metazoa; phylum Chordata; class Actinopteri; order Cypriniformes; family Gobionidae; genus Coreius; species Coreius guichenoti. Next base: position 9,514,877 of record CM077171.1, on the reverse strand, counting down.
AGTAGTGGAGAAAATAATGTTGGAAAAAATGATAAGGGGGAGAGGGATGGAGAGGAGGAAGAGTACATGTAAGAGGTGGTGGACGGGGAGGAAGAGGACGAGAATAAACAAGGTGTGGACAGTGTTGTCAAGGCTGGATCCGGGACACCAGAGGGTTTTTTTGCACTCTGAACTGACTTATACAAACCCGATTCCAAAAAAGTTGGGACACTGTACAAATTGTGAAAAACAGAATGCAATGATGTGGAAGTTTCAAATTTCAACATTTTATTCAGAATACAACATAGATGACATATCAAATGTTTAAACTGAGAAAATGTATCATTTTAAGGGAAAAATAAGTTGATTTTAAATTTCATGGCATCAACACATCTCAAAAAAGTTGGGACAAGGCCATGTTTACCACTGTGTGGCATCCCCTCTTCTTTTTATAACAGTCTGCAATGTCTGGGGACTGAGGAGACAAGTTGCTCAAGTTTAGGAATAGGAATGTTGTCCCATTCTTGTCTAATACAGGCTTCTAGTTGCTCAACTGTCTTAGGTCTTCTTTGTCGCATCTTCCTCTTTATGATGCGCCAAATGTTTTCTATTGGTGAAAGATCTGGACTGCAGGCTGGCCATTTCAGTACCTGGATCCTTCTTCTACGCAGCCATGATGTTGTAATTGATGCAGTATGTGGTCTGGCATTGTCATGTTGGAAAATGCAAGGTCTTCCCTGAAAGAGACGATGTCTGGATGGAGCATATGTTGTTCTAGAACTTGGATATACCTTTCAGCATTGATGGTGCCTTTCCAGATGTGTAAGCTGCCCATGCCACACGCACTCATGCAACCCCATACCATCAGAGATGCAGGCTTCTGAACTGAGCGCTGATAACAACTTGGGTTGTCCTTTTCCTCTTTAGTCCGGATGACATGGTGTCCCAGTTTTCCAAAAAGAACTTCAAATTTTGATTCGTCTGACCACAGAACAGTTTTCCACTTTGCCACAGTCCATTTTAAATGAGCCTTGGCCCAGAGAAAACGCCTGCGCTTCTGGATCATGTTTAGATATGGCTTCTTTTTTGACCTATAGAGTTTTAGCCGGCAACGGCGAATGGCACGGTGGATTGTGTTCACCGACAATGTTTTCTGGAAGTATTCCTGAGCCCATGTTGTGATTTCCATTACAGTAGCATTCCTGTATGTGATGCAGTGCCGTCTAAGGGCCCGAAGATCACGGGCATCCAGTATGGTTTTCCGGCCTTGACCCTTACGCACAGAGATTGTTCCAGATTCTCTGAATCTTTGGATGATATTATGCACTGTAGATGATGATAACTTCAAACTCTTTGCAATTTTTCTCTGAGAAACTCCTTTCTGATATTGCTCCACTATTTTTCGCCACAGCATTGGGGGAATTGGTGATCCTCTGCCCATCTTGACTTCTGAGAGACACTGCCACTCTTAGGCTCTTTTTATACCCAATCATGTTGCCAATTGACCTAATAAGTTGCAAATTGGTCCTCCAGCTGTTCCTTATATGTACATTTAACTTTTCCGGCCTCTTATTGCTACCTGTCCCAACTTTTTTGGAATGTGTAGCTCTCATGAAATCCAAAATATTTGCCAATATTTGGCATGACATTTCAAAATGTCTCACTTTCAACATTTGATATGTTATCTATATTCTATTGTGAATAAAATATAAGTTTATGAGATTTGTAAATTATTGCATTCCTTTTTTATTCGCAATTTGTACAGTGTCACAACTTTTTTGGAATCAGGTTTGTATTTTGTACAGTTGATTTGATCACAAATGTCCCTCATCTAAAGTTCTGTTACTGTGTACTGTAATGATAATGTAAGCAGTATAAAAACCCTGTAGATGATTCTGTCAGCTCTCTCTCCAGTGTTAGGATACATTTTCTAAAGCACACAATCACCTGTGATCCTATTTATATTATCCTGAGGTTCTGATCATACAGTTTGTTTACTCATGGACAAATGTGAGCTATCTGAATTTACACTGTGACACTTAAGGCCCAAGTATACTTCACTTTTTGCGCGTACACGAGGGTCAGCGTACAGTGCACGTAAACTCGCGTGTGCATAAAAAAAACAAAGTATACTTTCGGCTTTAAGTTAATTATATGATGTGTTTGTGTTTTATGAATGAGAACATGGTTAAACCTGTGTAAAATAAGGGCATTTTTGTGTAGAGTTGTGCAGAAATCATTAAGAAAATTGAAATGTGTATGAAATGGCAAAAAGGCAAAACTTGTTCGGTATCGTTGGACTTGGCAAGGAATCTAAGGAGATGACTCCCGTGAAAATAAGTCAACCACATCCAAAGTTATATGCATGTAAAAAAAAATTTTTTCACCACTGGGTGGCGCTGGTCCGACTCTCTCAGGGCATCGTGCTGACAACCCATACCAAATTTTGTAACGATACGTTCATGCGTTCGTAAAATACAGCATTTTACTACAAAATTCAAAATGGCCGACATGGAAAAATGTATATCATTGGACTTGGCATGTGGCCCTGAATCTAACGAGACCCCGAGGCCGGAAAATTGGCTCTACCGAAAAGGACGTTGAAGATTTTGTTTCTAGCCCTTACAGTTCAAAAGTTATTAGCACAAACGTAAGTGCAAATTTGGACAGTTGGTGGCACTAGAGGGATTGAGTTAGAGACTCCAAAATTGGTGTAGTTAATGATGGGCCAGTCCTCTATCAGTGTGCCAAATGTCATAACTTTCCCGCAAGCGGTTCTATGGGCTGCCATAGACTCAAGAGTGGAAAAAGAAGAAGAAACGGTAGCAGAATAATAAGAACGCCAATGGATACAATAGGTGCCTACGCACCGTCGGTGCTTGGCCCCTAATTAATTTACATGATTACATTAGGTTACACCAAAAGAAGTATTTTTTTAATGGTCATATCAATTGTGCAGCTTTTGGTCAGAGCAGCAAAGTCCAAATAAGGGCCCTTAAGTGTTGTTGAGTCTTTCACTCTGTCAATGAATTCACAGCAAAATAGAATAGCACTTTTATTTATTGCTACATGATCTGGGCTGGTGTAACTTGTTTTCTGCAATGTTCTCACAATGTCACCAATAATTTATTACAGGACAATTCTTTTAGAGGGGTCTTGCTCAATACAAGCTCATTGCTCATTGGGGATCAAACCAGCAACCTTCCGGTTAGCAGCCCTGAACATTAACCACTACATTAAACCAGCTGCTTTTTAACAGAAAGGAAAAGCATGTCTATGTATGTTAGAAAAAACATTTAATATAATTTGACGTTCTCATGGATGCTCATGGATTCAACTCTAGAGCAGTGTGCTGTATGTGAGAGTAGAATAGAAGGCATCTAAGTGCAGGAGGTTTTGTGTGCTCTGGCAGGACAGTCCATCTGTGTGAATGGGCAGTGGAGTGTGTCCTCTACCAGAGTTTGTGTGAGGCTACATTAGGTCTGCAGGGAAAAGAAAAGTGAAATACTGTATAGGGACAGGAGTGAAAGGATTACGCTGGCGTGAGTGGATGTTGAGAGCATATAGGGCTGAGGAGCATCTATCATTTAGCCTCATGTTTTAACCCCTGAAGATGCAGAGCCCCTCGGGACCTACGCTTGTATCTTCTCCATGTTCTTATCTTGTCCCATCAAATTGAAGTAAGGGCAGTGGACACTATGTTCTGAACACTTTGTTCTGGAAGGCTTTACGTAGGGGTCACATTGCAAAAAATGTCTTTTGTTCCCTCATTTTTTGTTTTGTTTTTTGTGATTAAATTATTGTGAATGTAGGCTTTTTGGAAAATTGTGCCTCTACATACATTTTTGTAGGTCCAAAAAAGTAATTATGCATACAATTCACTGCCTTTTCCAGCTGAAATGAACACAAATGGCAGTAAAACACCAACAATGTTTAATCTTTTTGACACAAATAATGATTATAGGATAAGATTAATGATTAATAAAAACGTATTGTCATGTGGTTCCTTGCACATTACTATGTTATGACCTCAAAACACATTGGGCATGATTTGTATAATAATAATTATTATTTTTATTAAAAATTATTCCTTTATAGTACATTTTAAAAATCTAAATCCAGTCTTAACCTGCCTACAAAATCCACCAGATTACTGATACTGCTACTACAGCCGCGTTTCCACCGCAGGAACTTTCCCCAGGAACTAGGGACATTGGGGTGGTACTCTGTGTGTTTCGACCACAGGAACCAGGGTCTAAATGAAGTTCTGGGTAAAAATTTCCCCCTCAAAATGGCCCTGCTCGTGAGGGAGTACTTTTTCAAAGTTCAGGAACTTCTGGGGGTGGGACTTGGGCGCTGATTGGTTGAGCTCACCCAGCATTTTATTTCAACCTAAAAGTCAGTTGCGGTGCGTGCAGTAAGAGTTGTTTGCTATTCAAATCAACAATGAAGTTTAAAAAATACAACCGATGGACCGACGACGAGGTTCAGGCTTTATTAAGTGTATTTGCAGAAGACGAAATCCAGTGGGCTATGGAAAGTCGCGTCCTTCACGGTACTTTAGACCGCGATGGAAACGTAGACAGCAACAGGTCTAGGGGGAAAAAAGTTCCTGGGACAAATTGTTCCAGGCAGGGCCGTCACTAGTGAGGTGAAAGGTGGTGACAATTATAGGGGCCCCCACTGCCCGGGGTGCCCACTAAATCCAGTAGTTATGCAATATATTTCCCTACTCTTATGAATCAATATAGTATATACTGTACATTTGTATGCCTGATAGTTCAATGAAAACCACAAAAACATACAATTTAGATAAAGAAGTTTTCCAAATCTCCTCTCTCTCCCCTCCCTAAAAAAATGGTTTAGTCCGATGGTTATAAATTATTTCAGCTCAATCAGCGTCAAACAGCAGAGAGACCCAATAAAACCGCAAGTCCCACCCCAGCTAAACAGAACCAATCATAGTTGAGGCTGCTCCGAGAACAGCTGAAGTTAGAAGTAAAGTTACAGTGGAAGTGAGACTGACTGAAAATGTCAGGAAAAAAATCTGGGTACCAGTAACATCATAAAAAGGCCAGGAAAAATTGCTATCAAAGTCTATCAAGCCTATTTTATCATTTTATGAATTTCTTGTCTTTTGTTGTTATTTTATTCGTTTCTCTTGCATAATTGCTTGATGACTGTTATTCAAGTCGTTATTAATCATCAAATGATGATTAATGATGACACTTGATTAATCATCAAATGTCATTTTTTGATATAATATTTATATACAACTTTGTTTATAAAATAAGTAAAAGCAGTAACCTTTATTTGCATTTATTTATTTATCCGTTTAGTTATTTTGTAAGAAATCCTTATTAGGTGTATGGCACCAGATGTGGACCTCCATATCTTATAGGCCTACCGTTACCTTATATGATATGAGTGGAGGGCGTTGGGGGCCCACATCAATGTTTTTTCAGGGGGCCCAGAATTCCCTAGCTACGGCCCTAGTTCCGGGTAATTTCTGTGGAAACGGGGCTTACTACTACTACTAGTAGTAGTAGTAGTAGTTTAAAGGTGTAAAAATTATTTATCTTTCTTTTTTTCTTTTTTTTACATCACAAAACCCAACAGTTTTAGCAGAGGTGTGTTGTACTGTATTTTTTAGTTCACACACTGACACACACACACATACACACACACACACACACACACATTATTGAATATGCGGTTCACGGGGACTCTCCATAGGTGTAATAATTTTTATACTGTACAAACCGTATCTTCTATCCCCCTACCCGACCCCTAAACCTACCCATCACACAAATCTTCTGCATTTTTCCGTATGTTGTTTTAAGCCATTTGGTTTACAAGGACACAGTTTACGTTGTAAAACCCATGTCATCATACACATTTGTGTCCTCATAAACCACATATACCTGTACACACACACACTCGCACACACACACACTTTTTTTTTTTTTTTTTTTTTTACAACATTTTAACAGTGTTGGTATTTAACATTGTTTGTCATTTAACAGTAAGTATACCATATGTATACTAGAAGTAGAAATAGTAGTAGTAGTAGTAGTACAAGTAGTTGTAGTAGTAGTAGTAGAAGTAGTAATAATAATAGTAGCAGTATCAGTAATCTGGTGGATTTTGTAGGCAGGTTAAGATTTAGATTTAGATTTTTAAAATGTACTCTAAAGGAATACCAATGCTTTATGTTTAATAAACATATAATAATAATAATAATAATAATAATAATAATAATAATAATAATAATAATAATAATGATAATAATAATAATAATTGCATGAATATTTAAATGCTGCATTTCACAGGTAGTTTAAGACTGGCTTTAGATTTTTAGGGAATACTAATATGTTTATGTTTTAAAATGTAATTTTGATAATGTTGATAATGTAATAATTTTCTCATAATGTAAAAATTATTACATTATGAACATTTTATTACAATAATAATGTAATACTTATTACATTATGTGTAGTTTTTACATTTATGTGCAGTTATTACATTATGAGTTGCTACAGCACTTTTAGCGCTACTCACTGGACTTTTTACTTTAAAATTTTTGTGAAACAAGATAGAAGTAACGTAATATTGTTTTTCCCCAGATATATCACCACAGGCATGTTTTTCCATTAAGCCTGGGTTGTTTATCTGCCTCTTACATTATTGTTATGGTGTGATACACTGATCAGCCATAACATTATGACCACTGACAGGTGAAGTGAATAACACTGATTATCTCGTCATCACGGCACCTGTTAGGCAGCAAGTGAACATTTTGTCCTCAAAGTTGATGTGTTAGAAAGCAGAAAAAGTGTAAGGATTTGCGCAAGTTTGACAAGGGACATATTGTGATGGCTAGACGACTGGGTCAGAGCATCTCCAAAACTGCAGCTCTTGTGGGGTGTTCCCGGTCTGCAGTGGTCAGTATCTATCAAAAGTTGTCCAAGGAAGAAACAGTGGTGAACCGATGACAGGGTCATGGGCGGCCAAGGCTCATTGATGCACGTGGGGAGCAAAGGCTGGCCCGTGTGGTCCGATCAATCAGACGAGCTACTGTAGCTCAAATTGCTCAAGAAGTTAATGCTGGTTCTGATAGAAAGGTGTCAGAATACACAGTGCATTGCAGTTTGTTGCGTATGGGGCTGCATAGGCCATTCAGGGTGCCCATGCTGACCCCCGTCCACCACCGAAAGCGCCAACAGTGGGCACGTGAGCATCAGAACTGGACCACGGAGCAATGGAAGAAGGTGGCCTGGTCTGATGAATCACGTTTTCTTTTACATCACGTGGATGGCGGGGGTCGCTTACCTAGGGAACACATAGCACCAGGATGCACTATGGGAAGAAGGCAAGCCGGCGGAGGCAGTGATGCTTTGGGCAATGTTCTGCTGGGAAACCTTGGGTCCTGCCATCCATGTGGATGTTACTTTGACACGTACCACCTACCTAAGCATTGTTGCAGACCATGTACACCCTTTCATGGAAACGGTATTCCCTGGTGACTGTGGCCTCTTTCAGCAGGATAATGTGCCCTGCCACAAAGCAGAAATGACTCAGGAATAGTTTGAGGAGCACAACAACGAGTTTGAGTTGTTGACTTGGCCTCCAAATTCTCCAGATCTCAATCCAATCATCATTGACGGTAGGGGGCGTTATTACACATCTTCTGAAAGAGTACAGAATCTCCCGATCAAAACACAGGCGAAGAAGAAGCAGAAACAAGTGATATCATATGTAAGCAGATGCATATGTAAAATCATGCGATCATCAAAATTAAACAGCATATAAATCAAAACTGCCTAACGTTACTGAATGAAATGTCGACCCAGGACGAGCTCCAGGACTGTGAAACTTTGGGGGTGTTGATGGACTCGATCTACTCCTATGTTTTGATCATCGTTCTGAATCCGATCCAGATGTAGTCTTTGACAAAAACACATCTTTCTCAGCTTTTTGCTCAAAAGGTTGCTTTTTTATAAAACTTACCCACATTCAAGTGTTGATAAAAAAGAATGCATGGAGCTAGTATAAAAGGTATTTTTGTCCATGCATTGAAAGTCCACACAACCAAAATTTTCAGGCTTCCATAAAAGTAATCCATATGAAATGAGCAGTTTAATCCAAGTTTTCTGACGATATACAATCACTTTATATGATGCAGTGAATTAATTTAGGCTTTTATTCACATATACACATCAGCACACATACATAAAGCTCATAAAACGGAAGCTCAATCATGCATGCTTGATGCACACAAACAAACCTCATTGGTTCTCACGCATCAAGCAATGTTTGAGCTTCCATTTTCCACATGAGGCAGCTCCTATCACAACACCATATTGCTGTCAGCGTTTCGGGAGAGGCTGAGAACAGTCTGTGATTGAGTGAAGAGAGTTATGCGAGTATCAGGGGAGATTCCCATTTGCACTTTCTTGCTTGCATGTCACTTTTCCTTGGGGAGCGTCTTTGGAATAGGTGAGACTCTGTCCTGTGTTGAATTCCAGAAGTTACATCATACTGGATGTCTCTTTTACCCTGAAAGGGTGAACAGCATTAAGAAACTCCCCAAAGACACTGCATGGAAGAATCTTTGTTAGATAAAGCCTGTGAGCTTATAGAGTTGAAGTTGAATTGTCTCAAATAGTGAAGACTGCATAATGCATGCACACTGTGTATTCAGCTTTAATGTGAAAACAAGCATCTGATGTTGAGCTCTGTTACTCTGACACAAACATGATTTGCAAAAAAAAAAAAAATTCACAATGTTTGAAATGGAGTACTAACTATTTTAGAAAAAATATCTAAAATCTAATAGTATAGCAATACAATAGTAGTTCATCAAAAAATGAAAATGTTCTCATCATTCACTCAGCCTTATGTCATTCCAAACCCTTCTTTCTTCTGTGAAACACAAAAGGAAAATATTTGAAGCATATTCCTGCTGCTCTCTTTCAGAAGATGAAAGTAAATGGGGACCAGGATCATCATAAAAGAACTGCAAAATTAGTCCATTTGACTTATTGACTGTAAGTGGTATTCACTGAAAAACTTCAAATACTCAAGTACTATGAAGTTGATAATTAGTTTATAATTATTATACATGCAGTTTTTATAACCTCAAATTAATTGAGGGACTAGTCAAAGCAAAGATAGACCATTTAAAATAAAATAGTGAATGCAAAGAATTATAGAATCCCAATTCTGCCACATAAATATCATGCTTTGGTAAATCATAATAATGACTTAAATGTAGGGTAGACAATTTGTGGAGAGGTTAGCAATGGCAAGCTAGCTTTGAAAGCATGAGATCTCACTCTCCTTTCAGAGCATCTCCAAAACCACGCCTCCTTCAATACACATGAACACACACACAGCAGAGTCTGCAAAGCATGACGAGAGACGTTAAATTACCTCATGTCTCAAAGCAAATAAAATTACAATAATAATGAACGTAACCAACTAACAGAGCTCTTACTTGTACCACCTGACTTCTGCAGATTCATTTTGGCATTGATAGTGTTGCCATTGAAACGCATAAATCAGAGTCGGACCGAATGCAATGATTGGACAAACTTTTTTTGGTCCTGAGACTTCCACAGACGATATATGCACATGTTTTAATATTTAGACCACTTCTATTATTGATTGCTCTCAGGATGTGAAGAGAGTTTCAACCAGTACATCAAAAAGTGTCTATAAAAAATGGCCTACCCTACCTTTAAAAGTCATTTCTGTCAGGACCACTATCGTCAAAGATGATTGACAATTAGCATACAGTTTGGATTGGCGGTATGGTTCTGTTCTGGGCAAGACCTCCCTGCGCATCCATGCAGCCTAGCATGGATAAGAGCAGGGAGAGCAGCAATAAACCCCCTTAGGGTAAACAGAACAGAACCAACAATGTATTGCAGATATCATTAATGTCAATATTAAAATATACAACATAATTCGGGAATTTAGTCTGATTCAAGGGGAATCAGAATACCAAATCCTGACTGGACGAGAGGAGGAGCTGGGGATGGAGGAGGGTAAATGAGCTCTGGAAGAACACGATAGCTGCTGATAGTACTGAAGGAGCTTATTTATGTATGTTGTGATAGACATCGTATTCCTATAGGTAGACGTGATCAGCTGACAGTCAGATGATGCGAGCTTGACTAACGTGACCTGCCAGAACTGACGCTACGCTTGATAATTATGTGATAAAAAGTTGAAATGACATTAAAGTATATTTTGATATACTAAGTCATAATTGTGACATAAAAAGTTGAAATTATGGCAAAAAGTTATATTTTTAAATACTAGGTAAAAAAGTTGAAATGATGACATAAAAAGTTGAAATTGTGACAAAAGCCATATTTTTATATTTCTAAATCATAACCATAAGATCAAGTCGAAATTATGACATAAAAGTTACAATTATAACAAAAGACACATTTTTGATATTTCTAAGTCATAACCATGAGATCAAGTTGAAATTATGACATAAAAGTTAAAATTATGACAAAAAGTCATATTTTTGACATACTAAGTCATGAGATAAAAAGTTGAAATTATGACATAAATAGTTAAAATTGTGACAAAAGCCATATTTTTGATATTTCTAAGTCATAATCATGAAAAAAATTAGTGTAGATCGAAATTATGATAGTCATAATTATGAGATAAAACCAGTTAAAATTTTGAGATAAAACGTACAAATTACAGCATAATTATGTCATAATTTTGACTTTTTACCTCATAATTACAACTTTTTTATGTCATAATTATAATATAGCAAAGAATTATTTTTTTTCTTATATGGCAGAAATGGACTTCTACAAATGAGGTTATTAACGGTGGTGAAACAATGAATGGTGACCTTTTACAGCCATTTCCCCCTTACACATTCATATACATTTTAACCAAAAATGTATCTTGAAAAATGGACACACATGGATGCGATATGTGATAGCACTTTAGGTAACACTTATTTTAGTGTCACTGTTACACGTTGCATGTAGTTACTATAGTAATTACTATAAATTGTGCTTAATTTCAAGTAACTAACTCTAAACAAAACCTTATCCTAACCCTATAGTGAGTACAAGTAGTTAATTATTATTACTCAGTACTTAAATGTATTACACTGTAACACGGACACCTTAAAATAAAGTGTAACCGCACTTTATTTTACAGTCCTGTTCCCTATGTACATAATATGTACTTAATTGTAATAACTTGGTAGTAACTAGGTACTAACCCTGAACCTACCCCTAAACCTAATCTTAACCCATGTGGTTACCTTATGTTAACCAGTACTTTCTTGGGTAAGTACACTGTAAGAACACGTAAGTGCACACACTGTAAAACACAGTGCAATCCAATATGCTTCAACTACCCGTGGTTTGGTACATTGGACAAGTCATTTTCCTATTATTATTATTTTCATCTATAGGTGAGATTCTAGTCTTAGAGCAACTAGTGCATTGTTACTGTAGGTCCAGTCTTTTTTCCAGCACGGTGAACCTGGGATTTCCCGCAGTCCCCACAGCACAGTGCAGCAGACTGCGGAAGGAGTGAGAGATCGCTTGTCAGCGGGAGAAACTCATTAATGGTAATTGTAAGTGGGGGAGTAATAGGGAGGTAATGTGCGCTGGCCTTCCTGCAGCGCGAGGCCCGAGGCTTGATTTATTGACCCGAAGTGCAGTCCTGCGGTACACTAGAAAACAAAAAGGAAAGAGCACCCTCATGAACGACACAGCGACCTCTTCGTTGCTTTATGCTCTTTCATTCTCTCGCTCTCTCATACATTATGCAGCAGCCATAGTGGATGGTGAAGCTGGAAGGAACACAACGAGAGGTAAAAACAGCAATAACAACAGATCAAGGGCTAACGGAATAACCACAGAGATGACACACAAATAAAAAAAGCAGTGGGTGGATGCGTGAAGAACTCTGGCTGAATGCAACAATGTGATTTTTCACTAATGCATGTGCAGACAGAACATGTAGTTCAGTGTTTTTTTTTTTTTTTTAATTGGTTTTGGATTAGAATTTGACACAAATTTGGACATCAACGAGCAGTGAAAACAGCACCAGAATATTTGTCAAATAAAAGTCAATTACTGACATATATTAAAATTCCCATGAGCTGAATATACTCAGTAATATGCTAAATGACAAGCACTAAAAAAGTTGTTGTAGTTCAGAACACATACTGGCTAGCTTTACTGACTGCAGAAATTATTGTGGGGCTTTTTAATACATAGAAATATGATGCATATTTTAAAAAGACATCACAATAAATATCTTTTGAAGATGTATTTATTTATAGTAAACTAAATTATTCATTGGTTGAGTAACCAAATGTTTTTGCTTCATCTTAAGTGAAAATTTTACTTATAATTAATTTATTTATAATAATTTTGATTATGGTGCTCAAGTTGTAAAATGCCAAAAAATATATTTACATACATTAAGAAAACATTTTGGCTTATGTCTAATGAAAATATATATTAAAAAGTCTTTATAATAAACCATTTTTATTTTGTATGAATGTTTTTGATTAATATTAAATCAAAATTGAAACCAATATTTTTTAAGTTGGTCCAAAGTATTATTATTTTTTTTTTTTTTACAGTACACTTATTCTTATCACAATTCTTATCTGTCAGTATAATTGTCTAAATCCTTCTGATACAATTTTGAACCAAGCTTAAAATCATGAGCCTGGCTTCTGTGATCATAGTGCCGCAACAACTTCTGGGTCTGTCTTCAAATTCATCAAGTCATCATCGGACACATCATCAATACCAACAACACTTCCAGGAAATGTTTGGCATTCTTTGTACTTTCTTGAGTATTGGAATTGAACTTCGATAGTGGATTTTAATGTTGAACAGAAGGAGGCATAATAATGCATATTGGGAAACAGCCTTGGAGTTCCTCCAGGAAAAAACTCTGCTCTAGGCCCTGTTTACACCTGGTATTACAATTTGTTTTGGTTGATCGGATCACAAAGACCCCCTACTCTCCTCCTACTGACCTAATGCGTAAACATTACGGGAAGAGCGCTAGCCAGGCGGGATTTCAACTTTGTCGGCTGAAGATGAAAAAAGTACCAAGTGTAATGGAGGCCAGCTAGTAAAGAGCTGTGCGGGTATACCTCACTCCCTTGGTCACAAGAGGCGCAATAGTGACTGACGCTAGAGGCTGCGGTCCTTATTGTCCTTGTTAGCGCACCCGCCATGCTGAAAACGCCAGTTCGAATCTCGCTCGGAGTGGGGCAAGTAGATGTCACATTGGTGCAGTGACCCTGATGGGAATGAAGTTTATGGGGTAAGTGTAATGGAGGCCAGGTATTGTGCTAAACAAAACCTTATCCTAACCCTATAGTAAGTACAAGTAGTTAATTATTATTACGCAGTACTTAAATGTATTACACTGTAACACGGACACCTTAAAATAAAGTGTAACCGCACTTTATTTTACAGTCCTGTTCCCTATGTACATACTATGTACTTAATTGTAATAACTTGGTAGTAACTAGGTACTAACCCTGAACCTACCACTAAACCTAACCTTAACCCACGTAGTTACCTTATGTTAACCAGTACTTTCTTGGGTAAGTACACTGTAAGAACACGTAAGTGCACACACTGTAAAACACAGTGCAATGCAAAAGTACTAGTAAGAGCTGTGCAAGTAAACCTCACTCCCATGACCTCAAGAGGCGCAATAGCGACTGACGCTGGAAACTGTAGTCTTTAGTGTCCTTGTTAGCGCAACCGCCTCCCAATGCCGAAAACTCCAGTTCGAATCTCGCTCGGAGTGGAGCAAGTAGATGTTACATTGCTGCCGTGACCCGGATGGGAGTGAGGTTTAGGGGTTGAGTGTAATGGAGGCCAGCTAGTAAGAGCTGTCCTGGTAAACCTCACTCCCCTGGCCTCAAGAGGCGCAATATATAGCGATTGACGCTAGAGGCTGCGGTCTATAGCGTCCTTTTTAGTGCACCCGCCTCCCATGCCGAAAACGCCCGTTCGAATCTTGCTCGGAGTGGGGCAAGTAGATGTTACATTGGTGCTGTGACCCGGATGGGAGTGAAGTTTAGGGGGTAAGTGTAACTGAGGCCAGCTAGTAAGAGCTGTGCTGGTAAACCTCACTCACATGGCCTCAAAAGGTGCACTAGCGACTAACGTTAGTGGCTGCGGTCCTTAGTGTCCTTGTTAGCGCACCCGCCTCCCATGCTGGTAACGTTGGTTCAAATCCCGCTCGGAGCGGTGTGAGTGGAATCCGAGGGCTTTCACAAGCACAGTGTTCTCTCAGCATTTTAACAGCATTCTGATTTCTAACACACACTCACAGCGTCCGGCATGGTCTCCAGTTCATATGTAAATTGCATGAGCTTATTTCGTCCATTTCAGATTGTAAGATCTGAAAAAGATCCTAGATTTACCCACACATAGACCCATAGAAATGGTCAAAAGTGGGAAAAAAGACATGAATTATAACACCAGGTGTAAATGGGAATGTGCCTCCCTGGTCTGCTTGTGATCTGATCGACCAAAACACATCTTAATACCAGGTGTAAACGGCCAACATTATTATTTGACACGTATTGTCAATTTAAATTGAAAACTCCAAAGGCAAATCCAAAACCAAGGAACACACATGTGCTTTTTCCGCTCTGTATTTCTGCTTGAGTGAATTGGTGAGCTGGCTGTTTAATGTGTTTGTGTACAAAAAATGTACATGATGCACTTGATAGAAGTAGCACCTTGTTACCTATGACCTTTGCTCATTTCCATCATGTGCTGACCCTCTCTGACAGGTCATTGATGAGGGCACGACTAGCACGACAGCCTGTGAAGTCATGATGGATGATGTTTACAGCGCCTCATACATCTAACAGCTAATGGATCATTAGATCTCACTCATTGCCACTCTCCCTTATGAAAATATGATGAGAAGAAGAACATTCATGTTGCGATAATGTGAAACACCACAAGAACCATTTTCATCATTTCCAATGGTAGACACACCTTCTCACAGATTTCCCATGATGCTTTCGCTAGGTTTAGATCTGACGCAAATATACACAGAACAATTAAAAAGCACAGATGTATGCCAACTGGTGTGCCATTTTGAATGTTTAATGTTTCACTGTTGATTTTTTATTTCAGCAATTCAAAAAGCAAATGTGAGAATTTGATGTTTGTCATTATTTATTATGTCAAATGTTTCTCATACTTTTAGTGCAATCTGTTTTCATTCTGTTCTGTCACATATTGTGTTGCATGTAAAAAAAAAAATTAAAACCTGGTTCACACATTGTTTTAAAGATGTTGTTACAGTGTAGTTATAGTGTAATAAAACAGTAATATTAATTAACAACATGTACTTACTATAGGGTTTGGATTATGGTTTGGTTTAGGGTATGTTTACACGACAACAATGTACTAAAAATGGAACATTTTCGTGTACAGACGACAACATTGTCCAAAAGATCTCCATTCAGGATCTGCGAAAATGACAAAAAAAACCGATGTATTATTCATGCAAGCCCAGAAGATGGCGATGTCACTTTGTAAAGAAACACTATGCGCCTATAGACTGCACACGTAATACGCATTTTTGTAGTTTACACAGAGGCGATAACAGTATCGTTTTCAAAAAATTGCACTTTGAAACTCGTTTTCAAAAGTTTATGTTTTCAGGCCCCCAAAACGCTGTTGTCGTGTAAATCAACAGCCAAAATGCATAAAAAGTCATGTAAACGGCCCCTAAGTTACATGTAATTATGCATAATTTACTGTTATCACTATAGTAACTATGTGGCAAGCGGAGGAGGAGCTCGGACGCATAAAAGGAGGAGTGACGACAGTGAAGGACAAGGGAGAAATCCAGGTCCTCTCTCGTCCTTCACTGTCATCGCTCCTCCTTTTATGCGTCCGAGCTCCTCCGTGAGACACGAGACTCATTATCACTCACGCCACCGGCCTCGCTCCGTTCTCATGGTCTCTCGGCCTCGACTGCTTGCCACAAACTACATGTAACGTGTAACAAGGTCACTGTAAAATAAAGCGTTACAGCTAAGTCAATTGTCATCTGAACAACATTTTAAATAAAACATAATGCAAACTATACTGGTAGAAAATATTTGGTAACACTGATTGCTAGTTAATGCATTAGCTATCAATTAGCAATATATATATTTGAGGATTTATTAATCTTTGTTAATGTTAGTCAAATAAACTGCAATTTATTGTTTGTTCATGTTAGTTCACAGTGCATTAACTAATGTTAATGTCATTGGCAGTTATGATTCATGCCACCCATGAGAGTCTGACCACATGTGGTCAAAAAAATGTGGACACAGCAGGTTTCCATCACACACTGTCCTATTCAAACTCGTCTTGTTTGATGGTTCTCTGGTCTTCCCATGTCTCTCTGTCTTTCTTTCTCAAACTCTCTCCTCCCAGTCGCCCTATTGCTGAGCTGACAAGGCGCTTGTCTGATCAGCTCTCATTTGTCAAAGCCTCCAGTGGTGTTATTTATTCATGAATTCACAGCGGAGGGATCCACCTAGCCACGTGTCGGCAGAGTGCGAGGGTGGCAGCGTCGCAGCGAGGCCTGCTTCAAAGTCTTCAGAGCCCCAACACAACCCCCTACAGAAGCTCAAAGTCAGCCACGAGGCTGCAGCAGGGCTTGAGCTTTCAGGAAACACCCCTGCGGTCGAGCCGCGCAGCAACACGCCATTCTATTTTCAGAAGAGTTCAGACCAAAATACAAACTGTCATTGTTTACTCACCGTCAGGTTCTTCTAAACCTTATGAAGAATTTTTACCCATGTTTTCTCTACAACCATTAACTCTTTCCCCGCCAGCCCTTTTAAAAAAAGTTGCCAGCCACCGCCAGGGTTTTTGATCATTTTCACAAAAATGTAATGGCCCATAGAATATTTTGTTGTATGAATAGTTATCTGAGCATGCAATATATCAAAAGAAAGAGCAGACAAAAAAAAACGTTTTATTCTAGCTTCATGCATTCCTTTTTTATCAACACTTGAATATGGGTAAGTTTCATAAAAAAAGCAAAATTTTGAACAAAAAGCTGAGAAAATCATGTTTTTGTCAAAGACTACATCCAGATCAGATTCAGAGCGATGATCAAACACAGATGGAGAAGATCGAGTCCATCAACACCCCTAATGCTTGCACAGTCCTGTAGCTCGTCCTGGGTCGACATTTCATTCACAAACATTAGATAGTTTTGATTTATATGATGTTTAATGTTGATGATCACGTTATTTTACATATGCAATCTTACATATGAGATTGCTCGTTTCTGCGTCGTCTTTGCCTGTGTTTTGATCAGGAGATTCTGAACTCATTCAGAAGATGCGTAATAGCGCCCCCTAGCGTATAACAGTGAAAATACGGAAACCCGGAAAATTTCGTGTTTGGCGGGGAAGCGAAAGAGGTAAAGGGTTAGTTCAACCTAAAATGAAAATTCTGTCATGTACTCACCATCATGTCCCATATGTCCAAACACAAATAAAGATATTTTTAAATGAAACCTGAGAGGTTTCTGTGCCTCCACTGAGAGTACAGGTTATCAAAATTTAGAAGATGGTCATAAAGGCATTTGTGAAATGCGTGATACGTTGTGTGAATGTCTATGTTAATCATATATAGTGATCATATCTCTTCACAAGACTTATGCTAAACCTCTCGATTCATATGGATTCATTTTACAATGCTTTTATTACCTTTTTGGGTTTTTAAAGTTTTGTTTACCTATACTTTCAATGGACCGAAACCTCTGAGGTTTCATTAAAAATATCTTCATTTGTGTTTTGAAGTGTTATGGGTTTGGAACATAAACTGTAAAAAAAGATTGACGACGCACCGTCACTCTCTTCCATTGAAGTACATGAAGCCGCCAGTGTCCAAATATGGCGCTGACATCTTGGGTGTTGAGTCTGCGCAGTAGTGAGCGCGAAGTGGAGCGGCGATATCAAGGTCCCGCCCACACTCCCACCTAATCAATGCCCCTAAACTTTTTGTGAAATAAACAGTTATGGAAATGTAGAAATTAAAGTTAAATCTCCAATCTCCTCCCGAAGTTCCCGAAAATGTCCACTGGTGCCTCAGTGACTACTTCGCTCAGAGAAGCTGTCAAGCTCAGCTGTCAATCATAACGCCACACCCTCGTTTTTATAACATCAAATAACTAACTATAACCAAACTTATTTAAAGAACGAACACTTGAACTAACATCACCCTAAAATGACAGAAACCATCTTTGGAAAAAATTTATTTGAAGTGTAATTTGATTGTTTAGTTTGTCTATGTCCCTTAACATTACATGGAGAGGGTGGGGTTTATGACCTATACTGCATCCAGCCACCTGGGGGCGATCAAAATGCTTTGGCTTCACTTTTCAGGACTTGTGTGGCACGCTTGGTTTGTAATGACATGAGGGTGAGTAAATGATACAATTCTTCAAAAATTCTCGTGTTCCAATGGAAACAGCTTATGGGTAGAATGAGATATGAATGAGTATTGTTATCCTGATTACACATCATTTCAATAGTCCACTTTAGACATTTTACTAACTATACAGTAAGTAACTGTAAGTAACTCATTTTTCTGGCATTTGAATGTAGAGCAGGAAACTACAATGTGTAGAATATGTTGCAATATCCTTTACTGTCAAACCCAGATTTATGATCATGCTTGTCATAATGAAATTAATGAATCCCTCTCACTATAAATTGGTGTCAGAATCTTGTCATATTTTCATTTTGACTTTTTAAAAAGTTTTTCCGTTATAGTCATATTCAAACAAGTGCAATGCATGAAATTCATTCGATTACATAAACATATTTTTGTCATATATTTTAGTATATATACTGTATATTTCTGGCTATTATTTGCTAAACTAAATGGTAAAACTTTTATATTATTACCAATTAAAGTACAAGAAGTGCTAAAGGGTGATGCAGAAACGTGCCTGCAACCCCCTGACTGATAGCTGTTATTATATCATGATTTTACTAGAAAACTGTATTGACCAATCAGAGGCCAGGACAGAAACGATCCATTTCATAGTAAGAGTTTTAGTATTGAATAAAAAGCAGAGAGGTGTTAATCAAACTATCTAGTAAGGGAAGAAATGAAACTGTTTTAAAGCACTATTTCCAAGTTTGTTAAAAAAGTGAACTTTGCAAATAAGTTATATTTAAAATTCACCAAGATGAAGTTTGTTGCTGCTGTTTTGTTTAGTCAGCATCTTTAGCAGTGGAGCTATAACTGCCAGCAGCACTGTATTGCTTAAGAGCACATCAATAAATAAATCCTACCACGTTGTAACTATATATATATATATATATATATATTTCACAAGAATAGTGCTGTCGCCTATGTAGAACTTTCTAAATCTCTCAAATATTAGAATGCCGTCTTTTTAGTAAGTAGACATCAAGGCAACAGTGACACAATCAAAACATCAATCTGTTTGTTTGAGCATCATGATTTTTGCAATTCCGTTTGATCATGCCGTTGACACTTCAGCTTTGGCTGTTTTGAATTCTGTTCGCTTCAGTTGCGTCATTGACAACCTTCACAAATTTCTGATGAGGCAAAATAAGGTAGGGCAAACTCAAGCATTTGACTCACATAATGGATACAGTCCATTGGGCGAGAGGTTTCTATACTGAAGTGGTCATTAACTACCCTGGAGGCTCTGGCTTATCAATGCACAGTGGGAGGCAGAGAGAAGAGTGCCAGGTTACCATGACCTCTGAAACAGGAGAGCTCTCAACCCTACTATACTCAACAGCTCTTCTGGAAGCTATTCTCACCCTTTTTAATCAGCTCCCACAGCTCGGAGGAGAGCCGCTTGGGTGCAGCCTCAGTGCTTCCAAATTAAGGCTGTGACATTTTCCCCTGGTCCCTGTCCTTGGATTTCGGGTTCCACCTCAACAAGGCAACAAAACTTCACACCGTCTGCCTTACTGCTGGTTGTCTATGGTGCCGCAATCATAAAGAGTAATAACTTAAGGTCAGCAATAAAAACTATTATTACTATTTTTAAATGTTAATCTTTGGGCTTTTGGACATTTTTATTACAGACATGAGAAGAAATTATTTATCCCCAAAGGAAAGAAAAACCACAAATGAGATCTCAACTATTTCTCATAGAAAGCGAACAGAGAGAAGAAATGCTCTTCTCTTGAGATTAGGTTTATTTTTCACAGTCTATTTGATTTTTGTTTGTGTGTGTGCTTGTTTTAAGCATGCTTAAGCAACTCTGCCAATGGCGTAAGAAACAAATTCTTAAAAATCATTCTAAATCATTTATGAATAATCCCATGGATGAGCAAATGCAAAACATTTTCAGTTTGCTGAAAATATACATGTGAAACATTATATCAAGGATAAATGCTTCCATATACTCCTCATATTCGTTAATGGGGGGGGGGGGGGGGGGCATGCTATTTCATGCATTCTGACTTATTTACGATGTTAAAGAGCTGGATTCTCATGCTAAACATGGCCAAAATAAAAAAAAAACGAGCTGGACGTATGACGGAGTATTCCTGTGCCATTCCTTTTTTTCGAGTATGGCCCTGTATGACGTCATAAAGGGCAGAATTCCTTGTATGGGCACTTCTCCCGGATGAGCGCGTGCACATCAACCAGAGCGAGAGCAAGAGCGCGCCCATCAACGAGCTTCGTTCGGGTTACGGGAGCCGTCGGCAGCGCTGTCATTTTGTTTTTAGACCATGAAATCAACAATGTCACTAAAGAAGTGTGTTTCTGGTTGTGAGGGAAAGATAACCTTGTTCAGCTTCCCAAATAACCCAGCGTAAAGGGAACAGTGGATGCAGTTTCGTTTGCAGGATGCAGTCGAAACCGCAGGCGGTGAGTGAAACTACATCAAATGTGTGTGTTTTGTTGGCAATCGGCGTGTAAGTGCATATAATGCAAACAACACGAACGTATAGTGAATCGAAAGTTATCCAGGGATAATTCCATGATGTATTGTGTGTGTGTGTGTGCATGCTCTCTTTAGCTCCGCCCCGCTGCACGCCTCCAAGAGCTCGGCTGTTTTCGGAAAGAAACGGTACAGCGTATCTGTCTTTTATAAATATGATAAAACTAAAGACTCTTCGGAGATATGAATGATGCAATATTACTCTATAGGTACTCAAGATTAACATGAGATTGGCAGAAACTGTGTGTGTTATGTACCCTTTAAAGGCAGTGCCTAAATGATATTACAAACTCATTATGTAATTTGGTTTTGTGATTATCAAAATTCTGTTATCCGCTTGTTTATGACAGGATCATGTAGACTCACCGGCCTCTTTATTAGGTACACCTGTCCAGCTGCTTGTTAACGCAAATATCCAATCAGCCAATCACATGGCAGCAACTCAATGTAGACATGGTTAAGATCAGTCACTGCATCCAAAATCACATACTCTCTGGAGTAGGTACTTATTTTGAATAAGTAATTACTTCACAGCCGCTAAAAAAGTATGTTCTATATAGTATGAATATGTGTAGCATGTAATCTGGATGTACTACATTCAACATGTTGTCATTATCATGTGACCTACCAGCGTCAGTTACGTCACTGCACTGCCATTCACAAATCCTCTCCTGTGGCCTCATGGGATAGTAAAGTGTCCATCGTATGCACACTTCAGAATCTTGCCGGAAGTAGTAGGTCATCCGGAGACTTTTTGCCTTCTGTTTTATGAGTACTGCGAATTCAGACATACTAACTCTTGTCACATACTGTTTTGCCTACTATATAGTTGGGAAGTATGTGATTTCAGATGCAGCCAATCTGCTGAAGTTCAAACTGAGCTTCAGAATGTGATAGAAAGGTGATTTAAGTGACTTTAAACGTGGCATGGTCGTTGGTGCAAGACGGGCCGATCTAAGTATTTCAGAAACTGTTGATCTACTGGGATTTTCATGCACAACCAGAAAATATCCAGTGAGCGGCAGTTCTGTGGCTGAAAATGCCTTGTTGATGCCAGAGGTCAGAGGAGATGGCCAGACTGGTTCGACCTGATAGAAAGGCAACAGTAACTCAAATAAGCACTTGTTGCAATTGAATTGAATTGAATTGAATGGTTTTCAGTATGCAAGGTGCACTGCCAGTAATAGCTAATGGAATTAAAACATCAAGGAAACAAACTGCAAGTTATGAAAAACGTATATAAATATGTGAAGGGAGACCCGTTAAAACACGTTAAAGTAGCAGTTAAGCAAAATTAAAACCAAATTTTCGTTGACAGCTAAATAAATGTTTTTTTTTAATATTAATGCTCTGGCACCATCTAACTGTCAGAAAAACTATAACACACAGCTGAATTATCTTTCTAAATGCACGATTTACTAACGAAATTACAGCATGATAAATAAATAAGGCATGGTGATTTCAACCCAAATGTGGGTCAAATATGGACAAACCCAACCGTTGGATTACACTTTTTTTTTTAAATTATTTTTTTAACCCAATGGTTGGGTTTGTCCATTCTGACCCAAATCTGGATTGAAACAGCCAAGCATTTTTTAGAATGAGGAAGTCTCAGGTAAACATACAAAAATACATCAATAATTCCTAAATGAGTTAATTTTAGACTAATGGGCATTTTTTTTTAAGTTCCTGAGTCACACGACGGCTTGTAATACTGAACAGTAATGTTTATTTCTTATATACATTAAACCACGCATAAGAACGTTTTGATTATTGATGTGTTCCAACACAAACCGAAAGTTACATTTCATCATGGAGCATTTCTAACGAAACACGGTGGAGACCTGGACTGGAGTTATTGGTTTAAGACTTGCTTATGAATTTATTGCTTTGTCAAGACTAAATAAGAAATTATTGCATGATGTCCGAGTCCGAAACAGTTATTGAATAAATATAAATCATTATTAAAAATATTTCCACAGGATAACATTTGCATGTTATAAAGAAATATTCACATTATGGTAAATTACTGTCATGTTTATTTCATATAGTGATGAGCAAGGGGGCCCCTTGGTGGTTCGGGGGCCCTACGCAACTTGCGTAGTTTGCGTATAGGGAGGATCGGCTCTGAATAGAAGATTGAAAAACATTTCCTGGTCTGATGAGTCTCAATTTCTGTTGCAACATTCAGATGGTAGGGTCAAAATTTGGCATGAAAGCATGGATCCATATTGTGTTGTATCAACGGTTCAGGCTGCTATTGGTGTAATGGTGTGAGGGATATTTTCTTGGCACACTTTGGGCCCCTTAGTACCAATTAAGCATCGTTTAAACGCCACAGCCTACCTGAGTATTGTTGCTGACCATGTCCATTCCTTTATGACCACAGTGTACCATCTTCTGATGTAACCAGATCTCAAGCCAATAGAGCAGCTTTGGAATGTGGTGGAATGGGAGAGTCGCATCATGGATGTGCAGCCGACAAATGTGCAGTAATCATGCATAACTGCGTGATGCTATCATTTCAATATGGATCAAAATCTCTGAGGAATGTTTCCAGCACCTTGTTGAATCTGTGCCACAAAGAATTAAGGCACTTCTGAAGGCAAAAGGGGGTCCAAACCGGAACTAGCATGGTGTACCTAATAAAGTGGCCGGTGAGTGTAAATACTGTATGCACAGCATCTCTACTAAATATATATATTTATAATATATTTTACAATCCCAGTCACATTCATCCTTCACAATCATAGCTAATACAGGTGAACAAAAGTAAAAAATTGTATATAAAAATGTAACAATTTTTTTGAATCAAACATCTCACATAGCACGGATGTTCACCGATCAGGCATAACATTATGACCACTGACAGGTGAAGTGAATAACACTGATCATCTCTTCATCACGGCACCTTTTAGTGGGTGGGATATATTAGGCAGCAAGTGAACATTTTGTCTTCAAAGTTGATGTGTTAGAAGCAGGAAAAATGGGCAAGCGTAAGGATTTGAGCGAGTTTGACAAGGGCCAAATTGTGATGGTTAGACGACTGGGTCAGAGCATCTCCAAAACTGCAGCTCTTGTGGGGTGTTCCCGGTCTGCAGTGGTCAGTATCTATCAAAAGTTGTCCAAGGAAGGAACAGTGGTGAACCGGCGACAGGGTCATGGGCGGCCAAGGCTCATTGATGCACGTAGGAAGCGAAAGCTGGCCCATGTGGTCGAGCAGACGAGCTACTGTAGCT
The DNA here is from genome assembly GCA_039654105.1 of Coreius guichenoti. Lineage (NCBI taxonomy): Eukaryota > Metazoa > Chordata > Actinopteri > Cypriniformes > Gobionidae > Coreius > Coreius guichenoti. The sequence goes on along the minus strand of CM077171.1, from coordinate 9,490,650 downwards.
CAAATTGCTCAAGAAGTTAATGCTGGTTCTGATAGAAAGGTGTCAGAATACACAGTGCATCGCAGTTTGTTGTGAATGGGGCTACATAGCCACAGATCAGTCAAGGTGCCCATGCTGACCCCTGTTCAGTATTAACGGTATCCCCTGGTGGCCGTGGCCTCTTTCAGCAGGATCATGCACCCTGCCACAAAGCAAAAATGGTTTAGGAATGGTTTGAGGGGCACAACAGCGAGTTTGAGGTGTTGACTTGGCCTCCAAATTCCCCAGATCTCAATCCAATCGAGCATCTGTGGGATGTGCTGAACAAACAAGTCTGATCCATGGAGGCCCCACCTTGCAATTTACAGGACTTAAAGGATCTGCTGCTAACATCTTGGTGCCAGATACCACAGCACACCTTCAGGGGTCTAGTGGAGTCCATGCCTTGACGGGTCAGGGCTGTTTTGGCAGCAAAAGGGGGACCAACAGAATATTAGATAATGTTATGCCTGATCAGTGTATATCTGCAGTACAAGCAGATATAACTGAAGTAACTGTCATATAAAATGCTCAAAACCTTGAGTAAAAAACATCTTCAGAATAAAGTGTTGTCAGCACTCAACTTCTCTGCTCAGCTGAAATAAGTATAGATCCTACAGTAATAAATGTATTGGAGCTGTCACACACTGCCATAATGCTGTAATGTAGCAGAATGGCTGTAATGCTTTGAACTTAATTTTGTTTTTGCATTATAGCAGAAGTCGAGGGCTCATGAAACTTTCAGCATTATTCAGTCCTGAAGGGCTGCAGTTTGTGTAAAGTGCTGATGTCGTTTACTGTCGGCAGATCGCTGCTCTTGCTGGAAAAGAGATCGAATGATGATGATGATGACGTGAGAATGAGGGCAGACAAGAAGGTGAATGAAAATCATGTAGACGCTCACACCACTCGACCAACGTCACATTGGCCCTGGAGGGTGGTGGGATTACAGGACAGATGGTGGAGAGGAGCGAGATTTGGATTAAAGCTGCTCTCTGAATGAAGATGAACACCAGACTGAAAGCAGGTTAATCCCAATCCCATCATTCCCTGCAGCACACACTGGGCCTTACTTCTATACAGATAGAGCTGTTTTTGATGCCCTGTCACTGGTCCTCTCCTTTGGTTTCATCATAACTTCCAGAGACTCCAGAGAGCAATTCAGTATGATATTTGAGATGATATATGGCACTACTTCAAATTCTGGTGTATCTGAAAGAGAGCATCCAAAAAAATAGCACTTTTTTTTTTTTAGCTCTTTCCCCCGCCAGTGCTTACTAAAAAAGTTGCCAGCCAGCACCAGCATTTTTGATCATATTCACAAAACTTTCATGGCCCTCAGAATATTTTGTTGTACAAATATGTAAACAGTCAGTATATCAAAAGAAAGAACAAGAGTCTCTGCTTTTAAACAAACAAACAAAAACTTGAATCTAGCTTCATTCATTCTATTTTTATCAACACAAAAAAAATCTAACAAAGAAAATCACATTTATGTTCGAATCTGATTAAGAATGATAATCAACATAGATCGAGTCCATCAACATCCCCAAAGCTTGCACAGTCCTATACCATTTTATTCTGTAATATTTATTGGCCTGTTATATGCTGTTTATATACTGTTGGATGTTTGATGATCATGTTAGCTTACTTGTGCGTAAGCAACTTCTATCTGCTCCTTCTGGTTTATGCAGGGTTCAGACTACACAATATTTTTGTCTGTTACGATAGTCACTGTAACAAAGTTAAAGCTCAGGGAAGAAGGAGGCGGAAACCGGCGAACGTTCAACATACTTTAAAGGAACAATATGTACGATTTTTGGATTAAAATATCCAAAAACCACTAGAGCAATGTTATAGATTTTGTTGATTTGTGTACTTACATTATCCCAAATGTTTCCAAGAATGTTTAAATCCAGAGAAATAAGCAATTTTAACCAGGACACGGACCGTGTCTGTGTGTCACCTATCAATGACATCATACATCATACTTTCAACACACTCAAATGTACCTAATATGATAAAACAGTGCTGCGTTACCCCACATACGCATGACCGGAAAAAGCGGAAGCGCTCGTCTGCGGCATAATAAAAGCTCAGCGAAATCAAGGCGTCATCAAGCTACGCCTTTGTTTTGAAAAAGCGACCTCTAGCAGTGAAAACTTTCATATTGTGGCTTTAATTATAAAATAAACAAAATGAAAGTAAAGCGGCAGCCCCTCACGGACGACTGCCACATATAAACATAACATAACACAACGTAAATAGTCAAGGCCTGGTCCTCTTTCGTCTTGCACTGTAGTCACTCCTCCTTTTATCCTTCTGGATCTCCTTCCATGAGACTCCAGGCCATTGTGGCGTGCAGGTGACGCTCATTAGCATTCACGTCTCCAACCTCGCTCCGTTCCCACAGCTCTCTGCCCCGCCCTGCTTGCCACATACCCCCCTCGCCCCTTGCTGGCTGGGTGTACCCTCGAGACTGTGCTCTACTCCCATGGGAGGGGCCAGTCACAGTAGCCGTGGCACCTGGGGGTAATTGACAGAGGAGGTGAGAGAAAAGGAGACGGAAAGATGAGGAGAGATAGAGACGAGAGAGGGGAGAGAGGAAGAATTTCCTGTTCCGGTTCCCGGACACTCTGCCGCTCAGTCCTCAACCAGCCGCTCAGTCCTCACTCGCGGTGCCACGTGATGGTTCTGGACACTTTTCCGTGGACGGCTCGATACTCCTCCGCCTCGTTACAGGAGCCTGGCAGCAAGTGTTCCCTCGGTCTACCTGCTCCTCCCCATCATGGTGGACGGCAGCAGGTCTGGTCTCCGGCGAAGAGCGGCAACTCATCCATCCACACAAGGACGGCAGCCACCCCTCCTCAACCCAGGAGCACAGTAGAGAACTCTCCGTCCCACCTGTTCTTCCATCGCTCTAGCACCACAGCCTTGGGCAGCCACCGGCAGTCAACGCTCCTTCATGCTGGCCAAACTCCTCAGAACCACAATCCTTCCTCCTGGGTTTTGGCATCAGTGTAACAAAGTTAAGGCTCAGGGAAGAAGGAAGCGGGAACCGGCGAACTTTAATTTGAAAATAAACAAACAACAAAATGAAAGTAAAGCATGGACGATTGCCGCATAAACTAAAATAAAACACCAACATAAATAGTCCAATAGTCCAGGCCTAGTCCTCTCTCGTCCTTCACTGTCGTCACTCCTCCTTTTATCCTTCCAGAGCTCCTCCGTGAGAGACTCCTTTGTGCTGGCTGACCTCCTCAGCACCGCGATCCCCCTCAGCAGCGAGGGCTCTCCGACAGTGTGTCCCTCTTCCCTCCTGTGTTTCCAGTGTAGCAAGTTAAGGCTCAGGGAAGGAGCTGGGAACCGGCAGACGTTTAAGATAAACTTTAATTCCAAAATAAACAAACAACAAAACAAAAGTAAAGTGGCAGCCCCTCACGGACGACTGCCACATAAACTAACATAAAACACCAACATAAATAGTCCAGACCTGGTCCTCTCTCATCTTGCACTGTCGTCACTCATCTTGTTATCCTTTTGGATCTCCTTCCATGAGACTTGAGGCCGCTCATTAGCATTCGCGCCACCGGTCTTGCTTCGTTCCCACGGCTCTCGGCCCCGCCCTGCTTGCCACAGTCACTGTTTCAGATTATGCAATTTTGATTCCTAAATTCTTGTCGTGTCGTGGAGAAGAAACATGTTGCTTCCCATCCAATCATTGCTTGCCGTCTTTAACAACGTGTCCGATGTCATCGAGAAGGTGGAGCTAGAGACTGACTTCTGGAAACAAGAGCGTAAACCAACAGGCTACCGAAGCAACGTGTTAGCTTAATGCTAATTGCAGTACTCACCGGGTTGCTGAAGTGTCTCTGCTATCGTTCGCCAGTATTTATCTTTTTTCACTCTGTCTTGGTAGTCCCTTGAGGAAACATCATAAAGGCAGGAGTATTGTTGCTAGGAACCTTTCCTCCATTGCATAATTCCAGGTAACTGCACCAATACCATCGTCTCTATTTCGTTTCACCATGTTTGAAACGGAAGAGCTTCTGTACTCCTATTGGTCATCTTCACAGTTGTCAAGGAACCAGTTGTCGAGGACCGGAAAAAAAAATGAAACATGCTAGTCTTTCTGTCAAGGCATTGTGAAGTGTTGCAGACGTGGTGTCGGTTGTCTTCCACTATGACACACTATACGAGATAAAACAGTAGATTCTTGTGTCCCGACACCCATTTCCATTTACGAATCGCCAAAAAAAAAAAATATTGGGCAGATATTGTGTATCTGAGGGCATTACGCAGATCTTCTTCTTTGCTTGTTTTTGAATCCGGAGATGTTAAACTATTTCATGTGCCCTACCACAGTGAAAACATGTATAGCCGTAAAAACTCGTCAATGGTGGGGAAAGAATATTTCTCAGAGGGCTTCTATTTTTGTACATGGATACCTTAAAGGGATAGTTCACCCAAAAATGAAAATTATGTCATTAAATACTCACCCTCATGTCGTTCCAAACCCATAAGACCTTCGTTCATCTTCGGAACACAAGTTAATATATTTTTGATGAAATCAATTTAATTAACACTTTCAAGGTCCAGAAAGGTAGTAAAAACATTGTTAAAATAGTCCATGTGACTCCAGTGGTTCAACATTAATTTTATGAAGCGACGAGAATATTTTTGGCCACAAAACAAACAAAAATAACAACTTTATTCAACAATTTCATTCTAGCCTGTGTCAGTCTCCTACGCAGTCTCCATGCAGTGCTTTCGAGTTACGGCAGCCAATGCTGTTCACGTGAGCACCACGACGCATGCGTGTGCTGTATTTACAACGGAAACTTGTAAAAACTTGAAAAGGGTAAATAACCCTTTAATGCTTGTCTACAAAAAAAAAAAGTTTTTGAACATCATCAACATTTTTGCCAACAAGGTTTAGGTTAGGGGTGGACCTTCATGCTTGCTTTATTTTTCAAAAAAAATAATACATTTTCGTACAAATCACATTGTACAAATTCATTTGAAATCGCCAACTCTTTAAATACTTACGTTGAGATTGGTTTGTTTTTGCCACAATATAAGGCACAATATATGGGGTAAGGAGTACCATTAAATAGTCTAGTATTCCTAATAGCCATATAATAATGTAATATAATACATTTTTACAAATGCAAATTATACACCACTCTTAAATTGAATAAACACTGTGATAAACATATTTAATAAACACTATAGTATACTAGCTGTACCACATGTGGGTTCTATCTAAAGTAAATAGAGAGGACTGTGCTAAAACAGGTTTAGGTCAAATCAAAACATCCTACAGAAAACATAAATATACAAAAGAATGAGCAATACGACTATAATATGATCATGTACCACAGCTTGACAGAAGCATATGTTACTGCTCCCACAAACATGTGACTCACAGATTTACAGCAGTCTATCACTGTGAGTCACTTAAAGGTCTGCAGCTGATACATCAGGCCACATGCCTCCAAATCTCCTGCATGCTGATCCATGATCTTGCTGTACCTCACCAATCAGACCGCTGCCGGCTCTTACAAAACACTGACGACACTTTACAACCTCTTTATCGTCATCATGCAATCATGCATCTGGAGACAACTTCACTGGACTTACACGCTGTTCAGAATTGATTTGAATGAATTTTGAATGGCTCAGTGATAAATCTACCTCAATGAAAAAATACATTCCAGATGGTGGAAGAAGTTAAATAAATGGTAATTGACAGAGACAAAAACATTAGATATACTATTAAACTATTAACCATATACATAAAACGGACTGCATCATATATGATATGCAAATGTATTTTTAGAAATGTCTAATTCCTAAAATTATCAGTAATCAAATCTTTGCTGAAAAACCTGTTGTACACAATCTACTACATGCCATCTGTCGTCTGATTGACAGTTTATTTTTTTTAGCAAGTAAATGGCCTTTTAGTATAATAGTAAAAAAATTATAATTGGGCCTCTGAGGAAAACTGAGTTTTTTTTTTTTTTTTTCTCCTTGAGTTTGAGCCCCATATTTTAACTATAGCATACTATATGAGCCATAAAACCCTGATGTATCAAATATGATATCTGACAAAAAACACATACATTTTTTTTTTAATTCTAAATTAATTCAATCAATCAATTCCATTTCAAAAATATATATTTTTCTGACCAATATTTTATATGTCAGGCTTTACAGGGTTAAGTATGACTTTTTTATCCAATGTTTGTGTGTTCTCCGTATTTTTATGTTTATCAGACTGTTGCTAGCTAATTCTCGCGCTTTGTGTGAGTAGCACTATTAGGTTGGTGTGTGGACTTGCTGCCTTCCAGAGCCTTGTCTGTCTTCCCGATTGGTTTTCTGTTCCTCAAGAAAATGTGTCTCAGTGAGTGTGTTCAGCCTGTTTGTTCATGATCTCTCTGCATGAAAGGTCCAGTCAGGCAGCTCTGTTCCAGTCCTGAGCCTGATGATTGGGCTTTGTAAAGTTGAGTGGCATATTGTGATCAATATCCTTGAAGTGTATGTCACAGAAGTGTTGTTAATATCAAACATAATAAAGTACATTTAATGATGCTTAATCAACACTTGATTTGCTTATGATTTTCACACTCACAAAAATATGTAGGCCTAAATGTAAGATTTATGTATTTGAATCTCATATATATATATATATATATAGTGGGGAGAACAAGTATTTGATACACTGCCGATTTTGCAGCTTTTCCTACTTACAAAGCATGTAGAGGTCTGTTTTTATGTATTTTTATCATAGGTACTCTTCAACTGTGAGAGACGGAATCTAAAACAAAAATCCAGAAAATCACATTGTATGATTTTTAAATAATTAATTTGCATTTTATTGCATGACATAAGTATTTGATCACCTACCAACCAGTAAGAATTCCGGCTCTCACAGACCTGTTAGTTTTTCTTTAAGAAGCCCTCCTGTTCTCCACTCATTACCTGTATTAACTGCACCTGTTTGAACTTGTTACCTGTATAAAAGACACCTGTCCACACACTCAATCAAACAGACTCCAAACTCTCCACAATGGCCAAGACCAGAGAGCTGTGTAAGGACATCAGGGATAAAATTGTAGACCTGCACAAGGCTGGGATGGGCTACAGGACAATAGGCAAGCAGCTTGGTGAGAAGGCAACAACTGTTGGCGCAATTATTAGAAAATGGAAGAAGTTCAAGATGACGGTCAATCTCCCTCGGTCTGGGGCACCATGCAAGATCTCACCTCATGGGGCATCAACGATCATGAGGAAGGTGAGGGATCAGCCCAGAACTACACGGCAGGACCTGGTCAATCACCTGAAGAGAGCTGGGACCACAGTCTCAAAGAAAACCATTAGTAACACACTACGCCGTCATGGATTAAAATCCTGCAGCGCACGCAAGGTCCCCCTGCTCAAGCCAGCGCATGTCCAGGCCCGTCTGAAGTTTGCCAATGACCATCTGGATGATCCAGAGGAGGAATGGGAGAAGGTCATGTGGTCTGATGAGACAAAAATAGAGCTTTTTGGTCTAAACTCCACTCGCCGTGTTTGGAGGAAGAAGAAGAATGAGTACAACCCCAAGAACACCATCCCAACCGTGAAGCATGGAGGTGGAAACATCATTCTTTGGGGATGCTTTTCTGCAAAGGGGACAGGACGACTGCACCGTATTGAAACCTGGTCAAGAACTACAGGAAACTTATGATCTCTGTACCAAATATTAAGTTCTGCTTTTCTGATGTATCAAATACTTATATCATGCAATAAAATGCAAATTAATTACTTAAAAATCATACAATGTGATTTTCTGGATTTTTGATTCCGTCTCTCACAGTTGAAGAGTACCTATGATAAAAATTACAGACTTCTACACGCTTTGTAAGTGGGCAAACCTGCAAAATCGGCAGTGTATCAAATACTTGTTCTCCTCACTGTATGTGTGTGTAGTGCTGTCAATCGATTAAAAAAAACAACTAATTAATCGCACATTTTTTCTGTAACTAATTGCGATTAAAAACATCTGAGTTTTTTATATTTTTATATTGTAATATTTTCACAATTACTCTCCAAATTAATGTAGAAACAACTTAAAGACTATTTTTTATTGTATTTTTGTATTTTTTAAATATTTGTTGTAATGGCATCTTTTTATGAACGAAGGTCAGTATCACTGATACTAATACTGATACTGATGTCTCTATTAAATTTTAACATTAATGATTATACATTCAACATTACAGTATAATTGAAAGCTATCAATTTAAACATTTATTAGGCTTTAAAAAAAATTACTTTTAATTTAACATAACAATCTTCACATGAACCCATTATAATAAATGTCACATTTACCTGTCTAACAGGTAGGAAATATACAGAAATTGAATAAAGTTATCAAAGAGTCTGCACTGCATAAATAATACATTAAATATAGATTAATCCTTATTAAAGCTACAATTTTCTCTGTTACCTTTGTTCTTTGATTAATGTTATTGACAGACATCACAGCAACTGGTTTATTAGACTGCTTTCACTTTAAGATCTGCCGCTGCCGAACATGAAATGAGTCTGACGCGCTGTCACGCGCATCTCATTTTCTCACATTTTCTCACTCTTTAAGTTCATTTAAGACGTTATTTAACTCATTTAAGACCACTCTTATGAATACTTGACAAAATGGGCATTTTGACATAATTCTGTGTGTTATTGTTTGTTCAAGCATGAAAGAGAACCAGATTCTGGTGCGCTGTCTGTGCGTCGTGTGTGCGTCAGGACATTCATAGACAGCGCGTTGTCTTGTTGCGCTTGAATGGTTTAAAAGCATTTGCATGAATAAGAGCGTGATCATATTACGCTAGCACATGTAGCGCATACATACAGTCATGTTAAAAAGAAAGTACACCCTATTGAATTCCATGGTTTTCCCGTATCAGGACATAATAAAAAAAATTATTTGGTCCTTGGCAAGTCTTAAAATTTGGAAATTTTATGGTGTGTTTATGGTGTGTTTTAACACAATGCCAATGAGGAAAAACATCAGCAATGATCTTAGAGAAGCAATTGTTGCTGCCATCAATCTGGAAGGGTAATATGACCATTTCCAAACAATTTGAAGCCCATCATTCTACAGTGAGGAAGATTATTCACAACATTCAAAACAGACACCAATCTTCCTATGAGTGGACGTCCCAGCAAATTCACCCCAAGGTCAGACTGTGCAATGCTCAGAGAAATCACAAAACACCTCAGACTCTACTCTAAGTTGCTGTTTGCAGTTCACTTAATGGCCACAGGTGTCGCTAAAAACAAGGGTTTATGAATTCTACATAGAGTCCCTCTAAAATTCAGATGTAAGTTTAAATGTTTCTTAGTAAACTAATAAACAAAGTAACTATTCAGACATCTCTTCTTGTTTTCTTACTTTCATGTTTTTGTTGCTGTGTTCAGCTTTTAAACTCTTTTATACTGAAGTGAATTTATCCCCAGAGTTTCAAATATTGCAGCTAATTACTCATTAACCTCTCTGACCCATAGAGGTGGTTTCATTTCCAGCCAGCTGACCCTTAAACCCATAGTACAACCTTGCTGTGATCTTACGATCAATAACGTCATGATTCATTGCAACTGCACAAACAAGTGATTCTGACAAAAACAAGAAGCTGTACAGAGAATTACGCATATAGATGAAATGTCAGTAGTTTGAAAAGGACTCTTCTGTAAGATATGTAAACTAGGATCAGCCATTATGCATGCAGTGAATATTTTATAACTCTCATTTTTGAAATACAGTCAAACCTTTTAATGTGGGCAGTCTATTTGGGCAGAAAGGAAATATCTAATCTGTGCAGAACTCAATCCATTTCATCTCTCTGTAATTGTGTTACGTGTTATGATTTAAATGCAGACACTGACAAATTAGCTATGAATATTTGTGCCATGCTAGCTCAAAATAAGGTGTCATTGGGTCCCTATGAATTCACCAAATCACAGATACTGAATTTACAGTAGTAGCCTTATTTGATATATTTAAAGAATTTTTTTTTTTTTTTTTTTTAAAAACATTTCTGAAATGCTTGCTTTTCATTGGAATATCTGCTAATTTGCACATATTTTAAAAAATAGCTGCATGTAATTATATGCTGCAATTAATTTCTATAATTACTCGCATCTATAATTACTGTTGACCCTTCCGTAAATAAAATAAAGTGCAACCAATGTTTTATTAGAATATTTATAATTACACTACAATAATTATAGCTTACATTATATGACACATTTATATTATATTATTTATCATATAATATTTAAAACCATAAACATATTTAATTCATATTAATTATATGCTTGAAATAATGTAGCATGTCAAAGTGTTACAGCCTGAGATTGGAAAACATGATTACTTGAAAGTTTAGCGACTTTTTCTAATTAAATGTTCAAATTTATTTAAACATAAACTTAAAATTAAACAAGTATCTTTTCCTGACAATTTATGGCGCTGTTTCCTGACAGTGTTCCATGTGCCTTGAATTCCATTAATATTCACTCATTCTCCACAATGAGATCAGAGAACAGAGACACTATAGTCATGCAGCCTCCAACTCTGCGCACTGTTCTGAGAAACTCTCTGACTGTATCTGCCCAGCAGCTCATGATTTATAAGTAATTATGTGTTAATAGCTGGTGTCGAGGTGCTGCATGCTAACGTTGAGTTCATTCATTAGTGTTCTGTTGACAGCACTGAAATATTAGCTAGGGAAGGGAATTAGGTGCAGAAGTACTCAGTTTCACACATCAGACTTAGATGAACACACAAACACAAACCATAATCTGCACATTTTCCTACATACAATTTTGCTCAGTTCCTCACACAAAACTATCTATGCCTTTAAAGCACTTGGTAATCTTTTTTAAATAAATATTGAACAAATTATTGTGGCTGTACATAATGTGACTTATAAATGTATGATTTAAGAAAAAAATCATGTGAGCCCATGTATTTCTGGATGAAGAAATACAGAATAAGATTTAATTGGGAAATGGGAGGAATAGTTCAAGGGGGAGTCGGCAGAGGGAGGAGCCACAGAAGAGCTGGTGGAGGGAGGAGCCAGGGAGCGGAAGGAGCCCAACAAACTAAGGTGGATCCGGGAGGGGTGGAGACCCAGGCGAAGCCGAAGACCCAGATTGACACCGTAGGCCTGGAGGGCCAAGGTGGAGCCGCAGGCATGCAGGACCAAGGTGGAAACAGGGGCTCAGCAGATCAGGGCGAAACCGGAGGGAGTGAGGATAGTGGCGATACCAGAGGGAAGGAGGAGCCTGGTGGTACCAGAGGAGTGGGTGGTCGGGGCGTAGCCAAAGACCAAGTCCGAGGCAAAGCCAGAGCAACGATGGACCAAGGTGTAGCCGATGGGTCGGAGGGTCGAGGTGGAGTCCAGGGCTCGGAGGCTCGAGGTGAAGCCAGGGGACCGACAAACAAGGGCAGAGCTGGAGAATGGGAAGCCCAAGGCGAATCTGACCAGCTGAACAGAGCCACTGAAGGAAGAGCCAAAGGGCTGAAGGAAGCCAGTGGAGGTGGGGCCGAGGAAATTAATTGCGTTGTCAGAGGAGGAGGTAGTGGGAGGCTGGGCGGGACCAGCGGCGATGAAAGAGACTTGAGGCTGGGCAGGACCAGCGGCGAAGAAGGAGACTTGAGACACGATGGGATCAGCAGAGCTTGGACACCTTGAGAACAGATATTTTCCAAATCATAATCTATTTCCACAGGGCCCGGGTACAGCAGGCACTCCTCAGTGGTGGGAGTATGGATGGGGCTCCATTCCATTCCATCAAACTCCACTAAAATGCCCTCTGGGACAGATGTTGATGCCGGCTTTTGCACCTGGTCAGACTCTGTGACTGGCTAAGGCACCGGGACAAAATGGCCTCCAGCGTAAGTTCTGGCTTTGTGGTGGGCATGGCTGAAGGCTGGCTGGGCTCTGAGTCCGTGACAGGCATGAGGAGGAGTGGGGAAGGACTAAGAAGGAGTTCTGACGAAGATGGGGTTACTGGAACGAAACAGATCTTCAGTGTACCGTTGCTCCAGGACACCTGGTGGATGAGCTCAAGTAACTCCTCCACATAGTCTTCCAGAGGACGGCCATCTTGTGCAAGGGTGAGGAGAATGTCTTCAGGGGTGATGGGTGAGTGGATAGCTGCTAGCTTCATAATTTAATAAAGGTCGGTTCTTCTGTTACGTTGTGGTAGCCAGTAGGCGAACTAGCAGTAAGCAAACTAATAAGTATGCCTGAATCCTTACTATTCATAAAAGAATAGGCGAGAAATACCTGGGTGATGTACAAAAGTACACGGAGAAGACTAAATAAATTTACTACAATTTACAGGAGATCGCTGGAGAATAAATAGTAGAAACCAAGTGTGTCACACAAGTCCTGAAAAGTGAAGCCAAAGCGCCTCGATTGCCCCCAGGTGACTGGATGCAGTACCCCGCCCTCTCCATGTAATGTAATGGGACTAAACAATCAAATACACTTCAAATACATCTTTTCCAAAGATGGTTTCTGCCATTTTAGGCAGTTTTTATCACGCTGATGTTAGTTTAAGTCTTCATTCTTTAAATAAGTTTGGTTATAGTTAGTTATTTGATGCTATAAAAATAAGGGTGTGGCGTTATGATTGACAGCTGAGCTTGACAGCTTCTCTGAGCGAAGTAGTCACTGAGGCACCAACGGACATTTTTTGGGAACTTCGGGAGGAGATTGAAGCTTTAAATTTAATTTCTACATTTCCATAACTCTTTATTTCACAAAAAGTTGTTGATTAGGTGGGAGTGCTGGCGAGACCTTGATATCGCCGCTCCACTTCGCGCTCACTACTGCGCAGACTCGACACCCAAGATGTCAGCGCCATATTTGGACACTGTTACAATTACTTCAATGGAAGAGAGTGAAGGCGTGTCGTCCATCTTTTTTACAGTCTATGGTAGAAACACAGGAATATCGCAAACTACACTAAATGCAAAAGAGAACCAACCAGGAGTGGCTAAAACACAGGGCTTAAATACATAGGGCTAACAAATGAAACAGATGAGACAGGTGAAAGGAGATAGGTAAACCTTTTTTTTTAACTTTATGCCCCTCAAAAGTATCTAAATGCAATTTTATTCAGAAATGTTCTTCATAAAAGAGGTGCATTAAAGTCATTGTCTGTGTGAATTGTATTTTTAATGTAATGGATCAAATATTTAGATCCACTTAAGCGTCATGCCGTTGCCCATTTATGTATGTATGGAGGTCTCACAGGACTAAGTGCAGTACAAGCTCTTATAAAATAAGCAGGCTGGATGGCGCAGTGTGATCGTAACTGCCTGGGCTCATAGATGATGATGATGTGCCCACCTCAGTACCGGCCAATCAGATTACTGCTTTATTACCTGCAGCATATCCGTGCATGGATACATCCAACATCAAGGACAAGCCAACTCCAGCAGGAACAGGAGAGAGGAGAAGAAAGGAAATGGCATTTTCTCAAAGGCTACTGCTGCAGACCAGCAGACTTTCATTTGTGCACATGTGAAACAGACATGACTTGGACCTTGGATATTCAAAGCATGCATTTACACTTAATCTTAATTTCCATCTCTCCCTGCTTAACATATCTGCACATCAGATTCAAGATTAGAGTCAAATATACAATTAAAGCAGAATTACTGGCTGTGATGAAAGCTGAAATACGGAGGTCAATACACAATACATTACAATATACATCAATACACAACCAAATTCAATGTTTGTGTAATATCTTTTTTTGCTACGATGCCTTCATCTGTGGTGGCTTTCTGTAAACAGCATATATGCACAATCCTGTGCATGGCTCATTATGTGGTTTGTTAAAATTATGTAAAGGATATGTCCAACAGGGGTGCATTTCCCAAAAGCTTTATTAGCCAACTATGGTCACAAGTTCTGCCATTAACAACATAGTTAAACAATTCTGCTCTTCCCGAAACCATTGTTCAAATGAACATTCACAAACAGCATCGCAAACTTGTGCGGTTGTGCGGTATATATATATATACATTTCAATCTATGGGCTCTAATCTGGACATGTCAACACTCACATATCAAGCCATTTTTGAAGAATGCACGTGTGCATAAGGGAACTATGGAGTATGAGGTAAAAGGGAACATGATAAATCAATAGCAGAACGACAAGGAACAAAAATATCGAAATAGTCATGCCGTGTTTGTTACACCAGCATTTCTGAGAAATTACGTTGTGGAGAAAGCCGAATGAACCGCATATGGAAGTACAGCTGCAGTCACACGCTAAATTTTTACGTACACTGCAATGGTCGTAAAATATGACGTCACACACTGCAGCATCTTTTTTTTACAAACATATAATACATTCAAAATGTAAAAATATGCAGTGTAGGGGAGAGCCTAACACTTTTTGACTTGCTCAGTTTGTGTTAATCCACTTGGGGTTCAGAGTATTTCTTTTTTCCCACATTAATTTTTCACACGTCTAGTACAATTATGTGGTTTTGCTTCATTAATACAGTGTATACTTTTTTTCTTGATATACCCAGAAAGAATGGACGTGAAATGTGACAACATGCCCCATAGGTGGGGTACATTGTAACATGTGAGAGGCACATTGTAACATGACCAAATGACAGCTTAAAATGTTATCTGATCTAATCAAAAAAAATATATATACAAGACAAACTAAAATATTTTGTCAATAAAATATAATTATCAACTTTAAAATAATGGCATTTTTTAACAAAAATAAACACATTTTTGACAGCTATACAGCATAGTTCAAAACATAATAATAATTAATCATTTCTGAACATTGACTCTCAGTCTTTATTCACCTTTTTCTCATGGTTTCTCAATAGAATTCATAAAAGTATAGAATATAATAGCGTAGTTCTAATAGGGGCACATTGTAGCGCAGTGTGACAACATGCCCCACCTGCACAACTGGGATTTAAACCCGGCTCGTGTCTTCTGCTGGTTAGATCAGCATTAAAGAACTATCTCAACTGTTAGATAACAGATATAAGATTAAAATAATATCAGATTTGTCTAATTTTAAATAAACACAAAAAAAACGAGATAAAAAATTTACTTCAGTAAGAAATTTACTTTTGCTATGGTTAAATAAATGTTCAGTGACATCTTCCAAAATTTTTGGCGCCATTATTTCTCTATATAGTGTTGATATAGCAACTAGTAAATACACCAAGTTTCGTCATGCTGGCATGTGTGGAAAGTTTTAAACCATGTGTGTTACAACTAACCCCGCGTTAGGTTGTGCCCCGCTCTCCCCTACCCAACTTTACTGCAACACTGCAATCCTGCAGATTTAAAGCTTGCATTATTTTAATTCAGCTAAGAGGGTACATCGTGATCAAACTTCTATTGGTGACACGTCTTCAAGTGATATAAATTTGCAGAGTGGCATTCACCAACCTTGAACTTTGGAAATTAGCAAAATTAGCTTGAGCTTGCGTTTCCGGTCTCCCACATTCACATGCGTATGAATGGAAGTCAGTGGAATGAAAAGTGTAGTGTGACCGACCCTTAAAGTTTACGGCAGTTACATACTGCATGTTAATGTGATTTTAAAACGAATGGCTGTTTGTTGTGTATGTAAATTAACTATACTAATCTGACATTAATTACATTCTTGAATCGATTAATTAGCAGAAGTTATTACTCCACCACCAGAAGGTCACGTCATTAATGAGAGTGTTATATTGTTTCAAAGGATGGACTATGGTTCCGGGAAGCAGTCACGACTAGCTATTTCTCCAATAATGCATCATACCATGATGGTTAAGCAGCATGTTATATACTTGTACATTATAATCACACCCCTTTGTAGCCTGTCTGAAACCAGTTTCCTTACCAGCTATCTTTTGTTGTTGTTGTCTGTTAAGTCTTTGACATTGAGTTTTCAGTTTTAAGGAATTGAAATTGACAACTCAAGATTCTATTCAGAGCTGCTCTCATCCTGGGACTCAAAATTATTCATTTCTACGACAGCACTCATAACCGCAAATGGATCCATCCAACAAATTACTTTGTTGTTGACAGCAAAATCACTTTATTAATTCACGTCTATATCCTCTTGTGAAATATTGAAGCGCACCAGGTAACAGTGCCTCAAATATAATGACACATCAAACAGAAATATGAAGGCAACTGACTGGTGAAGCAAATGCCATTTTTGTTGATTTCAAATGACACTCTGAGGAAAACTCTGAACATTCATAAAACTTATTCCAAAAAGTTAGAAACTTTTTTACTACTTAATTACAGACAATATGACATGGCATGAACATACATAATTCCATATTTGTTTTAAATTAATTAGAATAGATGCATGCCTACATTTCATATATATATATTTTTTTTTTATTTAATTTGTCATTTTATCCCAGTATATCATGCAATTACAATGTAACCACGTATCAGTAGTCATCTACAGTAATATTTCATTGTATTTCAATTTGATGTCATTTTGATTAAGCTAACTGTCCAGCAAAATGCCAGTCTAACAATTGTTTCAAAGGGTGTTTTCCCATGGGATTTTCCTTTCTCACATACAGGGAGACTGCAGTGGGGAATGTTGCAAGGAGAATTTAGCAGCAAGGACAAAGAACACGTCCGTTAATTAGGTTCTCTTCCCGAGAGTGGCAGCACACTAATCTGCTCTAATTGCTTTCCAGTTTTAGTTCTACTGACAATGTGCACGCTGTCAATGGTGCTGGAGTCGCCAACACAGCCTGAATAAATCCACTGAACATATTCAGCAGGGTCCAAAAGTCAGTGAGAATGCAATGGTTTTGCTTAAAAATGTGCTTATATGATTAATGACTTAGAAACTGTACAGAATCCTAAATATTTCTATATATAAATGGGAACAAAAGCCAGATTTTCAATGTAATCTAATGTCCGGTACACATTGTATGGTTTTGGGCTTTCCCAGACGAAAGATGACCAATCGTGGTGATTTCTGTGGACTTTTTAGCATGCTAATCTCACAGTGTGTTTGCTGCTACCTACATCTGCTGACTAGCCAATAAAAATGCAACATGAAATGGCGTATTGATCAACGTGACATGGCGCTAAAACTTATAACTGCTCACCTCAAACTCCATTAGCA
This sequence comes from Coreius guichenoti, assembly GCA_039654105.1. Lineage (NCBI taxonomy): Eukaryota > Metazoa > Chordata > Actinopteri > Cypriniformes > Gobionidae > Coreius > Coreius guichenoti. The sequence goes on along the minus strand of CM077171.1, from coordinate 9,473,427 downwards.
AAATTGGCATGTCAAATTGGCCTCTTTTCCCATGTCCATATTCTCCTCTTTCGCTTTCTCCTTTTTTTCAGTGCACATAAAAACCACAATTGCCAAAGTGTTTGTTCACCACTACCCAAACTGATGACGTTTTATTCTTCTATACTAACTTGCGTCGTAGCCTACGATTCAATAGGTGTCATCATCATACAGTCTACATACATGTCTTAACCAAGTTTATTAGATCCATGTCGTACAATGCGATTTGTGATGATCTTATAGGATTGCCGAAATCACACAGGCATAAGATGGCATTGTACATCTTTTATTCCAGGCTGAGATGAGATATAGAATCAGCTCTTAACCATACATCTACAACAGAATATTAAATAGATCTCAGATCATCATGAAAGGTCAGTTTTTTAATTGGCACTGCACTTGTAATGAAATTCATGATCCAGTTGTTTTAAGTTCTTCTCAGTTTCCCTGATAGAGCATGTAGAACCTCTTGTCAACTGCCTCAATATGTATTATTATAGGTACATTTTTCCTCATTTTCCCTGTTGTTCCCTTATAATATTTCTTAGGTTTTTATTATTATTTTTTATTTTCATGAGCAACTTTCACCCTTTCTCTGGATTACATTGTGACAGGATCACAAAACAATCTTGATGAAATGTGCCACAACCTTGAATAAAAGCTAATGTTAGGATGGTGTATAGAAATAATATTTAAAATGTACTGAATGTGCACTTACAATCTTAGTGTCACGTTATGATGAGGAGGCAAGAAGGCACAGCGGATCTAAATGTAGCTTAAAACTTTATTAAATAACACAAAGGAACTACAAACCCGATTCCAAAAAAGTTGGGACACTGTACAAATTGTGAATAAAAAAGGAATGCAATAATTTACAAATCTCATAAACTTATATTTTATTCACAATAGAATATAGATAACATATCAAATGTTGAAAGTGAGACATTTTGAAATGTCATGCCAAATATTGGCTCATTTTGGATTTCATGAGAGCTACACATTCCAAAAAAGTTGGGACAGGTAGCAATAAGAGGCCGGAAAAGTTAAATGTACATATAAGGAACAGCTGGAGGACCAATTTGCAACTTATTAGGTCAATTGGCAACATGATTGGGTATAAAAAGAGCCTCTCAGAGTGGCAGTGTCTCTCAGAAGTCAAGATCGGCAGAGGATCACCAATTCCCCCAATGCTGCGGAGAAAAATAGTGGAGCAATATCAGAAAGGAGTTTCTCTGAGAAAAATTGCAAAGAGTTTGAAGTTATCATCATCTACAGTGCATAATATCATCCAAAGATTCAGAGAATCTGGAACAATCTCTGTGCGTAAGGGTCAAGGCCGGAAAACCACACTGGATGCCCGTGATCTTCGGGCCCTTAGACGGCACTGCATCACATACAGGAATGCTACTGTAATGGAAATCACAACATGGGCTCAGGAATACTTCCAGAAAACATTGTCGGTGAACACAATCCACCGTGCCATTCACCGTTGCCGGCTAAAACTCTATAGGTCAAAAGAGAAGCCATATCTAAACATGATCCAGAAGCGCAGGCGTTTTCTCTGGGCCAAGGCTCATTTAAAATGGACTGTGGCAAAGTGGAAAACTGTTCTGTGGTCAGGCGAATCAAAATTTGAAGTTCTTTTTGGAAAACTGGGACGCCATGTCATCCGGACTAAAGAGGACAAGGACAACCCAAGTTGTCATCAGCGCTCAGTTCAGAAGCCTGCATCTCTGATGGTATGGGGTTGCATGAGTGCGTGTGGCATGGGCAGCTTACACATCTGGAAAGGCACCATCAATGCTGAAAGGTATATCCAAGTTCTAGAACAATGTGCTCCCATCCAGACGTCGTCTCTTTCAGGGAAGACCTTGCATTTTCCAACATGACAATGCCAGACCACATACTGCATCAATTACAACATCATGGCTGCGTAGAAGGAGGATCCGGGTACTGAAATGGCCAGCCTGCAGTCCAGATCTTTCACCCATAGAAAACATTTGGCGCATCATAAAGAGGAAGATGTGACAAAGAAGACCTAAGACAGTTGAGCAACTAGAAGCCTGTATTAGACAAGAATGGGACAGCATTCCTATTCCTAAACTTGAGCAACTTGTCTCCTCAGTCCCCAGACGTTTGCAGACTGTTATAAAAAGAAGAGGGGATGCCACACAGTGGTAAACATGGCCTTGTCCCAACTTTTTTGAGATGTGTTGATGCCATGAAATTCAAAATCAACTTATTTTTCCCTTAAAATGATACATTTTCTCAGTTTAAACCTTTGATATGTCATCTATGTTGTATTCTGAATAAAATATTGAAATTTGAAACTTCCACATCATTGCATTCTGTTTTTATTTACAATTTGTACAGTGTCCCAACTTTTTTGGAATCGGGTTTGTAAATGCAAAACGGGAAAATAAACAAAATAGTGTGCTCCAAACAAAACCAATACAAGACAATGAGCTCAGAGAATGAAAGGCTATGTATACAGGATAATGAACTCAACATGAAACAGGGTGAACTAATCAATCAAACAATGAATAACTGTGTCACAGACATTCAGTTATTTTGGTCATGGTTTCATTTTCATGGACTTTTAGTTTGTTTTCAATATTTTCCTGATTTACTTTGTCTAGTTTCCCCACTTCTTATGAGTTGTCATTGAGATTCATTTTATGATCACAGGTGTTTGTCATTATTATTTTCATTTGCCTGGTTTTTAAGTTGCAGTCTTTATTAAAGACTGTTTGCTGAATCTTCATCTTCGTGTGTTTTATCACAACCATTGCTGACACACTGTAACAACAAACGAAAACAGGAAGAAAACACAGAAAATAACGCAACTACCACTTTGACATTTCAAAAAGTTCATAAAGAGATTGTAAAACGAACCTGTATAAATCAAGCGGTTTAGTCCAAATTTTTTGAAGAGACTCGATCGCTTTATGTGATGAAGAGATTTAATTTAAATTCGTGAATTGTAATGGACATATAAACATTGCTCAGCGAACATAAAGAGAAGCTCAACCGAACCTGCTTTACTGGCGAGAACAAACCTCTTGCGGAAACTCAAACGTGCTGCGTAACACGAGAATGAACCTCGTTGGTTCTTGTGGAAGCTCAAACGTGCTGCATAACACACGAGAATGAACCTCATTGGTTCTTGCAGAAACTCAAACGTGCTCCGTAACACGAGAATGAACCTCATTGGTTCTTGCAGAAACTCAAACGTGCTGCGTAACACAATAATGAACCTCACTGGTTTTTGCTGAAACTCAAACGTGCTGCGTAACACGAGAATGAACCTCATTGGTTCTTGAGGAAGCTCAAACGTGCTGCGTAACACAAGAATGAACCTCACTGGTTTTTGCGGAAACTCAAACGTGCTGCATAACACGAGAATGAACCTCACTGGTTTTTGCGGAAGCTCAAATGTGCTGCGTTATACACAAGAATGAACCTCATTGGTTCTTGTGGAAGCTCAAACGTGCTGCGTTATACACAAGAATGAACCTCATTGGTTCTTGTTGAAGATCAAACGTGCTGCATAACATGAGAATGAACCTCATTGGTTCTTGCGGAAGCTCAAACGTGCTGCGTAACACATGAGAATGAACCTCATTGGTTCTTGAGGAAGCTCAAACGTGCTGCGTTATACACAAGAATGAACCTCATTGGTTCTTGTTGAAGATCAAACGTGCTGCATAACATGAGAATGAACCTCATTGGTTCTTGCGGAAGATCAAACGTGCTGCGTAACACATGAGTGAACCTCATTGGTTCTTGTGGACGCTCAAACGTGCTGCATAACACGAGAATGAACCTCATTGGTTCTTGCGGAAGCTCAAATGTACTGCGTAACACATGAGAATGAACCTCATTGGTTCTTGAGGAACCTCAAACGTGCTGCGTAACACATGAGAATGAACCTCACTGGTTTTTGCAGAAGCTCAAACGTGCTGCGTAACACAAGAATAAACCTCACTGGTTTTTGCGGAAACTCAAACGTGCTGCGTAACACGAGAATGAACCTCACTGGTTTTTGCGGAAGCTCAAATGTGCTGCGTTATACACAAGAATGAACCTCATTGGTTCTTGTGGAAGCTCAAACGTGCTGCGTTATACACAAGAATGAACCTCATTGGTTCTTGTTGAAGATAAAACGTGCTGCATAACATGAGAATGAACCTCATTGGTTCTTGCGGAAGCTCAAACGTGCTGCGTAACACATGAGAATGAACCTTATTGGTTCTTGTGGACGCTCAAACGTGCTGCATAACACGAGAATGAACCTCATTGGTTCTTGCGGAAGCTCAAATGTACTGCGTAACACATGAGAATGAACCTCATTGGTTCTTGCGGAAGCTCAAACGTGCTGCGTAACACATGAGAATGAACCTCATTGGTTCTTGAGGAAGCTCAAACGTGGTGCGTAACACATGAGAATGAACCTCATTGGTTCTTGCGGAAGATCAAACGTGCTGCGTAACACATGAGTGAACCTCATTGGTTCTTGTGGACGCTCAAACGTGCTGCATAACACGAGAATGAACCTCATTGGTTCTTGCGGAAGCTCAAATGTACTGCGTAACACATGAGAATGAACCTCATTGGTTCTTGAGGAACCTCAAACGTGCTGCGTAACACATGAGAATGAACCTCACTGGTTTTTGCAGAAGCTCAAACGTGCTGCGTAACACAAGAATAAACCTCACTGGTTTTTGCGGAAACTCAAACGTGCTGCGTAACACGAGAATGAACCTCACTGGTTTTTGCGGAAGCTCAAATGTGCTGCGTTATACACAAGAATGAACCTCATTGGTTCTTGTGGAAGCTCAAATGTGCTGCGTTATACACAAGAATGAACCTCATTGGTTCTTGTTGAAGATAAAACGTGCTGCATAACATGAGAATGAACCTCATTGGTTCTTGCGGAAGCTCAAACGTGCTGCGTAACACATGAGAATGAACCTCATTGGTTCTTGAGGAAGCTCAAACGTGGTGCGTAACACATGAGAATGAACCTCATTGGTTCTTGAGGAAGCTCAAACGTGGTGCGTAACACATGAGAATGAACCTCATTGGTTCTTGCGGAAGATCAAACGTGCTGCGTAACACATGAGTGAACCTCATTGGTTCTTGTGGACGCTCAAACGTGCTGCATAACACAAGAACGAACCTCATTGGTTCTTGCGGAAGCTCAAACGTACTGCGTAACACATGAGAATGAACCTCATTGGTTCTTGAGGAACCTCAAACGTGCTGCGTAACACATGAGAATGAACCTCATTGGTTCTTGAGGAACCTCAAACGTGCTGCGTAACACATGAGAATGAACCTCTTGCTCGTCAACCGAACATGCTTGAGCTTCCGTTTACCACAACTGATGTGTGAGTTGATGAATGTTTATATATATATATAATAAAAGCCTAAATTAAATCTGTTCATCATATAAAGCGATCATGTCTCTTCAGAAAATTTTGGACTAAACCGCTCAGTCCATCTCAGTAAATCTCTTTATTAACTTTTTGAAACGCCAATGTGGTAGTTGTGTAGCTGTCTATAGAGAGTACAGAAAGGTTTCAGATTTCATCAAAAAGTTCTTTGTTTGTGTTCCCGAAGATGAACGAAAGTCTTACGGGTTTGGAACGACATGAGGGTGAGTAATTAATGACAGAATTTTCATTTTTGGGTGAACTATCGCTTTAAAATTGTAGTAATGTTTTGAAGTAATGGGTAGTTTCCCTCAGATTGTGGGTATTAGGTGGTCCACAATGTTTCTTTTACTGCTGAAGTTATCTGTGGTTACTGGGGTGTTCTTGGTGACTGCCAGATAGAGAGAGACAGAAAAACAACAGACAGACAGATTGCTATGAGCCATCGGAGTGAGAATATGAGGGTGTGGAAATGCAAAAGCACCTGAAAGGGAGGCAGTTCAGTAAAATAAATATTATCTCCTGACACAGCTGTCAGCATAGCACTCGGAATGATATAAAGTTTTAGTAATGTAAATCCAAGCTGACAGGGAAGACAGCTGAGGACAGAACAGAGCCTCAACGGCAGCAGTGAACACAACTAACACCGCCTGAGACATCTCACACACACACACACACACACACACACAAACACAGCTGATCTTCCTATAGATCCACGCACACTCTCTTCAGGTCAGCCATTAGTCTAATTGATAAAGCAGCATTAAATTGCTCCCTTGAAAACAGCAGGACATAAAAGCGCTGCTTCACGCCAGCATACACACCTTAAATTGGACGCAGAGCTGTTATCTGACAAAAGCCGTCATATTTATAGAGCTCTATGAATACTGATACATGCAAATGTAACTCTGGCATGCCTGTTATAATGACTCTATAAATAAGAATGCATTCTTGGGCGTGTGTTATCACCTGGGAGGAAGCACAAGGAAGAGTAAGAATAATTAAACTACATTATTCATAATAGCATGTCCCATTGCCTGCACTGTAATCAAGCTGTCATGCACCATTAGACTCCCCTGGTGTTCAGAGACTGCTCAAGTGGCTGTGTTTGATTATACACGATTATGCAAGTCTTAACATGCTCATAACTTTGATAACCTCACTGGACACTTTGTTTCATAACTACTGTATTAGAGCTCTGCATTTCAGCCCGACGGGCCCCGACTTATTTACGCCCCTAGGGCCGGGCTTCGGGCCAATTTTCACGTCATACCTCAAACACGGGCCGGGCTTCGGGCCTTTTTTAAGGCTTCTCCTTCGTTTTATATTTTAGACATTCATTAATTAAAAGAAACAATGAGATGTGCTGGGCTGGTGGAAACAACACGAGACCATGATACCGCTACTGGCAAGATTGGTTCGCGCTGTGTTTAGTGTTGCAGCGAGCGTTCCTTCAGCTGCAAGAGTTATGGCCTTTTTACAACTGGTCACTTCATTCGTTTTCTCTGACCAGATATCTATCTGATTGTGAAAAGACCAGGAGTAAATGCCTTCCGAAATTCTCTCGAATTTAATTTAAATCCGATTACTCAAACAAACCAGTTCAGAAGGTGGTCTGGGACGCATTTCAGGCGAAACTGGACAAGTGTAAATGCATCTGGTTGTTTAAACCACATATGTAAATTTTACTCCTGGCAAATTGTAAAAAAATAAACGTGTGAGAGCGTGTTATAGGCTATATATGACATGTTGTAGTCTGATATGACGGCGCTACTGCAACACGCATCGCCACAAATGAGTATAGCAAGCCAACACGCAAACTGCCGCAAGTGAAACTGAAAGTAAGTCTCAGATGCTCAAAAACACAATCATCTTCATTAGAACTAATGAGACTAAATGATCTTACCAGTGCTTAGGTCGCTCTTTCTCCTATTGGTCTTTGATCTTGAAATGAGCTGAAGATAAATAAAATGCAGCTCATATCTGTTGCTTTCGTTGACGTGAACTCCGTTAAATGTGCATATACCGCGGGAATTGAAGATCGGATTTATATTCATTTTGCGGAGAGGTGTAAGGTAAGACTTAAAATAACTTTAATTTAACAAACACTTTTAAGCACTTTATTAAATTAACTTAAAGAAACTAAACAAAATATAACTACTTTGACATTAAAAACAAAACTGAACTATTTTAATGGCTGCAACAGTGTGTAATAGGGAGGATTAAAAAAAAAAACCCACGGGCTCCAGTTGGACTCGGGCCAGGAATTTTGATAAGCTGTCGGACACGGGCCGGGCTAGGGCCTGAGCTTCTCGGGCCAGGGCCGGGCTAGGGCCTAGATCTGAGGCCCGTGCAGGGCTCTATACTGTATGACTGCATTAATATTGCAGAGATTTGAAAAAGCCCCAAATCATGTCTCAGGATAAAATTAATGAATGAAGAAAGGAGGGGAGGAAGGAAGGAAGGGAGAGAGGTAGGAAGGAGAAGCAACAAAGCAAGGGAGGAAGGAATGATGGTGATAAAATTATAAAAAACTAGAATGTACATTTCTTAAAGAAAATGTGAGTGTCGCTTACAGTGGCAAAACTCGGCACTCGGTTGCTAGGGTGTTTCTAGGTGGTTGCTAGGGTGTTCTGGGTAGTTGCTAGGCGGTTACTAAGGAGTTCTGGATCGTTGCTAGGCGGTTACTAGGGAGTTCTGAGTTGCTAGGGTGTTCTGTGTGGTTGCTAAGGCATTGCTAAGGTGTTCTGGGTGGTTGCTAAGGCATTGCTAGGGTGTTCTGGGCGGTTACCAGGGTGTTCCGGATGGTTGTTATGGTGTTACTTGGTGGTTCCTGTGGTTTCTAGGGTGTTGCTAGGTGGTTGCTAAGGTGTTCTGGGTGGTTGCTCAGGCATTGCTAGGTGGTTGCTAGGGTGTTCTGCACGATTTCTAGGGTGTTCTGGGTGGTTGCTATGGTGTTAATAAACTTTAAATGTGAGAAGGAACAACCGTTATTGTATGGTTATGGTTAACCAAAGTGCAACATTAGAAAGAATGACTACTGTTTAGCATGCTAACACAGTCGTGTTTCTCGGAAACGGTAGCAAATTTTAAAAATCTTTTCAGTACAAAGGTCATGAGCGGATTTTGGACAAATTGGACAAGTAAAAAAAAAACATATACTCAAAGTGCCTAAATGTTGGAAAATGTCAAGTGAGATATCGTCATAATCATCATAAACCGAGAAAAGTATGAATTTGGACAATTTCAAAAGTTATTTTGTAAAAACATCTTTGATATGTCTTCTGAACTCTAGGTGGCGCTGCTCTCTTCCAACTTTTCAGGCACCTTCACGACATGCTGATGATGATCTCTAGCAAAATTTTTGGTAATAGGAGAGAGTAATAATCATTTTTCAACAAACATTACACAAGTTATAAGCAAAAAATCTCTTGACCTATAAGTGGTGCTGATCCCAAATTTGCCATGTAACCTCAAGTGTTATTTCGATAGAAGTGTTACTGAGATACAGCCTCTCATCCAATTTTGGTTCAACATTGTTAACTTTGCGTCATTCATAAAGACGACAATAAAAATTCTGTTCAGTCCAATGATGATCTGAGCAAATTTTGGTAGAAATTGGAAGGATTTCAAAATGGTGACTGCTGTAATATGCAGAGTTGTGTGATCAATGTGAGGAGAGTAATCAAGAGAACCAAGAATTTAATTTCTAGGGCAAAGGGTTCAAAAGTTAAAACCAAGCATTACATTTTAAAAATTAGTCGCAGTACATTTTTAAACAGGTGGTGGCACTATTCACCTTATTTTCCAGGACAACAAGGGTGACGCCATTGCGTTCGTTTTGTCATCTTACTTCCGGCTAAGAGGGACTTCTATTTCTGGCTGAGAGAGCTAGTTGCTAGTCGTAATCCTATAGCTGTAACGGTAGATGATAACAGAAAGCAAATATGTCAAGTATATGCTCACTTAGGGGCTGCCATAACAATTGGATTAAGAGGAGAAAACAATTGCACCAACGATGTTACGAACACAATGTGAAGCGGTCGGAGTGTTGTGGTGCACTTTACAATTTACACCCACCACCTAAAGATGAGGAGCACCTGAGGCAATGGCGGAAGGCACTAAATTTAAAGTGCCCACCCAAGCGCCCTTATGTGTGTTTGTACCATTTCATGGACGGGAAGCCGACTGATGAACACCCTTACCCCGAGAAATGGCTCGGCTACGATGTTCCGGTAAAGAAGTTAGGTGCTGAACAGGTTGTCAGATTCAGGTAAGCTAATTTAGCTAGCAATGTGCTTCTTAGCCTAACGTTAGATTTGTGAAGTCTGTTCTATGAATACATTTAACCCTTGTACGTCAATTAAAAAAAGAATTGAGAATTATCCAAAGCGATTTACAACTGAGGAATACAGATTTGTGATTTGCAGTGGAATTTTTCTCTCTCAAATATTACAAGCACACACACAAACATTATTACACACATGCAAAACTTTTGTATGAAATTTGTGTATACTGTGTCGTTTTTAATGCATCTCTACCTCACACACTGTCCTGTTTAAGTATGGGTGCCATCATATATTGATTCATGATGTATTTTAAGTACTAATGTAAAAATATGTTTATGGTTATATTATTTCCACAGATGCATCGATGAGCGTCAGTGATGCAGTGAACAACTGTGAGGATGATCACATCCACATGCCCCTGAACTGTGATGCAGAAACACAATGGGAGGATCCATCTGTCTCTGACCACAACTACGCTTCAAAATCACAACTCAACCTGAAGCCACCTACATCTGATATGGGAACACAATGCGTTGAGCCGGCACCATTGTACATAACTCTACTATGAAACAACCACCTTTGTCAGCTCTACACAGGGTTGACATTGGATGCATTCCATTCAGTTGCTGAGCACCTTACCAGTACATACACCAACAGCTTCCAGCTACACACTTGGGATCAGCTTCTGATGACTCTGATGAAGCTTCGTCTTAATTTATTGCAGGGTGATCTTGCTGAAAGGTTTGGTGTTTCTCAGTCCTTTGTAAGCAAGGTGATTTCATGTTGGCTTGACATCTTAGAGGAGAACATGAGGGATTACATACCATGGCTTCCCAGGGAGACAATCCAGGCAACAATGCCTCTGTTTCAGAGAACACTTCCCAAATACAACATGTGTGATCGACTGTTCAGAGACACCCCTTTAAAGGGGTCCTGAATAGAGAAATCAAGTTTCCCTTGAGCTTTTGATATAAAAAAATAGTCATGGTAATATAAGAATATCCTGTATGTTTCAGAGCTGAAAACTTCCTTGTTAGTCAAAGAAAACTTTTATTGACACCAGGCCCAGCAAACGATCAATCTCAGAATATGCCACACCTTGACGTCATCGTGTGGTGAAACACCGCCTCAACAGAAGAAGAACAACCCCTGATTCTGTAGTCACACCCACTGACTCGTGCCTGACATGACATAGGCCTACATAGAGCAAAACCGGATCGAACTTCTAAGCAATAAACATCCTTTATTTGTGGTGTTGTTGGTTCATTGCGATTCGGGATCAGACTCGGACATGTATGGGCCAGTGCTCGCAAAGCCCAACGTCCCGGGGCTATGTGTTTTCCAGACGGGCTAGTATCTTAAATAGTGAAATAAAATTCCTTTCTTGATGTGCGTTGTTCACTCTCTTGACTTGATATTTGAAGGAAAAATACAATCACGGAAGTTTTGATCATGCTGATTTGTCTGACTCTGCAGTGAGGCTTGTGTGTGTGTGTGTGTGTACGGTTTGCGGGTATATCCACCGATCCACCGATAAATAACCGAAAAAATAACATTCCAATCAATCACGGGTGGATGAGAGATAAATCATTGTGTTTGTTTGATAAAGACGTTTTGTGGGCAATTCATTCCGGTTGCCGTTTTCCCACATGCTTTCAAAACAATTCCCACATGTACTGACAGGGGAGCTGAAGCTCATTAAATATGCAAATCTTATCCAATCCTAGCCGTGGGCGTTTACTTCCAAGTCTTCAGTGCGGCACGCCCATAAAAACCGAGTGTTCCAGGAGAGAGCCTCAAAACCAGGGTAGAAAATAGCCTATTACTTATTCATTATGATGTTTTTGAATGTAAAAACCATGCTAACGTCATAAGTTGACCTCGGACAACAGTATACAAAAATAAAAAAAGCCAGTTCATGACACCTTTAAAAGCCACGCAACCTTGACTCGAGAGGTGAGTCCTACAGCCATTACTACGGCCAGAACACCATCAAATACCTGGTCTCCATTGCACCATGTGGACTGATCATGTTCATCTCACCAGCATAAGGAGGAAGGTGCAGTGATAAATTCATAACTGCAAATTCAGGGTTCCTGTAATACCTTCGTCCAGGTGATGAAGTAATGGCAGACAGAGGCTTCACCATTACCGATCTCCTCTATGAAAGGAAGGTGAAACTTGTCATTCCAGCATTCACCAAGAGAGGCATGCAACTCTCTGAAGAAGACACCACCAACACTAGGCGCATTGCCAATGTACGTGTCCACGTTGAGGGGGTCATATGCCGACTGAAAAACTTCAAAATCCTTTCTCAAACAGTTCCAATTAACCTCACCCCTAAAACTGATACAATTCTGAGAATTTGTGCAGCCCTGTGTAACCTTCGAAGCGACATAATTTCTGATGTAGAGGATGAATAAGTGTTGCTGTGGTTTTGCTTTAACTAATCAGTGTAAATAGTGTAAGTAATTATTTTTATAAACCTTTACAATGTGACCAGATGTTAGCTGACAGTAATTTCTTATAAAACCATATAACGTGAGCTCTGTAGATTCCCCTTAAAACTTAAAGGAATTAAGTCATCTGATTTAAAGGAATAAGTCATGTGAAGTTTTCAAATTAATTCCATCTTGGTTTATTACATATGAAAATTAAATGGTGAAATATTACCTCTACATGAAGGTCAGTAGAAGGCGTCTTTAGCTTCCTGAAAACAACAAACACTTCTTACAACTGATTTTATACAATATTAAATTATACATTTTCTAAAACACAAATCACAAAGTTATCTCTTGTTTAACTGATTTAAAATAGTCTTCACCTACACCCTCTACATCCCACCCCAATTATCTAATATCCTATCCTTAACCTAATTATTCTCATTCCTGCTTATTTACAAAGCTGCAAGTATCTTGTGGAAAGCAACAGGCGGCCTGCCTGAAACTCATCTGACACATGAGGGAGCATATACTTAAAATAAAAGGCTTTTAGTCTAGCTACAGTCTTGGCACAGAATTGCTCATTGTATGGGACTTGTAGCAGAACTTGCTGTCATAGAACCCAGATGAGCAGCTTACAGGCCCTCAGCCCTGTACAGAACATGCCAAGCTGCACTTGCACATAGAAGCCCCATGGACCATTTGGCTGCAGCTGAGGTGTCCCACCCACCATCTTCACATCATACCTCTGACTTCTGAACAGGTCCTCCAGAGACCCATCACTCTTAAGAAGAGGGCATTTGATCTTCAGCAGTTCCTCTGAGTTCAGAACTCCATCGGGGCTTGCTGACAGCCAAGGCTCACTTGCACACACGACTGTGCCTCTGCGGCTGACTGTAAACCCACAACCCTCTGGCCTTTCTAAGCCATGGTGAGTTGTTGCATTCCCATGGAACCTGGGGTAGAGGTAACCTAGAAATCTAGATGCACCCTAGCGGCAGCAAATGTAATTTGCAGCCAGGGCGTCTAGCAACTCTCCGTTGGCTTGCGAGCTTGAAAAACCAAACTCTAGTCACGCCAATCACATTGTGTATAGAGTCGGTGGGCGGGCTTAATATAATGACGGCAGAGTTGCGATGGTTCCACGTGCTACTTGAAAACAAAGAAGCTGGCGAACAGCGGTCTTTCCAATCGGCTTTGGCCGCGACTCTGGAAGACTTGGAGTTAAGCTTTTCTTTGAGCAAAGAACGGCACTGAAGTCATTCTTAAAAAAGGAAGATGTGTTCGGAGTTTTGCTGACTGGATACGGCAAAAGTTTAATCTATCAACTAGCTCTGCTTCACCTTCTTCGTTGCTCTGGTTGATTGTAGCGCTATCCTATTGCGTGCAGAGGGAATTTGAAAGACAACCGTTTATCCCGCCCCTCGGATTGAGCCCTGCCAATGGTGTGTTCCCAGACCCAACATCTTGATGTGGGTCTGGCTTGTCAGGCTAGGGTAGAGGTGCTCTCTGACAAAGGTCTGAGGGTTGCCTCTGATGGGGACCTTCTTTGCTGTGCTCGCAGTGATTCTAATCTTACAAGAGCCATGCCACAAGTGAGAGGAACTCTGCTCAAGCTTTACACGCTCCAATGCTGTACATTTAATGGGCTCAATGGCCACGGATCTGTCATAAAACAACATATACCTCTGGCAGATGTTGGTGCCATCATGGTCAGCATGTGGTGAGGATGCAGGCTGTTCTGGCTCCTGTCCCTGAGCAGCACTCAGACATTTGTGCAGAAGGCTTGACACAGGCAGTCGAAGATGCTTGAGACTCTCTCTCAGCTCATCCTGGGTGTAAAATGAAGGAGTGGGAGGCAGAGGGACATTGTTGGGCATTACCTCTGGAGTCAGCAGCACATCAGTAGCTCGGTGGTGGGAAAAGGTGATGTCCATTAGCCGCTTCGGGCAGAGGTTCCTCTGGGTCCCCACATTCCAGAGCCGCTGCTCATCTGTGCAGGCAATGCCAGTGAGCCCACTGGACACAGCATTTTTGACCTGAGACCCAACATATTTACTGATGAGTTTGTATGCTTAAAAGAAAAAAAGTTTGTATACTATAATTTCAAAACTTTCACAATCATTCATTATTATTACACTTGATGTTTACCTACCTTATTCCTTATATCAGGTGATAGCGTGATTAGACTTAATGTTACACTTAATGTACGCCTACCAAATCTTACCTTTACCTTACCTTTTGCATATACTTACCTGGACTCACACTCAAAAAATATTTCAGTCTAAATTTAAGTAAAATATTCATATTATCCGATTGTCACAACACTGCTCGATCTCATGCTGTAAAATCACAGTTATACTTTATTGAATAATATAAAACTTATAATACATCACCCACTTAATCAGATATTAGACTCTGAATGAGATCAGTGAATCAGGTGACTAATTAAATTATGATTTTCATCATAAATACATAATGACAAATATGAATCACAATAAGTTTATTAGTTTGCTTATGTTAAAACTATTTAATTCAAATGGATGGAAAATTTGAATGTAATTCAAATACATAAAACCTAAATTTAGACTGAAATATTTTTTTGAGTGCATTCACTTACCTTACTCCACTGTACAATTAAGTGATTTGACAAGATACTTAGCCTGCAGATGGTCATCAGGTCAGCAGCTGTATATATATCACAAACACGTTAATATACTTAAGTTTATACATTTATAACATACTTATGTTAACAACACGAACGTTGCAAGATATAAGAAATAATAATAATGTGTGTGATAGTCTTACCTTCCATAATATCGAGGCTGCGTGGCTACACGACCTTCCCAAACCAGCGATGCACGAACATCCAGTAGTCTCCACTGATCCCTGGTTACTAACTAGCACCCACGCAGAGTGGTTTGGACTGCTCGATAGGCTAGGGTGCACATTTGCTTTTAAAAAGACGAAGTCACCCTCACTGTGTAACAGTACACAACTAACTTTACCACTGTGTAAATATTGGTAGGCCTCAGTACTTTTATAATTTTTCATAGCTGCCACATCAACTCCTTCTGACAGGACGAAGTAATTAAATATGTCCCCATAGGTTACTTCTGGCCACTTCTTCATATCGTCTACCCACGTTAACAAAGATGGATGGGACAATATGAGACCATCTGATCGTCGTATAAAGTTTTCTCCATGCTCCCAGTTTAAAACATTTATGGAATTAACATTATTCCTCATTTTGCTAAAGTTATAGCTAGCTATAAACAATCTTCGAACTACTGAAATAGCTGCCGGATGTGCTGCGTCAGTTTAGCGGAAGTCGGATGACAAAATGCGGAAGAGCGAAGTTTTAAAAGTGGGCAGGGCGGAATAAGGTGAATAGAGTTGGTCCTAGAGACACTAAATTTGGTCAGATTACTGTTCAGGACCACCCCAATAAGTGTGCCAAATTTCATTGTTTCCCTATGTACGGTTCATAGGGCTGCCATTAACTCCCACTGGGTAGAATAGTAAGAAAACTGATAGATACAAGCACACAGCATGTTTAAACTTTATTTAGCATTTATGTCTTTCATTTATGTATTTCTATAAAATAGATCTTTAGATGAGAGTTGGACCCTGATTCAGCAGATATAATATCCCAAGTAAGTCTGTTCCATAATCGCAGGGCCTGTGCAAAAAAAGCTGTAGTTTCGCATCTCGATTTTGGCATTTTTATTTCTCTCTCCTCATCCCTTTGTCATTCGTCTTTCTTTTTCAATCTGGCAATGATTAAATAAATCCATGGAAATCCATATTATTCAATAGCTTTGTTCCGCAATTCCATAATTGTGAGGCAGTGTGACACTAATTTCCGGTGGGGATCAAGCTAGAGGGCAGGAAATGGAAGAGTAAAAACAGAAATCTGTAATAAAGATGTAAGAGCTGGAGGCTTTGGAGCTGAAATCAGTAGCATAAGGTTTCTTATGTACTTTCTTCATTGACACACACACACACAGGCTTGTGAAAGTATTCAAACACGTTAATTTTTTATGTTGCTACCATCTGCTTTTTTTTTTTTTTTTTTTATTCATCAATCTACACTCCATACTCAAAAAAGATTATGATTATATGTTATAACCTGATTTGTCATAAATTTGCACATTTATTAAAAAGAAAAAAACATTGAATCATGACACTTAGCCCTGAGCAACTGAGCAATTAAGGGAGAAAAGCCTTTGCAAGAGAGGTGACCAAGAACCCGGTTGATCTCCAAAGATCATGTGTGGAGATGGGAGAAACTTACAACATTCCACCGACCTGGGCTTTAAGGCAGAGTGTCCAGAAGGAAGCCTCTCCTCAGTGAAGACACATGAAGACCTGTTTGAAATGTGAAAAAAACATGTCTGGAGGAAACCAAGCACTGCTCATCCCAACGGTGAAGCATGATGTTGGCAGCATCATGCTGTGTGGGTGTTTTTCAGCGGCAGGGACTGGGGGACTCGTCAGGGTAGAGAGAAAGCTGAATGCAGCAAAATATAGAGCTATACTTAATGAAAACCCAGAGCACTCAGAACCTCAGACCAGGCCAAAGGTTCACCTTTTCTAACAGAACAACGACCCTAAGCCAGAGCTGGGCAACTCTGGCCCCTGAGATCCACTTTTCTGCAAAGCATAGCTCCAACCCAAATCAAACACTCCTGAACAAGCTAATAAAGGTCTTCAGGATTACGAGAAAGCTACAGGCAAGTGAGTTTGCGGTGCATTGTGGGATTGAATGAGTGCACTCAATAACGTCCACAATAATTTCGGACACCACTACAAATGGCTGTCCCTTCAAATAGTGCCCTATTCAAGGGTATAGGGGGCGATTTCGGACACAGCCAAGGACAGGAACTAAACAAAGGAAGTAAACATTTCTCATGTCCAGTCAACTGTGTTACCTTTGTCAACTATGTTTTCGTGTGGTCAACTGTGTTACTGCAGAGTTTTTAATTTTCAAAAATACCCAGTTGCCTACTGTACAACATGTTTAGTGTTATGAGATTACCAGAGGTGTCCTTTGTCCATCAAGGTATTTTTCTTCCAAAACAGCATATACAAATTTGACTTGTTTGAGAAAATGTTAGGACCATTTAACTACTTTTGTAAAAATAGAGAGGTATTATACCTCTAAATATTTTTTCCATAAAGTGTTAATGATTATGATTTTTTGTTTTGGTAAGTGGATACATAATCTGTCAGTCAGGTGAATATTTAAATTGTAGGTATTTTCCCAAGCTATGAACAAATACTTATTTTGTCAGTAACATAGTTGACCGGAATATATCTTTTATGTAAGGTCCTGTTTGTATTTTGGGAAAAAAGAAAACGTCTCGGTTACGTATGTAACCCTCGTTCCCTGAAGGAGGGAACGGAGACGTAGGTCGAACGTGACCGACTGAAAGGGAACTTGATTTCTTTGCCAACTTCCAAATGCACCCCTAATTATAGAATGAGCCATGATCGGTACTAATAAAATTTCATATTGTACCGTTTTTAATATTTTCTAGTACCGGTACATCGTGCAACACTAGTTTGTTCAACATATTGCATAAAAAATAAAGCATTTTACATAAATTCAAAACAATATTAACAGAAGCTTATACTACTGGGCTGTTGAATGCTCGACTCTGATTGGTTGATGAATGTTCTTGATCGCAATTATTTTCATGGAAACGCATTGCTAAAGTAGTTCCAGGCAGGTCTTGACCGCATTACAGTTCCATATCACTTCGCCAAATGATTTCAGTTCATCAAAGGTCCTTACAGCCGACAACAGCATAAGAACCAAACCCCAAAACTACAATGATCAAGCAAATAAATATAAACAATAGGGTAAAAACAAATTATTTCCATGATTTTTGGCACAAAATTACATTTTAGTACAGATTACGTTAGAGCGCTGCTCTGACAATTTTATCAGTAAAATAGTTTAACAACTCAAAAGCATGACATTTCTCACTAGCGAGGTAATAAGGGTGCTGTTTTTGAGTTGACAAACCTACGTTTCGCTATTAGTAGAGGCGCTGCTGCCGTCTCTCTCTCTCTCTCTCTCATTGCATTAATAACTGCATTACTCTGCTATCAGTGGCTCAAACCTCCATTACTAGCTCTAAAATTACGTTTTGGAATTAGCAACGGGCTTGGGATGAGATGCGTAAGAAATGGGTCCTGCACACAAGAGCGTTTTAAGGACAAAAGCCTGACAAATGTCTTGAAATCATCTGAACAATGTTTTAAGGTGTGGTAACCGTAGTATAAGGGGAATAATTGATTCTAGGCCGTTTAATTATTGAAAAATAATTCATATTCAATGGCCCGTCGTCAATTATTCCTTACATGAATGAGAACATACCTGCATTAATAAACAGGAAAAAAAGAGCCGAAAATACATGCTTCACATCATTCACACAAACTTCATACATGTTTGAATAAGGTTAATGTGCATTTAAGAACAAAAAGTGTTTTAGTACAATAAACAAAACTCATATCAAACTTTTTAGACGGAGCTTCAGCACATTCATTAATAAATGAATATAACACACGTTACACTAAAAAACTTCAATGAATGGGGTTGTAAAATATCATTTTTGGACAATACTTTTGAAATCAAGTCATAATGACTACACTGGTTGGTCACAGTGATATTTTAGCTCAACAGACCTACACGCTGTCAGTGTCATGAAACATCAGAGCCTGTAACTGAGACCAACAGATGTTGATAGAAGATCACGCTTGCTGTCATATTGTACTTTAACACATTATTACAGTGTGTCCAGTCTGTGTCATGGATGTGACATGCAGTAGCATGCACTTTAACCATGTTTCATTCCAGATGCCTGCCACGGGATTTCCACATAATTAACTGTCATTCCTGACAAATCTTCCCGCTTGAAGTCCCACTTGAACCAAACTTGGTTTTATTGAAGGCTCACCTCTGACCTGAGAGATGACCAATAATAGTGTATAGTTCTGGAGTATGTCCTTTCAAACAAACGGTGATACATAACAAACCTTGTCGATTATGCTATTGCTACCTGAACATTAGCATTAGTCAGATGTAATTCTTTAAAGCTTTTCTTTTGGTGGTGTAGAATCTTGTACTGCTAAAAAAAAAAAAAAAAAAGAAAAAAAAAAGAAAAATAATTACTTTTCCAGTCCCATTTACAGTGAGTTTTTTACTGGCCATGATTTTCTATAAATAATCCAAATAAGCTGTCTTAAACTGGCTGCTAGTAAGTGTCATTCCTACCTATTCCACATACAGTGGGGAGAACAAGTATTTGATACACTGCTGATTTTGCAGGTTTGCCCACTTACAAAGCATGTAAAAGTCTGTAATTTTTATCATAGGTACACTTCAACTGTGAGTGACCGAGTCTAAAACAAAAATCCAGAAAATCACATTGTATGATTTTTAAGTAATTAATTTGCATTTTATTGCATGACATAAGTATTTGATACATCAGAAAAGCAGAATTTAATATTTGGTACAGAAACTTTTGTTTGCAATTACAGAGATCATACGTTTCCTGTAGTTCTTGACCAGGTTTGCACACACTGCAGCAGGGATTTTGGCCCACTCCTCCATACAGACCTTCTCCAGATCCTTCAGGTTTCGGGGCTGTCGCTGGGCAATACGGACTTTCAGCTCCCTCCAAAGATTTTCTATTGGGTTCAGGTCTGGAGACTGGCTAGGCCACTCCAGGACCTTGAATGATTCTTACGGAGCCACTCCTTAGTTGCCCTGGCTGTGTGTTTTGGGTCGTTGTCATGCTGGAAGACCCAGCCACGACCCATCTTCAATGCTCTTACTGAGGGAAGGAGGTTGTTGGCCAAGATCTCGCGATACATGGCCCCATTCATCCTCCCCTCAATACGGTGCAGTCGTCCTGTCCCCTTTGCAGAAAAGCATCCCCAAAGAATGATGTTTCCACCTCCATGCTTCACGGTTGGGATGGTATTCTTGGGGTTGTACTCATCCTTCTTCTTCCTCTAAACACGGCGAGTGGAGTTTAGACCAAAAAGCTCTATTTTTGTCTCATCAGACCACATGACCTTCTCCCATTCCTCCTCTGGATCATCCAGATGGTCATTGGCAAACTTCAGACGGGCCTGGACATGCGCTGGCTTGAGCAGGGGGACCTTGCGTGCGCTGCAGGATTTTAATCCATGACGGCGTAGTGTGTTACTAATGGTTTTCTTTGAGACTGTGGTCCCAGCTCTCTTCAGGTCATTGACCAGGTCCTGCCGTGTAGTTCTGGGCTGATCCCTTACCTTCCTCATGATCATTGATGCCCCAAGCGGTGAGATCTTGCATGGTTCCCCAGACCGAGGGAGACTGACCGTCATCTTGAACTTCTTCCATTTTCTAATAATTGCGCCAACAGTTGTTGCCTTCTCACCAAGCTGCTTGCCTATTGTCCTGTAGCCTATCCCAGCCTTGTGCAGGTCTACAATTTTATCCCTGATGTCCTTACACAGCTTTCTGGTGTTGGCCATTGTGGAGAGGTTGGAGTCTGTTTGATTGAGTGTGTGGACAGGTGTCTTCTTAAAGAAAAACTAACAGGTCTGTGAGAGCCGGAATTCTTACTGGTTGGTAGGTGATCAAATACTTATGTCATGCAATAAAATACAAATTAATTATTTAAAAATCATACAATGTGATTTTCTGGATTTTTAGATTCCGTCACTCACAGTTGAAGTGTACCTATGATAAAAATGACAGACTTCTACATGCTTTGTAAGTAGGAAAACCTGCAAAATCGGCAGTGTATCAAATACTTGTTCTCCCCACTGTAGGCCTCAGTTCTCGCAGACCTTAATCATGCTCATGCCATGCTCACCGGATGAAAATCATGTAGTTTCATCGCAATATTGCAATATTTATCACAATGAGAATGCCAAAAGTTATTCATCACCAGGGACTATCTGGCTAGAAGGTGCTCAGTTATAGTTCTCCACTTTATTAAAAAAAGAGCTGGGATCTAACAAATTACAGCTCGCAGCACCTACAAAGTTAGAGAATAAGATAACTGAGAGAGGAGGTGAACCAGAAAGTGACAACAGCAAAGAAAAAATAAATAAATCTGAGGTGAGTTTTTTGGGGGAAAACCCGGGAGAGAATGCTGGGAAGAAATAAACTTCAGATTTCGTCAAGCACGTAGGTGGTGTGACTAACAAGGAGATTTTTCTATAGCGGAAGTTTTTAATGTGCATACAAATAAATAAATGATTAGTTCACTCAACTTGTAGTCATTATTTAATCACCCTCATGCTGTTATTTATTATTATGATTATAATTGTAGTGATTTATACCCACAGTACTAGCTCGTCCAGTTTTCCTTGTTAAATGACAAATATAAACTACTACCACGTGCTGGTATGGAGAGTTACAGAACGGAAATACTAGTTGGCTGTAGTCTTTGCGGTTTGTTGAAGCACAAATTCTTGGCCCAGACACTTGACTTTCATCACCTTTACTGGTGCGAGGACGGGACAACCTGAACCAAACCACAACCATCCAATTCCCAATGGACGAAATCAATTCCCGCCCTACATTTCTCTTGTTCAGGATGCAGTGTTAATTTTGTTGACGAATAATTTTCGTCATAATTTTCAACAACGACCTTTTTTCACTGACGAAAACGAGACGATAACTAAATAAAAACCAGTTTTGAATAACAAAAACTATGACGAAAATCTACTGTCATTTTCGTCAACGAATAAAAGTGAGACGAAAATGTTAGGGAGGGACGATTAGGAAAGAGATCCCATCAGTACTGATGTCCTGTGTAATAGATGCGCACATTTGAATTGTAACGTGCTGATCTAACCGCGGGAAAACACGGCGCTGTTGTGTGTTCTACAGGCTCACGCGACAGCGCTTCAGAGCGGTTCAATCAATGAATAGCGCACATTTATGCCAAGCAATTGTTTATGAACTAATGCTGAGGAATAATGACAATGTTTACTTTACGATGTTTATATGGTAATATGGTTTAGACGGTTGTAACAATGCATATTTTATCTCCCTCATCTGAACTTGAAAGAGCAGCTGCAACTGCAATAGTAAGGCGCAGACATTTCAAAATAAGAGTCAATGTGTATTTCAAGCTTGTTTATAATTAAAAGTCACGCATTATATATACGTTTTTGGTTACACAATAAACTGTATTTAATTTCATTCCCATTTAATTCATAGTCTGGAGGAAAGACTAAGAACAGTATTTGACACATATTATTCAATAAAGTATCAGGGTTATAATAGTTAACTAATACCATTAAAAAATATTAATTACTAGAAATTAAATAAATGTTAACTGAAATTAAAAAAAAAAAAACTTATTTGAAGCTTTAGCTTAACCTGATATACTAACTAAAACAGAAATACAACATTATAAAATCTATATAGATGTTTTGGTAACACTTTACAATAAGGTTCATTTGTTAACATTAGTTAACCACATTAGTTAACATGAACTAATAATGAACTGCATTTATACAGCAATTATTAATCTTTGTTAATGTTAATTTCATCATTTACAAATACTTTATTAAAATCTTGTTAGCATTAGTTAATGCACTGTGAACTAACATGGACAAACCATGAACAACTGTATTTCTATTAAATAACGTTAACAAAGATTAACAAATGTATTGCTCATGGTTAGTTCATGTTAGTTAATACATTAACTAATGTTAACTAATGAAACCTTATTGTAAAGTGTTACCGATGTTTTTAAAAAACAAAAAAAGTGAATTGAGGTCTCTTTCGTGTATTTTTAATGTCAAAAACACAATTATGTCAAAATGTCAGTTTTGATATGTATTCAAGTAACAGTCGGTTATGTAATGCTTAAATGCTCAATTAATGCATTACAATTTAACTAAACTCATTAGATTTTAGTCGACTAAATCTACTGTAGATTTAGTCGACTAAAATCTTATGATATTTAGTCGGCAAAAAATAGACTAAAACTAAAAACAATTCAGGTGACTAAAATATGAGTAAAACTAAAGGGCATTTTAGTCAAAAGACTATGACTAAAACTAAATCAAAATTTGCTGTCAAAATTAACACTGTTAGGAAGCCGTTTTACTCAGATACACGACACAATAGGGAAGAAAAGACTATTACAACTCTGTTTCGTGCTAAGTTTAAGAAACTGTGAGCCAGTGAGTGGGGTGATATTGCGATGGTGCGATGATATAAAAGTATTCATTGATGTCTTGCCCTAGAGGTTGTCATATGCAAATGTGTTTTGATTTCCTTCACAGATCCCATATCCAAACAAACCATTTTTTGAGCTTGATTAAATAAATTCTTTGTTTATAAAGAGGAAGACGAGAGATCAAGGAAAATGGTAACGGTTTAGATTACAGCCCGGAAAGTACTGCCTAAGTAAAATGAATTTACAGCGTAACTTTCGGTAATTATAGTGTAACTATAAAGTATGTACGTGTAGGTATAAGGGAACAATAGGTAATATTTGGGGAAAAAAGAGGGAACTACCAGGAAAATGAACAAATGATTTATACTGTAAGTATTTTTTAATTAATTATCTGTGTGGTTACAGGGTAAGTATGAATCTGCGGGCTGTAAATTAAAGTGGTGTTTGTTCCCCTCTTGTTTCATGTAGTTACAGGGTAAGTACAATAAAAACACGTACACAATCTGATATCACTCGGAAAACTTTATTTGAAAAATAACATTCAAAACAGATTTACAACACTTCTTATTCATTTCTCTTGCTTGGCTTCATCCTCCTCATGTTCCTCTTCTTTTTCATTCTTGCCACAGATGAATCTTAAGAAGGAATCCCATGTCTCTAGCTATTCTTTATTATGTATTAAAAGAAAATACAGTACACCCAGAAATGTCCTCACCGTTTACTCATCTTTTACCCTCGTGCCATCTAAGATGTATACGACTTTCTTTCTTCAGATGAACACAGAAAATAAATAATCTCTGATAATGAAAACTCATTTGGGTTCCTAAAAGTTGAAGCATCAAACAGCACATACAGCAATAACTACAGTAATCCATACGACCCCAATGGATGAATCAATGTCTTCTGAAGTGAAACGATAAGTGTTTGTAAGAAAAATACCAATATTTAAAAAAATTTAAACTGTAGACTATCGCTTCCGACCAGCAGTCATCTGTGTGTGCATGAGAGGGTTAAGTTCAGCGTGACGTAACTTGAAGCGTGACGTGAACGCACCGAGAAACTCTGGTCACGTGGATGTAGGATGCCGTCAGTTTTTATTTTATTGTTTTAATTAATGCTCACAATAGTATACAAACAATAACATAATATATGATAATAGCAGTGGGAAACAAACAAGACAGGAAGACAGACATCAGTTCTCGCGTGAGTTTCAGATGAAACTCGCAGAAAGAACGTAATAAAAGCTTGAAGCTTCACGTTGCTCTTTACTCATGCACATGCTGGTAACAGCTGGTCGGATGTGAAAAGATTAGTCAATTATGAGAGCATTTCTGGGTGTACTTTTTCTTTTAATAAATATTAATACAGAATAGCAAAAGACATGGGATTCCTTCAGTGGAAATAATGAAAAAGAAGAAGAGGAACAAGAGGAAGAGAAGCCAAGAGAAACAAAAAAGGGACAAACGTGCTTCTTTCTGTCAGGACACTAGTATTTGATGAAAAGTTTATTTAAAAAAAATGAACAAATGAATAAGAATTGTCGTAAATCTGTTTTGAATTAAGTTGTTTTTCAAATAAATTTGAGGGGAACAAACACCACTTTAATTTACAGCCCGCAGATTCATACTTACCCTGTAACTACACGAAACAAGAGGGTAACAAACACCACTTTCATTTACAGCCCGCAGATTCATACTTACCCTGTAACTACATGAAACAAGAGGGGAACAAGCACCACTTTAATTTACAGCCCGCAGATTCATACTTACCCTGTAACTACACAAAACAAGAGGGGAACAAGCACCACTTACCCTGTAACAACACAGATAATTACCCCTTAATTAAAAAATACTTACAGTATAAATAATTTGTTCATTTTCCTGGTAGTTCCCCCTTTGTTCCCCAAATATTACATATTGTTCCCTTATACCTACACATACATACTTTATAGTTACACTATAATTACCGAAGGTTACGTTGTAAATTCGTTTTACTTACGTAGTACTTTCCGGGCTGTAATCTAAAGCGTTACCAGGAAAACTGAAATAAAAGGCCACTTAAATGCACTTAAAGAGAGTAAACTTTCATGACACAGGGCCTTATTTTAACGATCTGAGCGCATGGTCTGAAGCACATGCCACAGGAGCACTTAGGGCATGTCTGAATCCACTTTTGCTAGTTTAACGATGGAAAAAGCGGTTGCGCGCCAGACGCATGGTCCAAAAGGGTTGTACCTAGTCTCTTAATGAGTCATGGGTGTGTTTTGGGTGTAACGTGCAATAAACCAATCAGAGTCTCATCTCCCATTCCCTTTAACAGCCAGTTGCGCTTGCACCATGGCAGATTCACTATTTACATGGCGGAATTTGCAAGCGGAAAGACTGAACGCGCGTTGGGCACCCACCTATAGGCGCATATTACTAACGCGCCCTTTAAATAACACAAAAAATACTGCAATATTAATTGATTTTAATAATAATAATAATAATAATAATAATATGACTTTAGACCAGGTTTTTGTTGGTCAATGGTGCAGTCGTTTTCAGTTCCTCAAAATAGCAACGCGCCAACAATGAGCCTGAACACACTTCGTTTTCAGACCAGCACGCCCATGGGCGAATAGATGGACACGAATGCATTCGCTATTTAAACTACGTGGAGCTGGACGTGAAAATGGCAAACTGGGAAACTGGCAAAAAACACTTGCGTCGTGCCTGGCGTCGCATTGCGATGCCAGGGCCCTATGATAGTATGATAGGGCCCTATGTTTCTTAATACTTAAGGACACTTAAAAAGTGCACTTTGTAATAATGTCAAATTAAAAGGTTTACTTTAAAGTACATTTTTATTTATCATGTAATATGTAATCCATATGTTTCAATAATATTTTGTCATACTTTAAATAGTGCACTTATTTTGATGTGTTGACTAACATACTAAATGTATTTTAACTCGCAGATTGGTTATGCTGTGATATAAACAGCCGTGATTTTCCATGTGATCCTCATGGGGTCAAGAGAGGTGGTATGTGTGTGACAGGATTTAATCACGAAGAGGAAACACAGGCATGCCGATGGAACAATAAGTCACTGTAAGTGAATAAAACATCAACAGTCAACATCATCTGTGTCTCCCTCTCATGCCCGTATCAGGTTAAGGCACAGGCATATTTAACACAGGGATTAATTTCTAAATAGCAAGTCCAGATGTTGCTCTATGAATGGTGTTCAGAGATACCAGCACGCCTCTCCCATAATGTCCATGTGTGGCTGCAGATGAGGGACTCGCCAAATTGTCTGACCTCATTTTTTTAACAAATATTATGCTGTGTGTATGGCCATTATCCTCAATATGTGAGTGTATTACATTCATATATATAGGATTGAGGATAATGGTCATACACACAGTGTATATAGTGCATATATATATATATATATTAAAATTGAGATTTATACATCATCTGAAAGCTGAATAAATAAGCTTTCAATTGATGTATAGGACAATATTTGTCCGAGATACAACTATTTGAAAATCTGGAATCTGAGGGTGCAAAAAAATCTGAATATTGAGTAAATCCAAATGAAGTCCTTAGCAATGCATATTACTACTAATAATACATTTTTTATATATTTATGGTAGGAAATTTACAAAATATCTTCATTGAACATGATCTTAATATCCTAATGATTTTTGGCATAAAAGAAAAATCGATAATTTTGACCCATACAATATATTGTTGTCTATTGCCACAAATATACCCGTGCGACTTATGACTGGTTTTGTGGTCCAGGGTCACATATATATATATATATATACACACCGATCAGGCATAACATTATGACCACCTTCCTAATATTGTGTTGGTCCCCCTTTTACTGCCAAAACAGCCCTGACCCGTCGAGGCATGGACTCCACTAGACCCGCAGATCCTTTAAGTCATGTAAGTTGCGAGGTGGTCCCTCCATGGATCGGACTTGTTTGTTCAGCACATCCCACAGATGATCGATTGAATTGAGATCTGGGGAATTTGGAGGCCAAGTCAACACCTCAAACTCGTTGTGCTCCTCAAACCATTCCTGAACCATTTTTGCTTTGTGGCAGGGCACATTATCCTGCTGAAAGAGACCACAGCCACCAGGGAATACTGTTTCCATGAAAGGGTGTACATGGTCTGCAGAAATGCTTAGGTAGGTGGTACGTGTCAAAGTAACATCCATATGGATGGCAGGACCCAAGGTTTCCCAGCAGAACATTGCCCAAAGCATCACACTGCCTCCGCCGGCTTGCCTTCCCATAGTGCCTCCTGGTGCCGTGTGTGTATATATATATATGAACTCCAAGATCTAGCTGATTTATAAATATATATAAATCAGCTAGATCTTGGAGTACACAGAATCAAGTACTAAGTCATTTTTCCCTCACTAAAAAGTTTCAAAGCACTTTTGCACAGCTCTTTACTCTTTACTAGCTGGCCTCTATTACACCCCCTCCAATCCCCCCCCCACCCCACAATGTACGTCTATATTCACGTTCGAGGGACTTTACTTTAATTAAATACATACTTAAATACATACACCTCTTTAGCTATTGTGACATGGCAGTACCGACCCCTGCTTTAGCGTCAGCTGCTATTGCACCTCTTGAGGCCAGGGGAGTTTGGGTGTTATGAAGGTGCGTAGATGTTAACAGAACTTATACTTTAGCCAGGCAGATAAAGCCATTACCATAGTTTTAATTACATTTACACTTAATAGTTTCCTGCTTATTTGCAAGTTTTCACCTTGCACGCTGAATGAACTTGGCCTTTACAATATGCCATTGAAGAGACATTTACCATTTGCCAGGTCTATCCCAGCATTCGTTTATGTGAATGTGAGGTTTAGAAGAGGGTAATTATATTCAGAGTCCCTTTAATTAGTGAATTGCCATTTAATAGACTAATAGCAATGATCCTTTGCGAGATAAAGTGTGTTTTTGTTTTTTAATCAGAGACCTTTCGGAGGACAGTGGCATAAATATTCCTCCTTCAGACCCTCTATCAGGGTCAAGAGGCAAACTTTTATTATTAACTTTTTAAATTAAATGCAGGAACAAGCAATCCATTTCTATTTTGGCAGCGAGGCTTTTAAAAGCTTTTGTTAATGTTAGTCAAAACAAAGATCTCATATCTGCACTAGAAACAAGCAGAAAGTGTAATACACTGTTGTGCAAACCTACTCAAGCAGGCTGAATTACGCTTACTTGAAAACATGCACTTGCTTGACATACATTATTAAAAGCCGAAGGAAACGAAAACAAGATCCAGTGCTATATTACATTCCCATAATACATGCATGCTGGACGCAATGGCTGTGTCTGAAAGATGAATAATACTGCCTTCTCTGGCTGTATCAGAGGTAGGAATGCATCAACACACATACAAACTCAATGTTCATGTAACATCCTGTCTACTAAGATGCCTTTGTTTGGCTGATTTTTGAAAGCTTCATAATCTATCCTTTGTTGCCTCTGATGTTCCAAAATCTTGTGTGTGCAGTTTGGTAAGTAAAACTGGTATCTGATGAGGCTGATGAAGGAAGTCAATTATTTAATGAATGTTCATTTCTTCAATTTAGGAAAAAGCATGGTAGTCATGGTAGTGATTTTTGGGTAACACTTTATTTTACAGTATACTTGTTACACGTTACATGTAGTTAATATAGTAATGACTATAAATTGTGCATAATTACTGTACATGCAACTAACCTGAACCACACCTTAATCCTAACCCTAACCCTATAGTAAGTACAGTTAGTTAATTATTATTACTCAGTACTTAAATGTATAATTACACTGTAACAAATTGTAACTGTAACTTAAAATAAAGTGTAACTGATTTTTTGTTTTATAAGTAAGTTTGGCCAGTTTTATAGGTATAGACAGGGCGCAAAATAAACAAATTAGAAATGCAAAATTAATATAGACTCTATAGATTACTCATAGTTTAAATCTGTAAACTTTAAGAATGATAGTCTGAGCCGTGCTAATGTAAAATTAAAATGTCTCGCACAACTTTTAACAACAATTTTGGGTAACACTTTATTTGACAGTGTCCTTGTTACATGTTACATGTACTTAACATAGTAATAACAGTAAATTATTAACTAACCCTCAACCAAACCCTAATCCTACCCTAATCCTATAGTAAGTACATGTTGTTAATTGTTATTATTCAGTACTTAAATATATAATTACACTGTAACACGGACACCTTAAAATAAAGGGTAACACTTTATTTTACAGTGTCATTGTTACCTATGTTACATGTACTTACCATAGTAATAACAGTAAATTATGCATGATTACATGCAACTAACCCTAAACCAAACCCTAATCCTACCCTAACCATATAGTAAGTACATGTAGTTACTAAGTATTACTCAGTACTTAAATATATAACTACACTGTAACAATGACACCTTAAAATAAAGTGTAACCCAATTTTGTTTAGGAAGTTTTAGCTAGTATACAATGTAATACGATGTGGTGAAACATGCATAGTATATTCCTGGCATTAAGCAACCAAAATTAATATATTGGGAACAAAATTACCTTGTTCTGAAATGCATAACTTGGACACAGTCACCTCTGATAACAGATTACTCTAAATTGTAATGTAGACACATGCATTTTCTGTAAAGCTGGCACGTTTTGGTGGATTTTTTCCACATTGCAGCTAAATCGACTTAAAATACTTGTAAGTAGTAACACATCATTCAAAACTGTAAAGGGTCTGCTTAATTTTGTCTACACTCACAATAACGACGAAACATTTTATTGTTAATCACATTAGTCAATATGTTATTGTTACATAAACTTGTATACATTTTACTAGTTGAACTATTGCCAGACTAAAATGTGTGAAATTGACTGAAACATGTTGAATACCATTATTTTATACCATGATTTTATAAAATGTTATACCATAATTTTTTAACAACCTTTTGAGTAACCCTTTATGGTTACAGTTACACTTTATTTTAAGGTGTCATTGTTACAGTGTAATTATATATTTAAGTACTGAGTAATATGTAGCAACTACATTTGGTTGAGGGTTTGTTGCATGTAATTATGCATAATTTACTGTTATTACTATGGTAAATACATGTAAAATATGTAACAATGACACTGTAAAATAAAGTGTTACCCTTTATTTTAAGGTGTCCATGTTACAGTGTAATTTATACATTTAAGTACTGAATAATAATAATTAACAACATGTACTTACTATAGGGTTAGGGTAGGATTAGGGTTTGGTTGAGGGTTAGTTGCATGTAATCATGCATAATTTACTGTGGTAAGTACATGTAACATATGTAACAAGGACACTGTAAAATAAAGTGTTACCCATTTTATTTTAAGGTGATGTAGGTACATGTTGCATGCACTTAATATAGTAATAATGGTAAATTATGCACAATAACAAGTAACTAATCCTAAACCCTAACCTTAACCCTATAGTAGGTACATGTAGTTAATTACTATTACTCAGTACTTACACTCACCTAAAGGATTATTAGGAACACCTGTTCAATTTCTCATTAATGCAATTATCTAATCAACCAATCACATGGCAGTTGCTTCAATGCATTTAGGGGTGTGGTCCTGGTCAAGACAATCTCCTGAACTCCAAACTGAATGTCAGAATGGGAAAGAAAGGTGATTTAAGCAATTCTGAGCGTGGCATGGTTGTTGGTGCCAGACGGGCCGGTCTGAGTATTTCACAATCTGCTCAGTTACTGGGATTTTCACGCACAACCATTTCTAGAGTTTACAAAGAATGGTGTG
This sequence comes from Coreius guichenoti, assembly GCA_039654105.1. Classification (NCBI taxonomy): domain Eukaryota; kingdom Metazoa; phylum Chordata; class Actinopteri; order Cypriniformes; family Gobionidae; genus Coreius; species Coreius guichenoti. The sequence continues at coordinate 9,442,207 of CM077171.1, read as the reverse complement.
AAAAGGGAAAAACATCCAGTATGCGGCAGTCCTGTGGGCGAAAATGCCTTGTTGATGCTAGAGGTCAGAGGAGAATGGGCCGACTGATTCAAGCTGATAGAAGAGCAACTTTGACTGAAATAACCACTCGTTACAACCGAGGTATGCAGCAAAGCATTTGTGAAGCCACAACACGCACAACCTTGAGGCGGATGGGCTACAACAGCAGAAGACCCCACCGGGTACCACTCATCTCCACTACAAATAGGAAAAAGAGGCTACAATTTGCACGAGCTCACCAAAATTGGACAGTTGAAGACTGGAAAAATGTTGCCTGGTCTGATGAGTCTCGATTTCTGTTGAGACATTCAGATGGTAGAGTCAGAATTTGGCGTAAACAGAATGAGAACATGGATCCATCATGCCTTGTTACCACTGTGCAGGCTGGTGGTGGTGGTGTAATGGTGTGGGGGATGTTTTCTTGGCACACTTTAGGCCCCTTAGTGCCAATTGGGCATCGTTTAAATGCCACGGCCTACCTGAGCATTGTTTCTGACCATGTCCATCCCTTTATGACCACCATGTACCCATCCTCTGATGGCTACTTCCAGCAGGATAATGCACCATGTCACAAAGCTCGAATCATTTCAAATTGGTTTCTTGAACATGACAATGAGTTCACTGTACTAAAATGGCCCCCACAGTCACCAGATCTCAACCCAATAGAGCATCTTTGGGATGTGGTGGAACGGGAGCTTCGTGCCCTGGATGTGCATCCCACAAATCTCCATCAACTGCAAGATGCTATCCTATCAATATGGGCCAACATTTCTAAAGAATGCTTTCAGCACCTTGTTGAATCAATGCCACGTAGAATTAAGGCAGTTCTGAAGGCGAAAGGGGGTCAAACACAGTATTAGTATGGTGTTCCTAATAATCCTTTAGGTGAGTGTATTTGTGTAACAACGTCACCTTAAAATAAAGTTTTACCATCTTTTGTCATGCTTATTTTGATGTTTTCACTAGCAAATATTACATTTTATTACATAAAAGTTAATACATTTTAAATGCACTTAATTGCAGCTTCATTGCAAATGTGTAATTATAATGTATTGTAATTACATGTAATTGTAATACATGACATACAAGCAGTGTTGGGAAGGTTACTTTGGAAATGTCATAGGTTACAGATTACAAGTTACCCTATTTAAAATGTCATAAGTAGTGTAACTATTTCAATTACTTTATTAATGTAACTGATTACATTTGATTACTTTTTCATTACTTTTCTAAATTTCTAACACATTTTTTCAACTGTTAATCATTTCCAAACATTTAACCTCTAAAAAACAGAGATAGTTATATTTAATTATATTTAAGAGAAAACACACAATTCTATATCATTATACTGTAGTAAGAGACATGATGTTTTGTTAGCATTTTAATAGTTGGCAAACATATTTTGCACTGAACTATATTTTAAAGTAAATAAAGTATATTTAATTTTGCCATAAATGTTTGTCACTAAATTCGGCAGTACACTTTAACCATATTTCAAAGACAATACAGGTAATTCTGAAATGACATATAAAGATGTACTTAAGTCCTACTTAAGTGGGTCAAAAACACTAAATTAAATTCATTTAATATAAATTTAAATTACAATACATTGTCATTTAATTGCGATTAACATGCAATTAAGTGTCTGAAAAGTGTTCAGTTTGTACTTAAGTATATATTCTTTTTAAAAGAATGCTTAAGGATCCAACCAAGATGAAATAACTTGTCCATGAGGCAAGGTCAAGCTTCGTGCCCATGCGGACACGAGTGATGCTGAAAGACAGGCCAAAGCTTTCATACAGACCCCCTCCAGCACTGGGACAAACTCCAGCTGCACAGCTCCTCACAGCAGGCTCCAATAGACACACGCTAACTAGCACGCTCACACACTGTGAGGAACAATAGTTGTGGGGTGTATTTATCTGTGTGAGATATTTGACAGGCCATAGAGAAAGTCTGCAGAGATTTAGTGTAAGGCTATGTGATCTGCTTTACAAAAATCTAAGATAGAGAAGAACAAACAGCATGAAACAGAGCAGGGGTGTTTTAAAACTGAAAGCTGTGCTCTATTTAGGTGTTAAGCTCAATAAATGAGGATGAATTATGTATAGCAAGAGAAAAAGAATGGGGTACATTTGACAGTAAATCTCAGTAGGGGATGACGGGTTCAAAACGAAACAGTTAATTGAAGAAATGAGAGAGTGCGTTATGTCCTTCTGTAAGACTGTGGCAAGAAACTTAGATAATCAAAGATTCACACAGTCAGTGTTTGATCAGTGTGAAAAGATCCATATCTAGCACTCAAACTGTATTTGTGTTGCTGTGTGAATGTAGCCCATGTGAAGCAATAGGGCAGAAAGGAAGCCTTTCAACATTACTGGACATCGCAGAATAGCATCCTGTATAACTCCTTCTTGGAACCCTTCAAAAGACTCTGAAATTACAAACTCAGTGCATTTAAATGATTTTGAGAATTTTTTGAGAAAGTGTCAGTGTTTCAGTCTATTTTTCATTAAATATTCTGGCTAATTTGAATGTTTCAGGCTAACACTAATGTTGTACTTTCTGTAGATCTGTTTAACACATTTTCACCACAGTTAAAGGGATCCCTTGCGGCAAAAATGTACACTTTAGCTACTTTTAATAAGAGTACTTATCACTGAAATACACAGATCAGGCATAACATTATGACTTATATTGTGTTGATCCCCCTTTTGCTGCCAAAACAGCCCTGACCCATCGAGGCATGGACTCCACTAGACCCCTGAAGGTGTGCTGTGGTATCTGGCACCAAGATGTTAGCAGCAGATCCTTTAAGTCATGTAAGTTGCGAGGTGGGTCCTCCATGGATCGGACTTGTTTGTTCAGCACATCCCACAGATGCTCGATTGGATTGAGATCTGGGGAATTTGGAGGCCAAGTCAACACCTCAAACTCGTTGTGCTCCTCAAACCATTCCTGAACCATTTTTGCTTTGTGGCAGGGCGCATTATATTGCTGAAAGAGGCCACAGCCACCAGGGAATATTGTTTCCATGAAAGGGTGTACATGGTCTGCAACAATGCTTAGGTAGGTGGTACGTGTCAAAGTAACATCCACATGGATGGCAGGACCCAAGGTTTCCCATAGTGCACATCCTGGTGCCATGTGTTCCCCAGGTAAGCAACGCACACGCACCCGGCCATCCACGTGATGTAAAAGAAAACGTGATTCATCAGTCCAGGCCACCTTCTTCCACTGCTCTGTGGTTCAGTTCTGATGCTCACGTGCCCGCTGTTGGCGCTTTCGGCAGTGGACAGGGGTCAGCATTGGCACCCTGACTGGTATGTGGCTATGCAGCCTTATACGCAACAAACTGCGATGCACTGTGTATTCTGACACCTTTCTATCAGAACCAGCATTAACTTCTTGAGCAATTTGAGCTATAGTAGCTCGTCTGATTGATCGGACCACACGAGCCAGCCTTTGCTCCCCACGTGCATCAATGAGCCTTGGCCGCCCATGACCCTGTGGCCGGTTCACCACTGTTCCTTCCTTGGACCACTTTTGATAGATACTGACCACTGCAGACCGGGAACACCCCACAAGAGCTGCAGTCTTGGAGATGCTCTGACCCAGTCGTCTAGCCATCACAATTTGTCCCTTGTCAAACTCGCTCAAATCCTTACGCATGCCCATTTTTCCTGCTTCTAACACATCAACTTTGAGGACAAAATGTTCACTTGCTGCCTAATATATCCCACCCATTAACAGGTGCCGTGATGAAGAGATAATCAGTGTTATTCACTTCACCTTTCAGTGGTCATAATGTTATGCCTGATCAGTGTAAGTGTGAATTGAATGTAATGTACAGGTTAAGTTTATATTCAAAGCAATTAGTTGATCTTTGGAGTGTTTTTTGACCCACTTAAGTACAAACCCAATTCCAAAAAAGTTGGGACACTGTACAAATTGTGAATAAAGACAGAATGCAATGATGTGGAAGTTTCAAATTTCAATATTTTATTCAGAATACAACATAGATGACATATCAAATGTTTAAACTGAGAAAATTTATCATTTTAAGGGAAAAATAAGTTGATTTTAAATTTCATGGCATCAACACATCTCAAAAAAGTTGGGACAAGGCCATGTTTACCACTGTGTGGCATCCCCTCTTCTTTTTATAACAGTCTGCAAACGTCTGGGGACTGAGGAGACAAGTAGCTCAAGTTTAGGAATAGGAATGTTGTCCCATTCTTGTCTAATACAGGCTTCTAGTTGCTCAACTGTCTTAGGTCTTCTTTGTCGCATCTTCCTCTTTATGATGTGCCAAATGTTTTCTATGGGTGAAAGATCTGGACTGCAGGCTGGCCATTTCAGTACCCGGATCCTTCTTCTACGCAGCCATGATGTTGTAATTGATGCAGTATGTGGTCTGGCATTGTCATGTTGGAAAATGCAAGGTCTTCCCTGAAAGAGACGACGTCTGGATGGGAGCATATGTTGTTCTAGAACTTGGATATACCTTTCAGCATTAATGGTGCCTTTCCAGATGTGTAAGCTGCCCATGCCACACGCACTCATGCAACCCCATACCATCAGAGATGCAGGCTTCTGAACTGAGCGCTGATAACAACTTGGGTTGTCCTTGTCCTCTTTAGTCCGGATGACATGGCGTCCCAGTTTTCCAAAAAGAACTTCAAATTTTGATTCGTCTGACCACAGAACAGTTTTCCACTTTGCCACAGTTCATTTTAAATGAGCCTTGGCCCAGAGAAAACGCCTGCGCTTCTGGATCATGTTTAGATATGGCTTCTCTTTTGACCTATAGAGTTTTAGCCGGCAACGGCGAATGGCACGGTGGATTGTGTTCACCGACAATGTTTTCTGGAAGTATTCCTGAGCCCATGTTGTGATTTCCATTACAGTAGCATTCCTGTATGTGATGCAGTGCCGTCTAAGGGCCCGAAGATCACGGGCATCCAGTATGGTTTTCCGGCCTTGATCCTTACGCACAGAGATTGTTCCAGATTCTCTGAATCTTTGGATGATATTATGCACTGTAGATGATGATAACTTCAAACTCTTTGCAATTTTTCTCTGAGAAACTCCTTTCTGATATTGCTCCACTATTTTTCGCCACAGCATTGGGGGAATTGGTGATCCTCTGCCCATCTTGACTTCTGAGAGACACTGCCACTCTGAGAGGCTCTTTTTATACCCAATCATGTTGCCAATTGACCTAATAAGTTGCAAATTGGTCCTCCAGCTGTTCCTTATATGTACATTTAACTTTTCCGGCCTCTTATTGCTACCTGTCCCAACTTTTTTGGAATGTGTAGCTCTCATAAAAAATCCAAAATGAGCCAATATTTGGCATGACATTTCAAAATGTCTCACTTTCAACATTTGATATGTTATCTATATTCTATTGTGAATAAAATATAAGTTTATGAGATTTGTAAATTATTGCATTATAGCAATTTCAAAGACAATAGAAGTATTTATGAAATTACATACATATGTACTTAACTACAAACCCGATTCCAAAAAAGTTGGGACACTTTTTTGGAATCGGGTTTGTAGTTAAGTACATATGTATGTAATTTCATAAATACTTCTATTGTCTTTGAAATTTAAAGCGTCTGCCAAATGTACTGACAAGCATAAATGGTAATCTAAAATATACTTTAATGTAATTTATATTGAAATATGATATGTCATGTATTTAAGTATATTTGTAATGATGAAGTTTAGCAATTTAGTACATTTACAATATATTAACTTTAAACATAATATAGAATAACACACTACAGTTACATTTATAATCTGTAAACAATGATATGATTAATAAGTCATGACAACATAAGTTTTTACATTAACTCATCAAAACAAGTGAAGCAATTTTCAACATTTTCTATAAGTTATACAAGATTCAACTCATTCTTTAAAATCAGTATAATATAAGTTTACAATACCTTGTTACACGTTACATGTAGTTAATATAAGTATATATTAAGTTTATAACTTACTTCTACAGCCAAGTTCACTGTACTTAAAACATTAAGGCAGCAACTTTTTTTACAGCAAGGACAAAATATTATTAAAAGAATTACTTAAAATGTAAAGTAAACCCTTTAATTTGACAATATTGCAAAGTTTTGACCATTGAGTTCAAGTAACATCACTTAAAATATTCTACTTTAGTAACACATAAGTAACTTGTCAACTAACTCTCGTTAGAGTATTAATAGACACTTTATTGTGATGCTCCCCAGCAGACAACTTATTCGTCTAACCTGAACCCTAACCCTAACTGTCTACTAATACTTCAATGAGAGTTATTTGACATGTAGTTGCAAAGTTACTTATAGTTAGTAGAATGTCTTCAGCTACATCACAGAAAAAAAGCCTGCACTCCATTTGGGCTTCATACTATTTTAAATCCTGCTTCACGGTTCCTTTAATTCTTACACTGATCAGAAGTTGTTAGAAATCACAAAGTGTGGAGGTTTGCGGTTTGTTGGAAGCCACGAGGAGTCTTCAGTGAGTCACTGTTTGTGGTTGTTTGGAGGGTTAAAGGTGAAGGAGGGTGGGCAGCTTCAGGCTCCAGCAGTCTCATAGCCCAGGAGGCGCAGAGGATGGAGGAGTGGGCCGCTGGGATGCATGCTCGCTTCTGTAGAGGCTGTGGGTGTGGAGATCCCAGAGGAACATTGTTCATAGCCATCGACTATGGAACCTGCTGAGACCCTGCAAGTGAGACGCAACTTTTGGATGAAGTGAAACTTTAATGAACGTTAAACTGACAGCAAAAGCATTATGTAACTAGACTTTTCTTCAATTTAATGAGTTAAAGATGAAAAATATATAGATGTGAGAACTATCTACTAATATAGCTAACATAACAGAATCTCATGAAAGTAATCACCTGCAATTACATACATGCAGCAGGGCTATTAAATTAGTAATTAAATATAGGCCAATAATATGCTGAGTAATTATTTAAACTAATCTTATAAATTAATGTTTGCTGAGAAAATATGTTGATTAAAAAAATATATATTTATTTTGGCTGATAAGTAAATCATTCATAATACAAAAAGGTTATACAGTATTTGTGTCATATGTCTGTCTTGTCTTGTGTAAGCACATGTCTTGTATTTTGTCATTTCTGGTTATGTGCTTACACAAGACAAGACAGACATATGACAATTTGATTTACATAACATTTTATTCAAATTGATGTTTATTTCTGGCTGTTTTCTGATTTATGGAGTGAAAAACGTGAAATCCAAAATTTAAAAAAAACATTAACTCCCATATGTCAACAAAATGAAAAGAATTTTGAACATGGCTTTATCCAGTGATCTGGAAATATTTGCAAATTAGTGTTTTTTTTTTTGTTTGTTTTTTTTATTAGATTAAGCATCATTTGCATATGTAAACATAACATTTCAGAAAACTTGTAATAGAAAACAATTGTCTTAATGTACTGTAATTAATTAACTGTGGTAAATATGGTGATATCTATTAGTTACATTTTTTTACCTGGTTCACCTCTAGGGGCCCTATTTTAACAATCTAAGCGAATGGTGCAAGTGCGCTTAAGACGTGTCCGAATCCACTTTTGCTAGTTTAACGACATAAAAAATGGTCGGTGCGCTTGGCGCATGATCCAAAAGGTTTGTACCTATTCTCTTAATGAGTCATGGGTGTGTTTTGGGCGTAACGTGCAATAAACCAATCAGAGTCTCATCTCCCATTCCCTTTAAAAGCCAGTTGCGCTTGCACCATGGCAGATTGCTATTTACATGGCGGAATTTGCGAGTGGAAAGACTGAACGCTTCTCCAGAGAGGAATCCTTTTATTTAATTTTTTTTTAAATGTTTGTGTGCTGCTGTGTGTGTAATAAGCAGAGTGTACGCGCGTTGTGCACCCGCCTATAGGCACATATTACTAACGCGCCCTTTAAATAACACAAAAAATACTGCACTATTGACTTTCTACCAGGTTTGTGTTGGTCAGTGGCGCAATCGTTTTCAGTTCCTCAAAATAGCAACGTGCCAACAAAGCGCCTGAACACATCTCGTTTTCAGACCAGCACGCCCATGGGCGAACAGATGGGTGAAAGTGCATTTGCTATTTAAACAACGTGGAGCTGGACGTGAAAATGATAACTGCGTCAGGATGAAACTAGCAAAAAACACTTGCGTCATGCCTACTGCGCCGGGTGTATGATAGAGCCCATAGTCTCTCGTATGAATTCACCAAAGGGTTAGTCTGTTACATTTGGAACCTTTATTGGTCAAATAACTATGTGTTTTCAACTAAATACAGAAAACTTTTCATGCGTTTTGGCCGTTCATTTACACAACAACGGCATTTTGGGGGCCTGAAAATGCGAACTTTTGAAAACGGGTTTCAAAATGCACATTTTTGAAAACGATACAATTATCTTCTCCATGTTAACTACAAAAATGTGAATTTGTGAAAACTGCGACAACATGCGCATGTGTATTACTTGTTCAGTCTATAGGCGTGTAGTGTTTCTTTACAAAGTGACATCGCCATCTACTGGCCTAACATTAATAATACAGCGATTTTAGTCGTTTTGACGACGTTGTTGTCTGTACGCGAAAAACTCAAAGGAAAAACTTTTCCGCTTTTAGTACATCGTTGTCGTGTAAACATACCCTGATATCAGAAGACAAAATTTCTCATCATGAGTTTGCATCAGTCAGGTCATTTCTGGAAATTAATGCAGCTCCAAGTCTAGTGAGTGAAACTGTGCTTTACAACAAATTCACTTCCATTCATTTCATTCAGTTTATGATGACATATGCTGCAAATATTTAGTGGGATAGATAAAAGCCTAATGCAGACGTAAGGAGCTAGTGGCGCTTTATAATGAAAGCACAGAGTGAACTGCTCATCCAAAACAGACCAATCCCAGGGAAAGATTAAACGCAATGCCCCGTCAGCAAACACCCACCCTCTGATGCACGGATGCATGACTGCACAACACCTCCCGTACAGTACATGCTCTAGAGACCGCAGCAGATTTGAATGAATCATGACCAAAGGAAGAATATAACAGCCATAAAGCCTGTCCAACAAAATTTCAATCGACCACGTAAGATCTATCATATCCATATCACGTATCACTTCCCGAGACTCCTCTTCTGGAAGATCCTTTATATCCATAAAAGCAGCCAAAGCTTCATAATTTTTTTTCCCCTCTTGGATTAGTCAGCAATCTCAACCAATCTAAAACATTTTTATAACCATCATCATAAAACTATGATGTAAACTATTGATTTTAAAATCTTTTCAGTCACGCTTTTGGTGTGTAATTACGTCAAAAAATTGTTATTGTGTTGATGTTGTATAGCAAAATACTTGTATTGCTATTGAGGTGGGATACGGGTAAGGTTAGGGGGTATGGGTAACCTACCCACCTCATTAGCAGCAGGGTGGGTTAAGATGTAAGGGAAGGGTCAACAGTGTAATTAAAGAGAAATGAATACGGCTGAAATTACATGCAGGTATTGTTTTAAATATGAGTTCAATGTAAATATATATGTACACAATGCATTATATCAAATGATTAATTTAAACATAAGTGAATAGTGGTTAAAGACTCTTAATATAAAGTGGGACCACATTTTCAAAATAGAATTAAAATCATTTTATGTAAAGGAAAAAAATAAACGGTAACACATTTTCTTTATTTGTCATTGTTACATATGTTACATGTACTTACCGTAGTAATACCAGTAAATTACACATAATTACATGCAACAAACCCTCAACCAAACCCTAATCTTACCATTACCCTACACTCTAAAAAATGCTGGGTTGTTTTTTTTAACCCAAATGCTGGGTTCAGCCTGCAGTGCTGGGTCATTTTATTGGGTTATATTTAATATTTTTAAATATGGGTAGATTTTCTGTAACTCAGCTGCTGGTCATCACATACCTACCCAGCGCTAGGTCAATGAAACCCAATGTTGGGTAGTCTGTGCCAAACCGGTTAAAACTGGATACATTTGTCAACGGTCATTTTGTGTTCTGTTCTGAGAGAAAACTTCATGAGAGGAAATTCCTGAATGAAATTAAGGTTTGTAATACATTGTATTCCCATCAAATTATTACATTTAAGTCACAGCTAACGTCTGCTGGGAACGCTAGCCGAACGATGCATCGGCGCCACCAGGACGTTTCACCTCCCGCCACACGATGCGATGTCACTGTCCTGCCGCCGTGCACACCACTGACTATAATAGGAGCACTGTTGATTTAGTTCACTAGCGTCACGGCTGTGGTCGCGCTATACGTTTGACAGGTTGAAACTTAAATGTCTGACAGATGAGATGGCACAAGGTAAAGCTGTTTTTATGTAACTTTTCAAAAAAGTTTTTTAAATTTAATTAACTGGAACAGCTGATACCAGTTTTCTTCCCACAGATTCCCATTGGCTGCTGCTGCTGCTCCTGTCACGTCCTAAAACATTTGTGACCCTGGACCACAAAACCAGTCATAAGTCGCACGGGTATATTTGTGGCAATAGCCAACAATACATTGTATGGTCAAAATTATCCATTTTTCTTTTATGCCAAAAATCATTAGGATATTAAGATCATCTTCAATGAAGATATTTTGTAAATTTCCTACCGTAAATATATAAAAAATGTATTATTAGTAGTAATATGCATTGCTAAGGACTTCATTTGGACAACTTTAAAGGCGATTTACTCAATATTTAGATTTTTTTGCACCCTCAGATTCCAGATTTTCAAATAGTTGTATCTCGGACAAATATTGTCCTAACAAACCATACATCAATAGAAAGCTTATTCAGCTTTCAGATGATGTCAATTTCAAAAAATGTACCCTTATGACTGGTTTTGTGGTCCAGGGTTACATTTACTAAATGTTTTTGAGTATTTTATGACTGTAAAAGACTGACTTGCCATTGAATAAAAAATATTGTATGTGAACTGTTCCTGTTGTATATATTTAACAGAGATGTTAGAGTGCATTTTTATTATTTAAAATGAAAAACTTTCAATATCAAATTGACTGACCCAGCACTTTCAAAAAACACTGTAACAATGACACCGTAAAATAAAGTGTAACCAAATAAAATTATACTAAACTAAAATAGCAAACAAAAATAAAGTTGCTATTTATACAATAATTTATAAAAACTTGTAATTACATTTCAAACAGTATTAAAGTAAAAATGAATTTGGAGAAGCAAAACAACAATAACCTTTTGAACAACTCGAGTACCTGGTTGTTGCTTGTTGTGTTTAATTTATATAGTTTTGACAGTATTCTTTTGAATGTCTTCTCATCACTTGCTTCATTTTTCATGAGTTGTTATTTTGCCAACCGTTTGCTCAACACTCGATTGTTTACTAGGCATTGCAGATGTCAGTCTGCTCAAAAAGCCCAAGATTTTAAAGATTTTTTTTTAAATTCAATTCGTCTTTGGTACGACTCTGCCGTTTCCCAGCATTCGGTTTTGCTGCTGTGCACACAGACATATAATCTTTTATTAATCTCTGCTTCTGCTTCTCCAATCTTCTCGAACCCTCAAGTCAAAACAAAATAAACAAACCACCCGAATTCTGTCTGCAGTCACCTCTCCAGCACTCTGAGGGAAATCTGAGGGATTGCCTGGCCCTTCTCTAGAAAACTTTAGAGAGTTATGTGAGGTTAAGTGAGGAATTCATGACTCTGTAGATACAGAGTCAGGGAAGTCAGAGAGCCAGCCAAAGCTTTTATTAATGTCCTGCTTGTATTTGAACACTATGGTGGTTGACAAAGAAAGAACACTACGTTTTAAGGTGGGAACTGAACAATGAGGAACAGATTCAGAATCGATTTACAATACAGTGTCTCAAAGTGTTTTCAGATCATGTCCCATTGTTTAAAATTCATGAGTAATGCACATGGATCCTCGTGATAGAGGCTTTACATTGGGAATAGCAGGAAAGAAAGTGAAAAAGAAGTGTGCTTAATTGCACTGAATGTGCACTTTTAGAGTACTTTCAATCTTAAAAAATATATATTTTTCCGATAATACTATATTAACCCTTGTGCGACCTTATGGACAAATTTGTCTTTTTCGTTTTTTTTTTCGATCATTTTGCCTGTGTTAATGCCAACTGCATAAAATTTGGCACAGGTGTGTATTTTTATTTCAATTTTAGTATTTCACCCCCTTTTCTTTTAAAAAATCTATTTTGCACTAGGTACATAAAATAGTTCCTCTCAGGACCTTTTGGACAAAAATGTCCCCATTGAAACGCATTAAAACTGCAATTTTTAATCCCAGGGCCATTTAACTAAAATGATGCAATCTTTGTTAATAGGCTTTCATTCTGTTGGTAAGGCATCAAAATTGAAATTTTTACTATTTTTTACCAGATGGTGACATTTTCTCAGGTTTGGTCTATAAAGCAATTACTCGCTTTATTCCTGTTTTCTGCTTCTGCATACACTGTAAACCCAAATAAGTTGGCAAAACTCCAAAAAAATTGAAGCAATCAGTCGCCTCAAATTTTTTAAGTTAAGAAATTTAAAGTTTAAGTAAGCAGAACTCTCCAAGTAGGTGCAGACCGGAGATCTCCAAAAGTGGGCAGAACCTCCAAAAGGGGGCGGGGTCTCCAAGTGAAAAGACTTTCACTATTGGCTCTGGCTTCATCCAATTGTCACTGACTTACATTTCAAAATAAATGTTCATAAATTAAACATTGTTTCTAGTTGATATTAGAACAATAAAGTTATAAAATATGCTATATAAATAAATATGTTTTGTGAGAAAGGAGGCCAGAGCTTGTGGCCAGTGGCATTCGGACCGGAGTTTGAACCTCTGCTCAATGATATAAGCGGGAATCCCCTGCGAGCTCTCCCGCGAGCCGTCCAAGTGCTCCATGTGGGAAAGTTCTACTCTATCGCTGCATTCTAAGCGATGAGGGCATATAGGTGCTCGAGATTCACAGGGTAGGAGGGGGTAGTGACGCTGGGTGCAACTAAAAATGTCCCAATGTCCAGTGAGGTCCGGTTGGGAAGTTACGGACGGCACGGCTCAGCGTTCTCATATCGCACGACCGTATTACTGCTAATCACCTGAACTGCCATTTTCTTTAGCACGTTATTTAGCGCAAATCACTCCTTGCAGTCAATTTGAATGGTTAAGGTTAAGGTGTAGGGTAGAATTAGGGGTTAGATTTGGTTGTAGCATAGCATTGTATGAAATCAGCACTGTGATTGACGTGACCAATGAAATCTTTAGAATCGGCTGCGGGGTGGAGTTTGCGCTGAACTGGATTGGGGGGAAAAATCACGCATGCATGTCATGTGCCTGTCTGTCAATGGGAGGTAGCCACGCCCTATTTTGGAGCTCCCACCCTGTTTTGGAGTCCCCACCCCATCTGGAGATCTCCAGGCTATACCCTTCTCAAACTTTCAGATTTTTATTTTGTAATCATACATTAAATTTTAATATTTGAATAAGCTAATTCATACATTTAACTTAAAACTATCATGTAATCTCAAATTTTTAGTAGTGGAAACTTAACTAGCTTTAACTATTATAGATCCAATTGGATAAATTATGCAGCTATAATTGTGTGGGTGTGTCGGTATGGATGTCAGAGTGTGGTTTGTATGTGTGTAATAAAAAAAAAAAATTGTGTGTATGTGTGTGCATGTGTGTGCTTGTAATATTTGAGAGAGAAAAACTACTGCAAATCACAAATCCAACCACTGTGTGCACCAGTGGAGCTTTGCTGGCATCTAATGGGGAAAATTTGGTACTGTGCCCAAACAAAATCTTACTGAAAGCTCATTTTTTGAGATATCAACCTCAAATTTGGAACACAACTTGTTTAGATTTATGGCTTTGATATTCTAGCAGTTTTAGACTTCAAGATGTTTCATAAAATATATATTTTATATAAAATATTGTTTATACATCATTTTCATAAACTTAAACCTCTATAACTTTATATTTCATTTTTTGGTTTCACTTTATAATTTTTTTTTTTTTTTTTTACTTCGTTTACTTCAACAATAATCTGCCATGGGTCTTCTTTAAAATAAGACCAAACTTAATTCTGTGCTCCCAAAATTAAAATTTTTATAACAATTTTTTGACATGGACATGTTTGTCCTCTATGGACCTATGTGTAACTTTTTAATTGACGCACAAGGGTTAGTGAAATAAAGGCCACTTAAGTGTACTTCACTGTTAAAAAAACTGTTGTTAGTAAAAGTAAGTGTTCATGCTGCCTTTAATTTTTAAGTTTAGTCAACTTGAAATGTGAAGTTAGTGACTTGGATATTTGAGTTGACTGAACTTAAAATTTTAAGGCAGCATGAACACTTACTATTTTAAGTTTAAACAACAGTTTTTTTTTTTACAGTGTTCAAGACAGTGTTCACTATGTTTCAATTACGCTTTTAAAAAGTACACTACAAGTTTTACTTTAAAGTAATTCATTATGTTTTAATAATCTTTTGTCATGCTTTAAAGAAGTACAGTTATTTTGATGTGCTGACTAACATCAGACATCAGACATGTCGGGAAACCCATTTGATTTGCTGAGTTTGTGGAGCAGATATATGGATTAGGTTTCTAGGTACATGAAATCCTTCACTCACGTGCACATTATCATTAAATCATTCTAAACACCAAAACTAACAATAAATGTAATTGTTCTAAATACCAGGCTAGACGTGCAGCACGGAGACAGTATCAAACCAAAGGGAATTATGTGACCTCTAATTAAATGAACTGGTTTTAACAAAAAGCCTTTCTGACAAATATAATTATAGAAGACTAATAGCACGATATATTGGATATTAATATACTAAAATAGCAAAGTGAATCAGCATAAAGCTACCAAATGTGAGTTTCATGAGATCAGCGTTTGAAATGAATATAATGAATAACAATGCGATTGCATTTGGAATAAGAAAAATGTTTGAGCTGCTGGGTCTTCAAAAAGACTGACACTCAAAGCTACTTGAGTTATTTAAATATTGATTTGTGTGTGTGTGTGTGTGTGTGTGAACTTTGTTTAAACAGAGGACATGTTCCCTGAATCCTTAAGTTGCCTGACAGTGAATGATGTCTTTACTCAAAAAAATAAGGTTGCAGGGATGGACTGGCTTTAAGTAGTCCTGAGACTTTTCCCAGTGGGTTGGTCGACTTGGCCCAGCTGTCGAAACTAAATTTAGATACAAATTAAATTTACAAAGAAAAAGTGCAGACGCCATACGACTGACCCATTTAAGCCACAGTAGTGGATCCTGGCATACAATGTTCTCTAGGGCCTCCCCACACACAGACCTCAGAAACACGATCCATTTCTCAAACACACATTCAGGGCAGATTTCCAAGATTGCACCTGGCCTAAACCCGTCCCTCTTGGAAATTGGAATTTATGCTAACAGTGTTACTTTTCGAGCAGTTTCCTGTGTTGTATTTCTCTCCCCGTCGCTTTGCAATCAAATGTACGGAAGCCCTGAACCGCATGGTGAAAAAAAAAAAAAAAAAACTTGTGGGAGGAAAAAAAAAAGTTGAAAACTCATCTCGTTATTTCAACATAATAACTCATTATTTCAACATAATATCTCATTATTTCGAGATATTAAGCCGTTATTTCGAGATATTAAGTCGTTATTTCAACATAATAATTCTTTATTTCAAGATAATATCTCGTTATTTCAACATAACTCGTTATTTCAACATAATATCTCGTTATTTCAAGATAATATCTCGTTATTTCAAGATAATATCTAGTTATTTCAACATAATAACTCGTTATTTCAACCTGATAACTCGTTATTTTGAGATATTAGGTCGTTATTTCAACATAATAACTCATTATTTCAAGATAATGTCTCGTTATTTCAACATAACTCGTTATTTCAAGATAATATCTCGTTATTTCAAGATAATATCTCGTTATTTCAACATAACTCGTTATTTCAACATAACTCGTTATTTCAAGATAATATCTCGTTATTTCAACATAATATCTCGTTATTTCAAGATAATGTCTCGTTATTTCAACATAACTCGTTATTTCAACATAACTCGTTATTTCAAGATAATATCTCGTTATTTCAACATAATAACTCGTTATTTCAAGATAATATCTCGTTATTTCAACATAACTCGTTATTTCAACATAATATCTCGTTATTTCAAGATATTATCTCGTTATTTCAACATAATAACTCGTTATTTCAAGATAATATCTCGTTATTTCAACATAATAATTCGTTATTGCAAGATAATATCTCGTTATTTCAAGATAATATCTCGTTATTTCAACATAATAATTCGTTATTGCAAGATAATATCTCGTTATTTCAACATAATATCTCGTTATTTCAACATAATATCTCGTTATTTCAAGATAATATCTAGTTATTTCAACATAATAACTCGTTATTTCAAGATAATGTCTTGTTATTTCAAGATAATATCTCGTTATTTCAACATAACTCGTTATTTCAAGATAATGTCTCGTTATTTCAACATAATAACTCGTTATTTCAACATAATAACTCGTTATTTCAACATAACTCGTTATTTCAACATAATAACTCGTTATTTCAAGATAATACCTCGTTATTTCAACATAATAACTTGTTATTTCAAGATAATATCTCGTTATTTCAACATAATAACTCGTTATTGCAAGATAATATCTCGTTATTTCAACATAATAACTCGTTATTTCAACATAATAACTCGTTATTTCAAGATAATATCTCGTTATTTCAACATGATAACTCGTTATTTCAACATAATATCTCGTTATTTCGAGATATTAAGTCATTTCAACATAACTCGTTATTTCAACATAATATCTCGTTATTTCGAGATATTAAGTCGTTATTTCAACATAATAACTCGTTATTGCAAGATAATATCTCGTTATTTCAACATGATAACTCGTTATTTCGAGATATTAAGTCATTTCAACATAACTCGTTATTTCAACATAATAACTCGTTATTTCAACATAATAACTCGTTATTTCAAGATAATATCTCGTTATTTCAACATAATAACTCGTTATTGCAAGATAATATCTCATTATTTCAACATGATAACTCGTTATTTCAACATAATATCTCGTTATTTTGAGATATTAAGTCATTTCAACATAACTCGTTATTTCAACATAATATCTCGTTATTTCGAGATATTAAGTCGTTATTTCAACATAATAACTCGTTATTTCAACATAATAACTCGTTATTTCAACATAATATCTCGTTATTTTAACATAATAACTCGTTATTTCAACATAATATCTCGTTATTTCGAGATATTAAGTAGTTATTTCAACATAATAACTCGTTATTTCAACATATCTCGTTATTTTAAGATAATATCTCTTTATTTCAACATATCTCGTTATTTCAACATAATATCTCGTTATTTCAACATAATAACTCGTTATTTCAAGATAATATCTCGTTATTTCAACATAATAACTTATTTCAAGATAATATCTTGTTATTTCAACATAACTCGTTATTTCAACATAATAACTTGTTATTTCAACATAATTCGTTATTTCAAGATAATATCTCATTATTTCAACATAATAACTCGTTATTTCAACATAATATCTCGTTATTTCAAGATAATATCTCGTTATTTCAAGATAATATCTCGTTATTTCAAGATAATATCTCGTTATTTCAAAATAATATCTCGTTATTTCAAGATAATATATCGGTATTTCAACATAATAACTCGTTATTTCAAGATAATATCTCGTTATTTCAACATAATATCTCGTTATTTCAAGATAATATCTCGTTATTTCAAGATAATATCTCGTTATTTCAACATAATAACTCGTTATTTCAAGATAATATCTCGTTATTTCAACATAATATCTCGTTATTTTGAGATATTAAGTCATTTCAACATAACTCGTTATTTCAACATAATATCTCGTTATTTCGAGATATTAAGTCGTTATTTCAACATAATAACTCGTTATTTCAACATAATATCTCGTTATTTTAACATAATAACTCGTTATTTCAACATAATATCTCGTTATTTCGAGATATTAAGTAGTTATTTCAACATAATAACTCGTTATTTCAACATATCTCGTTATTTTAAGATAATATCTCTTTATTTCAACATATCTCGTTATTTCAACATAATAACTCGTTATTTCAACATAATATCTCGTTATTTCAACATAATAACTCGTTATTTCAAGATAATATCTCGTTATTTCAACATAATAACTTATTTCAAGATAATATCTTGTTATTTCAACATAATAACTCGTTATTTCAACATAATAACTTGTTATTTCAACATAATTCGTTATTTCAAGATAATATCTCATTATTTCAACATAATAACTCGTTATTTCAACATAATATCTCGTTATTTCAAGATAATATCTCGTTATTTCAAGATAATATCTCGTTATTTCAACATAATAACTCGTTATTTCAAGATAATATCTCGTTATTTCAAGATAATATCTCGTTATTTCAACATAATAACTCGTTATTTCAAGATAATATCTCGTTATTTCAACATAATATCTCGTTATTTTAAGATAATATCTCATTATTTCAACAATATCTCGTTATTTTGATATTATTCTGTGTATTCACGTTGGAAAAAAAATAAAATAAAAAAAAATAAATAAATAACGGCACCAGTTCCTGAATGTTGATTGATATATAGTCTATATTAGACTAATAGATAATGCAATTTTCAGAAACGGTGCAACAAATAAAACGAGAAAAACACAAACAGGAAACCTCAATCACGACAAGTTCCCTCAAGTTCCCTCTATAATGCGAAGTATGGGACTTGCATGCTTAAGTTTCAGAAAACACTCCCCACATATTAGATGTGCTTCGACACTTACGTATTCATTATATATCACAGGTTTTCAAACCCTTGGTCGCGAGACTTAAAGTGGGTCGCCACGATAATTTAGCTTAAGGTAGGCTAAGCAACATTTCTTTTCAAAAAAGTATAGTCTATATATAAAATAAATAAACACGCGAAATATATTTAACTTAACAGATTAACAAATCGAAAGAAAAAAAAACTGTGACAAGTAGGCCTATTATGCTGCTGACTTTGGTTCATTTTTGTGAGGCGCAGCACTCGTCAAGCAAGTTCAAGGAAAGGAAACCAAGTTTGACAGAAACCGGCATCCTGTTTTCTTTATTTTGCAAAAGAACATTTGTGAGTGTACATAAAAAATGTAAATAAAAGTAAATACTTTGCAGTTTCAAATAATGTCTTACTCCAATCTATGACCAAATATGACTGAGTAGGCCTATTTTTTCCACTGTTCTGTCGCGCCGGCGCCTCACGCGCACACATAGCATCGCATTGACGCAGCCTGTTCATTATCAAAAGAAAAAACAGTCAACCAAACATTTAAAAAGTTACACTGCTCAATTTAATAATAGTTTAGCATCCAAATACATAGCGAATATGGACGCATTTGGATTCATTCCACGCCATGTATCTCCCAGGTATAGCACACCTGTTGTTTCATTCTGTCTCTCGCATTCTCAAGCTCAAGGCGGCAGTCCCATAGTGAATACAGGCAAAGGCTCACTTCAAGAATGAACAAAGAAGAAATGAACAAATGAGTCTGAATTAAGGTACCCTATGCAGGCTATGAAAAAATTGTGCAAATGGAAAGAGAAAGGGCAATCATAATTGTTATTATTAGGCCTATTTTTATTAAATATTATTACTCTATTATTTAAGCCACAAAAACAAACTTCTAAAAAATACACTATCGTCCAGCCGAGTGAACTCAGTACGTACATATATTTGTCTCAAATCGTTGTAGCCTATTTTAATGGATAACTAGATGAGTAAAGTATCCCTGCCTCTGCTGAATATAAATTAAGTCATGAAATGACCAAACATGCGATTAAAGCTGCCTCAAATCTGTGCATGTATGTATTTGTTGACATGGTTTTAAAGCTATAGTTATCCAATTTGTTGGCCTTAAAACGTCTTAAAATGCACATATGTACACCAGGGAAATCCCCCTAGCAAACTACTTTTTGTGATCTCGGTAATTATGAAACTTATATTCTTATAACGGCTTATATTCTATCTAACGAAATCTGACATAAACGTGTATTTCTCCATATGTGCGCTTGGGGACTAAAACTTTGTATGTGTATGCACTGTGATCAAAAATACATGGGAGCAAACGCGATTGAATGTAGAGGTTTGTATCTCATTATTCTATTCAAAAAATCAATAACTAATCAGAAATCTTAATTTTTATCAGAAATTAAGAACTAGGTTCATTGTAAATAGTGGTCAAATATCCAAGCTATCTAACATATCTAATACTTCAAATCTCAAGGTTAAAAAAAGTGGGAAAAAAGACAAAAAACAAACAAAAAAAAAACTTTCAAAACATCCCCCCTTCTGTTTTTTCACAAATCGCACCCTGGATAGATAGATTGATTGATTGATTTCCCGAAACCGTCTTAACTCTACGTTGTTCTTAAATTAGGCTATACCTTAAGATGTAGTCTACCTTAACGTTAATACTTGTTTCCCGAAACGTTCTTAAGTCATTCGTTCGTAAGGTTGGTCTGGACCACTCTTAACTAGGCCTACACCATATCACTGTTGACAGTCTATACGAATGTAATTCTGAAGTTGTAATAAATACACCCAGTGTTCCATTAGGATAATGCCAAATAATAAAATGCAAAGATTTACTGCTAAATTAAAATCTGCTTTGGCGCTGAACCAGAGACAGTCGCGGTCAGCGCTTGTCATATTCCATACACAGATGTCTATGGAAGCTGCAGTAATAACCCTTTCAATTATATAATTTGATGAACTGTTTTATTCATATCAGATATTGTGTATGAAACGATAAAGTTTACTCTATTATTCTCCTAGTTCACTGGCCACATACTTTTGTATATTTCGTAAATCCGACAGCTATTGCAGTGCAAACACATCACGCGACAAAACATATTCACTTCCACATATTTTACAATGGGAAGATTTTGAATAAAAAAGGAAAAACAATATAAACGCGATACGTACACATTTCTGTCATCTGCATGACGCGTCTCCAAGGAATGTTCTAAAATAAGAGTCGCCTTAGGGGCCGTTCACACAGAACGCGTTTTCCATTCCAACTTTGTTTTTCTATGTAAACGCGCTAAATTGACATGTAGTCCTATGACCGTTGCGCTCGCGTCTTGCGTATTTTGCAGTGTCTCGCGCATGACACGGCGTTCTAAAAACGCGGCGCTCAAGCTAAAATCAGTTCATCTTTTAAAAAACGCGTCTTGAGACCTTGTGTTTTTTCCCCATTCCACTGCCCGCCTCTCGCGTTTTTCAAAGCAAAAACGAGTTCTGTGTGAACGAGCCATTAAACTCACGCCGGAGGCTCAGCTAGAATATAGAGTCCCCAGAATATAGATAAATTACAATCTAGATTTATTTTGCAATTTGGAATATTTTTATAAGATCCCATGAGCCCTGATGAATGCAATTTCTACTTCTGCTTCTTTTATAAAGACCACCGCTTTCTCACATAACGCAGTGAAGCAGCCCCTGTATAGAGTGAATTATCGATTCTCGAGCCATCGATATCAACCAATTCAGCACCGCCGCCATGGACAGCACCTGGTAACGTCACACTTAAGAAGATATACCTAAAGCAACCTCCTAAGGGATAGTTCGGGGAACACGCCTAGAAAAGGTATATCTTCATTAGGCCGTGTGTCCACCAAAGCGTTTTTTCCAGCTGCTAGCGTACTTTTCCAATTGTTTTCAACGGAAGCGCCGCGTTTTTTAAACGCCAAGAGCGTAACGAGGCGCTGAGCGTCCTTTTCACGCTCAAGTGCTGAGAGCTCGGTGTTTTTTACTGGTCGCTTCGAGTTGAAGAATGTTGAACTTTGAGTAAAACGCTGCGCTCATCACTGTCACTTTTTAGCCAGCCGTCCAATCAGAGTTGAGGAGGGGCGGGACAAATACAACACCGGCCAACTGTCACAACATTCTTGCTGTACAACAACATCAACAAGCAGAGAACGGGAAAAAATGAATGAGAATTAATATTGCTGGTCTCCGAACATACATAGCAAGTATTGCACATTGTGTCGACATTTTTAGTCTGAAACAAATTACCTGCAAAATCACTTATAAGTAACAGTGCCGCGGATATTCCGTATCATAGCAACAAAGCGTCTCAACTGAAAAAAAAAAAAAAGGCTGCGCAGCTGAAGCGCTCTCAAGCGCTCACAGATAGCAGAGCTTGAATTTAAGCAGAGCGCCTAGCGTTTTCAGCTGGCTAAAAAGGTTGGACACGTAGGGTGGACACGTAGTCTTCGTAGCCCGCTAAGAGACAACGTTATCGGGAAATCCAGCCCAGATAGATAGATAGATAGATAGATAGATAGACAGATAGATATAAAGTCAGATGATAGGCTAGATAGATAGATAGATATTTAGATAGATAGATAGATAGATAGATAGATAGATAGATAGATAGATAGATAGATAGATAGATAGATAGATAGATAGATAGATTAGAAATATAATGTAATTTTCGTTGTTTTGTTGCAAACAAATTTTTAATAATAAATAATTTTATAATTTATATATTTATAGAAAGCATTCATTGTTAGAAAAGATCATTTATGTCATGTAAATGCTCTACAAGTTTAACGCTGGGCAACCTTTTGTGTGTGTGTGTTCTTTATGGGGAAACGCTAATGCAGTTTAGCTTATACGGCATTTCAGAATGTTTGTAAACAACAGGCACCAAGATACTTCCGGGTGGCAGAACGCGAGTGGCTTCTACTGACCACCTGAAGAGATCCAGCCGGCTACTGTAAACGGTTACATAGTTAAAAACATTGTTGTTGATCAAAGTTGAAACTATGACGAAAACGTGTTGTGTTTGGGGTTGCACCGCCAGATATACAGCAAAAGGTGTAGGATTTTATCGATTTCCTTCAGAAAAAAGTAAATATATCCAGCGGAACCTGTGGGTGAGGAGGTTAAAGCGAGTGGACGTTGTCAAAGTATTATACAAGGAAGAGACAGAACTTCTAGTGTCATGTAGGCTACTGATCAAATGTCAATGGAAGAAATAGGAAAAGCAAAACATAGTTGTAGGCTACTGCTGATGGATGATTGATGCGTGTACCACATTGGGTTCATCATCACCGCGAGTTTAGTTTGAGTGAATGCCTAGCTGAGTAGCGCTAGTCGACAGCACGCTATCCTTTTCACCGTCAAAAGCTCCCGTCTGTGCCATCCGATCCGAGCAACAGAAAACGATCATAGCCTTTTTAGTTAGATAACAGGGAAATAGACCATCTACCATAGCCTAACATATTGTAAGTCAAACAGCAACAGTCACTAAAATAACTACTCAATGGCAGGCTGAGGCTCATTTAAAAATTATGGTACCAAGGTTAGGCATTTCATGTATTGCTATCTCCTGAATTAGTTAATCCGTCCCTCAGTGATCATGTTAACTATGTCTGAATTTCCACCACGTCTGTTTTTGAATCAACTTACCTGTTGAAATGTATATTAGGCTATATTAGTCGAGTGCCGACGGTGGGTCTCCCTTCCAAGCAATTTACTAGCGTTGCCATAGGAACGCTTTGGCTTTTGCCACCCGGAAGAACGTCTATTATTGTTGTGACGTCATGGTGAATTGTCGTATTGGGTTCATATTCTGGTCGCATCTGCTTGCTGGTATATAATTTGCGTCATCAAATCTTTTATAAAAAAATAAAAAAATAAAAAACAAAAACAGTGTAGTTTACAGCAGAAAGAACAATACTGGCAATTAGCACAAAACTATATAGTCCTAGCTATGTAATTGCTAAATACGTTAATTGCCTATTATGCCACGTAGGCCTATTAGAAAAGTAGGATATAGCTGACGATCCAGTGTTATGAAAACTACACGCCTAGGGTAGCCTATTTATGACAACCTTTTACAGTAATATGTAGCATATGGGCAACATAAATTTAACCTCAATAAGAGTTAGCCTGGAATGAATGCATATGCCTGGCATTAATGCAAATTCACATGATAAACATATACATAACATAACACAACATATGAGACTTATGTTAAAATAACAAGTTATTATGTTGAAATGACTTAATATCTCGAAATAACGAGATATTATGTTGAAATAACAAGTTATTATGTTGAAATAACGAGATATTATGTTGAAATAACGAGTTATTATGTTGAAATAACGAGATATTATCTTGAAATAACAAGTTATTATGTTGAAATAATGAGTTATTATGTTAAAATAACGAGATATTATCTTGAAATAACGAGATATTATCTTGAAATAACGAGTTATGTTGAAATGACTTAATATCTCGAAATAACGAGTTATGTTGAAATAACGACTTAATATCTCGAAATAACGAGATATTATGTTGAAATAACGACTTAATATCTCGAAATAACGAGATATGTTGAAATAACGAGATATTATCTTGAAATGACGAGTTATGTTGAAATAACGAGTTATGATGTTGAAATGACTTAATATCTCGAAATAACGAGATATTATGTTGAAATAACGAGTTATTATGTTGAAATAACGACTTAATATCTCAAAATAACGAGATATTATGTTGAAATAACTCGTTATTATGTTGAAATAACGAGATATTATCTTGAAATAACTCGTTATTATGTTGAAATAACAAGTTATGTTGAAATAACGACTTAATATCTCAAAATAACGAGATATTATGTTGAAATAACGAGTTATTATGTTGAAATAACGAGATATTATCTTGAAATAACGAGTTATTATGTTGAAATAATGAGATATTATTTTGAAATGAGTTATGTTGAAATAACGAGATATTATGTTGAAATAACGAGATATCTCGAAATAATGAGTTATTATGTTGAAATAACGACTTAATATCTCGAAATAACGAGATATTATGTTGAAATAACGAGTTATCATGTTGAAATAAGGAGATATTATCTTGAAATAACGAGTTATTATGTTGAAATAACGACTTAATATCTCGAAATAACGAGATATTATGTTGAAATAACGAGTTATGTTGAAATAACGAGATATTATGTTGAAATAACGAGTTATGTTGAAATAACGAGATATTATCTTGAAATAACGAGTTATTATGTTGAAATAACGAGATATTATCTTGAAATAACGAGATATTATCTTGAAATAACGAGTTATGTTGAAATAACGAGATATTATCTTGAAATAACGAGTTATTATGTTGAAATAACGAGATATTATCTTGAAATAAAGAGTTATGTTGAAATAACGAGATATTATGTTGAAATAACGAGATATTATGTTGAAATAACGAGTTATTATGTTGAAATAACGAGATATTATCTTGAAATAACGAGTTATTATGTTGAAATAACGAGTTATGTTGAAATAACGACTTAATATCTCGAAATAACGAGATATTATGTTGAAATAACGAGTTATTATGTTGAAATAACGACTTAATATCTCGAAATAACAAGATATGTTGAAATAACGAGATATTATCTTGAAATGACGAGTTATGTTGAAATAACGAGTTATGATGTTAAAATAACGACTTCATATCTCGAAATAACGAGATATTATGTTGAAATAACGAGTTATTATGTTGAAATAACGACTTAATATCTCGAAATAACGAGATATTATGTTGAAATAACGAGTTATTATGTTGAAATAACGAGTTATTATGTTGAAATAACGAGTTATGTTGAAATAACGAGATATTATGTTGAAATAACGACTTAATATCTCGAAATGAGATATTATGTTGAAATAACGAGATATTATGTTGAAATAACGAGTTATTATGTTGAAATAACGAGTTATTATGTTGAAATAACGACTTAATATCTCGAAATGAGATATTATGTTGAAATAACGAGATATTATGTTGAAATAACGAGATATTATCTTGAAATAACGAGTTATGTTGAAATAACGACTTAATATCTCGAAATAACGAGATATTATGTTGAAATAATGAGTTATTATGTTGAAATAACGAGATATTATCTTGAAATAACGAGTTATTATGTTGAAATAATGAGTTATTATGTTGAAATAACGAGATATTATCTTGAAATAACGAGTTATTATGTTGAAATAATGAGATAAGTTTTCAACTTTTTTTTTTCCTCCCACCATAAGTTT
Source organism: Coreius guichenoti (assembly GCA_039654105.1). NCBI lineage: Eukaryota > Metazoa > Chordata > Actinopteri > Cypriniformes > Gobionidae > Coreius > Coreius guichenoti. Next base: position 9,415,909 of record CM077171.1, on the reverse strand, counting down.
TTTTTTTTTTTTTTTTTTTTTTTTTTTTCACCATGCGGTTCAGGGCTTCCATACAAATGTGGCAAGATATCTAGTTTATTGAAAATAGTTTAATCATTTTTTTTTTTTTTTTTTACATTACATCATGCCATAACCAGGTGCCATGTGTTAAAACGACAAGCAATAAAAGCTAAATCTGTTCAGTTGAATTGTGCCGACTTTGCAGTGTAAAACATCCATTTGAGATGGCAAAACACACTGAAAATGTGTATCCATGCATCAAGGCATGGACTCCACAAGACCCCTGAACGTGTCCTGCATATGGTTTCTGGCAGCAGATCCTATAAGTCCTGCAAGTTTCAAGGTGGGGCCTCCATGGATTGGATGTGTTAGTCCAGCACATCACATAGATGCTCAATCGGATTGAGATCTGAGGAATTTGGAGGCCAAGGCAACACTGGATTAGCCTTCACTCCCCAATGAGCCTTGTGTGCCCATGACCCTGACGCCGGTTCACTGGTTGTCCTTCCTTAGACCATTTTTAGTAGGTACTAACCACTGTACCGGGAACATCCCACAAGACTTGTCGTTTTAGATCTGGCCCTTGTCAAAGCCTCTCAGATCTTTTCGCTTTTTTTTTTTCCTGCTTTCAACACATGGAATTCAAGAACTGACTGTTCTCTTGCTGCCTAATGTTTATCAACAGAAATGATCATTAAACACTGTGTTTTCTTCATCCTCCTGGATAATGAGAAGCACTTTATTTTCAGTCCAGTTTGTCACCTCTTTTTTGCATTTAAAAAGGCAACACACCGCACAATAATATTTAATTGCAGATCCGCAATGCTGACGAATGGAAAGAAGACATGATCTAGAGGGAAGTGGAATAATCCTGGATAAATAATTCATGTACTTTTCGAAATTTCCTATTTTTCAAAAATATTATGGAAAAGACTATGAGCCCTATTAACGACAGGCGCGATGCAAGTGTTTTTTGCTAGTTTCAGGCCGAAACAGTTATCATTTTCACGTCCAGCGCCACGTTGTTTAAATAGCAAAAACACTCACGCCCATCTGTTCGCATATGGGCGTGCTGGTCTGAAAACGAGGTGTGCATTGTTGGCACGTTGCTATTTCGACTGTGCCATTGACCAACAAAAACCTTGTCTAAAGTCAATAGCGCAGTATTTTTTGTTATTTAAAGGCAGCATTAGTAGTATGCGCCTATAGGCGGGTGCACAACACGCGTACAGTCTGCTTATTACACACACAGGGACGCGCAGCAAACATTTTTAAATATTAAAATAAAAGGATTCCTCTCTGGAGAAGCGTTCAGTCTTTCTGCTCGCAAATTCCGCCATGTAAATAGCAATCCGCCATGGTGCAAGCGCAACAGGTGAACGTAATCAGTAACCAAGGGAACATACTAGGGGCTAATCAAGACTAAACTGATCTGGAGACACAAGAGACAAACACACAGGAAGGCACGTTCTCGCGCAGTATTACAGTCCAAACGAGGAGGGAGGTGGGGGCTCTGGAGGAGGACGTGGAGCTAGTCTCAGCCTCAGACGACACGCCCACGGACCATTGGCTGAACATCTGATGCATATGGCACACTTATCTGGAAACACTTCAGGAGTTTCAAAGTCGTCATTTGATTGGTTGAATTCTACAGGATGTCCGCGAGACGTGTGTTTTGCATCCTTTAGCGGTCCGCCTGGAAACAAACTCCCTCGCGGAAGAAGAACGGCGTTGTGTTTACAACTGTGACAATGAGCGCTTACCAGGATCAACTAAACGCTGGATTTTCAAAAGTATGTGAAGTTCGCGGCTCCATTGTTGCAGTAAACTTGAAAAACATTCATGAATGAATAATTTGTAGATGCACGCCGGTCTGTTATTGCAGGGACATCTACTTTACATTTTCACGCCCCTAAACATGACGTGGAACAAAACGAACTGTGATTGGTTGCATTACATGTCAGTTAAATGTCCTCTTGGGCGGTCCTTGACCAATGAAAGCTGCGATGGAGTCCAGACCTTCTGCCGTCAGTCTGAAGATCTGGCTACGCGAGACTAACGTGGAGCAGGCAAAGGACAGGGAACCAGTGAAAGTGATGGTGGAAGAAACCAAGGCGGTGATGACGGTCGGAGGAGCCATGAGAAGGCAGGGACCCAGACCACAGCCAGGACGATGGGCCACAATGGAGTCGAGGAAGAAAGGAGCCATGGTGGAGATTTGGCTGACGAATCTAGGGCGCGACTGATAGAGACGAGGCCAATGAAAGCGGAGCCCTAGCTGCAGATGAAGAGCCAGGAGACCGGGCGACACATATCCTCTGGTGACAAAGATCCAATATCCTCTTCCAAATCATAATAATTAACAACACTGGGACGCACAGTGTTTCCACCTGTTCAGATTTACTGTGGGGCTCGGGCTTCGGGGCGATGGTTGGCTCAGTGCTCTTATCTGGCTTGTGCATTAAGGCAGACTCGAGCTCTCTGTCTGCGGTGGGCTCTGGCGCCGAATCCGTGCAGCCGGATGATAGCTGGCTGGGCTCTGGGTTCGGAGTGGTGAACGCTGATTCATTGTTCACCAGCACCCACTGCACAAATGCGGCGAAATCCCCTAGCGAGTTCGTCAGGCACTCCAGACCTAAAAAGTCCCAAATGTGGCCCTTCAGTGAACGGTCCTGCTCGAGGCAGAGCAGTTGGACAGCCGGCAGGTCCATAGGTGCAGGGGGAGAAAAAAAGAAAGAAAAAAAGCTGCAAAAATAAATCCAATCAAGGTTTTCTGTCTTCTCACAGTAGGTGGCTGTAGTAATCGCACAGAACTACTAAGAACTATCTTTAATAACAAATACTCAGGAATATTCAGGAAACATAGAAGTCATAAAGCACAACCACACAAACAGAAAGCCCCTCCTTCTGAAAAGCACAGTGTGCTCTGATTGGTCAGCTGGACCAGTGTGTTGTGATTGGCCAAGTGCTTTGAGAAATGTTTGGGAAATGTCACGTCTCTTAATATAACCGTGAGTTTCAACACACTACTAACGCAGCTCAACAAGGCCCCGTCCCTTTATTTCGCATGTGCCTCGGGTGAGAATTATTTAAATGAGGAATACTCAAAACTCAAAACTACAATGAAGGCAGAAACAGTGCGCACTGATATAGAGAATAACTCCCTTTGGAGTGACTTTGTAACTTTGCAGACATTTGCCATGCTCAAACAGCAACATTACACACAAAATGTGAAAAAAAGCATAATAGGACCCCTTTAAATGGAAGCATTTCGCTATTGCTTTCTTGCATATTCCTTGCAACAGTGCAGCTATTGCAGAAACTTGAAGACCAATAGTGATTTTGTCCCTCATATTTTTCTTTTAGTGTCTTAATGCGAGGAGTAATCCAATATAACAAGAATGTAGATGAAAACAAAGGTAGATAAATGGAAAAATGGAGGTGCAAGTTTATTTGTCATTAATGATACAGAGCCACATTACTATGGAAGTAGGGCAGTTGTGCTTTATCATTACCAGAATATAGTACAGATCATTGCAGTTCACCCCTGTTAAAACCAATCTCCTCTTTATGTGGATTAAACAGAATCAAAACCAAATAAATCCAGGTGAAATGATGGGGAGATTTGTGGGCCAATGAGTATGAGTACAGCTGATTGGCTGGATTGAGAACATGGCGGCACCACTGTGTTTGGAGTGAATGTGAGTTGTCAGGATTACTGACATAGGTGGGAATGTCACACACATGACAGAAAGGCAATCTCGGAAATACTGTGATGACAGACATGCACATTTTGGACATCAATATCAATTACTGTCCTCTGAACCCAAGCTCCAAATTATAGAAGGATTTGGGGTGTCTGAGCCCCTTAATTAAGATTTGAATCCATTCCCTAGTGACTAGTACACATGCTCTGATGTACCTCTTTTGAAAAAAGGGCTTAATTGTGCTGAATGTGCACTTGCAGTGTACTTCAAATATTCAAAGTAAAACTGTACGTGCAGATAATGTAGTATAATTAATGAAATAAAAGCCACTTAAGTGGACTTAAAAGTCCATGACATTCAATATAAATTACAAAGTGTATTTTATGTTGGAAGTTTGGCAGTAACTTTAACCACGATTCAAAGACAATAGAAGTATGAAATTATGAAATGAAATTACATATTAAGATGTACTTAAGTTCTACTTAAGTGGGTCAAAAAAGTTTACTGCAGAAATATTAATAGTAGTATGATAGTTTGCTCTTCCAATGTCAAGCACAGACTACCTGTGATAATTTGAAAGAGTCATTGTAGTTCAGGAGTCATCTGTATTCAGGCTTGTGGCATTTATTAAGGGATTAATATACACTGGTCAGGCATAACATTATGACCACCTTCCTAATATTGTGTTGGTCCCCCTTTGGCTGCCAAAACAGCCCTGACTCATCAAGACATGGACTCCACTAGACCCCTGAAGGTGTGCTGTGGTATCTGGCACCAAGATGTTAGCAGCAGATCCTTTAAGTCCTGTAAATTGTGAGGTGGGTTCTCCATGGATCGGACTTGTTTGTTCAGCACATCTCGATTGGATTGAGATCTGGGGAATTTGGAGGCCAAGTCAACACCTCAAACTCATTGTTGTGCTCCTCAAACAATTCCTAAACCATTTTTACTTTGTGGCAGGGCGCATTATCCTGCTGAAAGAGGCCACAGCCACCAGGAGATACCGTTTCCATGAAAGGGTGTACATGGTCTGCAACAATGCTTAGGTAGGTGGTACGTGTCAAAGTAACATCCGCATGGATGGCAGGACCCGAGGTTCCCTTTCAGTCGGTCACGTTCGACGTACATCGGACGTCACCGATGAATTGGGGATCACTTCTGGGAGCCCCTATCAGCTTCGAGTGTATAGAGAACGGGCCAATGGCCATTGGCGTGCGAGATTTGCATCTCGCGCTCCGCCCCGCATCGCGGGTATAAAGCGGAAGCGGATGCCGCGTACATTTGTCATTCACTTCGGAGCCAAACAGGTGTCCATGAAAGACTGTTCCTGCTTCAGCAGAGAGAAAGAGAGAGAGCGAGAGAAGAGGCTTTTGTGCTGGGGAGAAGGCACGTGCAGTGACAACCGCGAGCTCACCGAGATCGGTGAAATAACTGCTGTTCTTACAGCATCCTGATTGGTTCGGTGGGGACGTTCCACGGTGAGTGCATACACAGGCTGCACTATTTCCTGTGTTTTGTTGCGGTTGTTCCCTGGGTGCTTCAGCACGTTAAAAAAGCTTATTCTAAAAGAGCAACACGGGTGTGACACTGCGTCTTTTTCAAGATGTCATTCCACCCGTGCGTTTCTGGATGCGGTCGTTCCCTGTCACCAGCTGACGGTCACAATCGCTGCCTTACATGTCTGGGTATTCAACATGCTGAGGCAGCGTTTGTGGATAGCTCGTGTTCCCATTGCGGGAACATGACTATCTCGGCGCTTAGGTCGAGACTCGCCTACCTTCGGGAGGGTGGAGTCCCCTTACCTATGCCCCGATCTAGTGTTATTCCTTCCCAGCAGAATAGACCTACTTCGGCGAATAGCCAGGGTGACCTGAGGATCACGTTTAGGGCACACCCGCCGAGCCAGCCTCCGTGGGCCCCTAAACCCTCTGAAGTGCCACAGCCGGTTGAGCTTCCGGAGGAAGTCGCTGGCCCCTCCCGGGGTGGTCCAGCGGTGACCTTTGGAGCTCCAGCAGACGATAGGATGTCGATCGCTGCGTCGGAGGGGGAGTTTCAGTCCTGGCTAGAAATGGCTAACCCTGTCGAGCCCTGCGGTGTCAGACGTTGCGGCCGTCTGATGCCAGGCCTGCACCCGTATGCTTGTGGAACGTGTGTATAGGCTGGGTTCCATATGTAGCGGTCCCTTCAGCGACCCCATATGTGTATTCTCTACGGTACCTGCTACCCTACTCGGCTAGCCCCGTGTCTTTCCCTTGACAGAGCTCGCTCTGTCGTCTCTGGTGGTGTTCTTTCCCCCCTGGGACCAGGTTGGATCCACCCCAGAGACTGCCATATGTTGCACTACCCTGCTAGGTTAGTCCTTATGAGTATTCCACCTCTCCTCCCCTGAAGGACGTGGCTCCATGGCGATGGAAGGGCCAGCCTCCCTGGCGTGTTGGTAGGGATCCCCAATTCGAAAGGGAACGTCTTGGTTACATATGTAACCCTCGTTCCCTGAAGGAGGGAACGGAGACGTACCTCCCGTCGCCAGGTGCTGTGCTTCTGCTGAAGGGCCAAGTCACTTTTTCGGCTCCTCAGTTGGAAAAGCGAGGATGCGGTATTCCACTTCCGTATTTATACCCACGCTGCGGGGCGGTGCGTGGACGCATGCCAACGTTATTGGCTCGTTTTTATACACTCGAAGTAGATTGGTCTCTGAAAATGATCCCCCAATTCGTCGGTCAGTTCCGACGTACGTCTCCGTTCCCTCCTTCAGGGAACGAGGGTTACATACATAACCGAGACGTTTTTGTCAAAAACTACAACGTGCATAAGCAATTCTTCTATCACTTGTTTATATCACCACTTTCTTCACCTGTGTTTTGATCAGGATATTTAGTACTCTTTCAGAAGATGCGTAACAGCGCCCCCTACCGTTTAACAGTGAAAACATGGATTGCCAGAAAATTTCATCAATGGCGGGGAAAGAGTTCAATTATATAATTGCTGTAATGAGTACTCTTGGTTACACTTTATTTTAAGGTGTCATTGTTACAGTGTAATTATATATTTATGTACTGAGTAATAATAATTAACAACATGTACTTACTATAGGGTTAGGGTAGGATTAGGGTTTGGTTTAGGGTTAGTTGCATGTAATTATGCATAATTTACTGTTATTACTATGGTAAGTACATGTAAAATATGTAACAAGGTACTGTATGCTGAAGTGCACTTCACAAGGATACCCAGTATTATTAATTTTCATTCATCATTAGTCATTCAATTAAAAAAAAGTATCAAATAAAGTTTGTTCACACAACTATCTTAGCAGCATGGTAAAGTGTAACAGACAGAGCTGTTGCCTAGCGTGTACTCTCCGTCTAGATGTTTTAAATGCAAAAACGTGTCCTGTGTGAACGGCCCCTAAGAGCATAGCAGTCTATGTAGACAATAGACAGTCATGCAGCTTAATGGGGTTTTGAACAGAGCTGGTTTTGAGTTGTATGTATGTTATGTAACTGCTCTCTTCAGATTTCCCTTGCTGATATTTTGACAGTGCAGGATTTGAAGGGCACAAATCTCAGGTCTTAATCTGATGTTGGTGTGCCACACTCTGTTTGGCCTGAAGCAATGTGTGTGTGCGTGTGTGTATGTGTGTGTGTGAGAATGTGTCGCCTGGGCGGCACCTTAACACACATACACGGGCATACGCAAGTCCTGTTGGAATATATTAATCTTGGCATAACAGTATGTTTTCTAGTACGCACAGCGTTACATCACAGGCTTACAAGCCGACACAACATCTATGAGAAGAGGAGATTCCACACACACACCGTGTTATGAGTTATAAACTCAGACTTTAAAATCCCTCTCTTGTTGATAACCATTGCGTAACCCTGCACATGTGCATTCACTCTCAGACGTTCTTATAAGTAAAGGTCGACAAGAAAATGCATTCAGAATCAAATTGTCTTTTAAATTCTAATAAAATTCTTGAATTTGAATATATGGCACAAAAATGTAATGAATGAAGAAATTCATAAAACTGCTGTTTTTAATAATACATTTTAATTTCAGTATGAATTATCCATAAACGTTTATACACACATACAACACGTTTTTCTTTTTTCTTTTTTGAGAAAAATAATTCTAGCAAGCATTTAACTGACCAAACAAAGACCTTTTGTCAGGTTCGGTTGAGAGAAAAGGGAGCGAGGACTCAAATGCAGGAAGATGTGGTTTATTTAAATAATAAAATAAAACAAACACAAACAAACACCCACGAGGGGGAAAACCAAACTTGAAATAAACTTAACACCAGGAGCAGGAACATGAAACATACAGGAAACCGACGACATCAAACAACGATCCAGCACAGGACTGCAAACACAAGAAGACTATAAGGGTAACGAATCAGGCAGGAGATGAGGGAAAAAAGGTGGGGCCAATTAAACAATAACCAGATAACAAGATGGGCGGGGTGACAACGTCCTAGAAAGGACCAGGGAGGGACGGGAGGGACAGACCAGGGGGGGACGGGAGGGACAGACCAGGGGGGACGGGAGGGACAGACCAGTGCGGGACGGGAGGGACAGACCAGTGCGGGACGGGAGGGACAGACCAGTGCGGGACGGGAGGGACAGACCAGGGAGGGACGGGAGGGACAGGAGGGACAGACCAGTGCGGGACACAAAGTTCAGGGGGCCATGGCTGCGCACACAGTTCAGGGGGCCAGGGTGGCGCACACAGTTCAGGAAGCGGAGCCCTCTCTGGACTCTGGTCGCGGGCTGGAGCCCTCTCTGGACTCTGGTCGCGGGCTGGAGCCCTCTCTGGACTCTGGTCGCGGGCTGGAGCCCTCTCTGGACTCTGGTCGCGGGCTGGAGCCCTCTCTGGACTCTGGTCGCGGGCTGGAGCCCTCTCTGGACTCTGGTCGCGGGCTGGAGCCCTCTCTGGACTCTGGTCGCGGGCTGGAGCCCTCTCTGGACTCTGGTCGCGGGCTGGAGCCCTCTCTGGACTCTGGTCGCGGGCTGGAGCCCTCTCTGGACTCTGGTCGCGGGCTGGAGCCCTCTCTGGACTCTGGTCGCGGGCTGGAGCCCTCTCTGGACTCTGGTCGCGGGCTGGAGCCCTCTCTGGACTCTGGTCGCGGGCTGGAGCCCTCTCTGGACTCTGGTCGCGGGCTGGAGCCCTCTCTGGACTCTGGTCGCGGGCTGGAGCCATCTCTGGACGTTGGTCAGTGGCTGAAGTCAACTCTGGACGCTGGTCAGGGGCTGGAGCCCTCTCTGGACGCTGGTCAGTGGCTAGCAAGGCACCTGGGAGGCACGGGCAGAGCAAGGCGCCTGGGCGGCACGTCAGGGACGGCAGCAACCTCCGGGACGGTCTCTGGGCTTGGAACCACAGGACTCGGGACCACCGGACTTGGGACCACCGAACTCGGGACCACTGTACCTGGGACCACCGGACCTGGGTCAGCGACAGGAGTCCTCCTTCTCCTGCGCTTACGAGGGTGAGGCGCAGCCTCTCTAGTCGCCTCTGGGGTTGCTACGGCAGCTTCGGCCGCCCTTGGAGGAGTCACCGCCTCTCTGGCAGCCTTCTCCATCTGGTGGGCTAAATATTCCACTGCCGCCTCAAAGGATATAAAATCCAACCCTCTCATTACCACCCAATCAAACGGCTCATCCAGGGCGTAATTAAAAAGGTCCTTGAGCGCCCCGTCGTTGAGTCCTAGACCCTCCGCCGCTCTGCTGAATTGTTCAGCAAACCTTCTAGGCTCCGTCCCTTTGCTGACGGAGGGAACATAAGACCTCAAACTGAAGTATGCGCTGGTGTTGAAGGCACGGGACAGTGGGGGCTGGTGGATGAGGCGAACCCTTCTTCCGCTGAGTCCTCATGGTGGCTGGATCGTTATGTCAGGTTTGGTTGAGAGAAAAGGGAGCGAGGACTCAAATGCAGGAAGATGTGGTTTATTTAAATAATAAAATAAAACAAACAAACACAAACAAAACACCCACGAGGGGGAAAACCAAACTTGAAATAAACTTAACACCAGGAGCAGGAACATGAAACATACAGGAAACCGACAACATCAAACAACGATCTAGCACAGGACTGCAAACACAAGAAAACTATAAGGGTAACGAATCAGGCAGGAGATGAGGGAAAACAGGTGGGGCCAATTAAACAATAACCAGATAACAAGATGGGCGGGGTGACAAGAGAACAGAAACATGACATAATACCAAAACATGACAAACACACCACCTGCTACACAGGACCAGACAGACATGTGACACCTTTACAATGTTACAAAATATTTCTATTTCAAATAAATGCTGTTCAAAACAATATGTATCATGGTTTTCATGTATCAACTGTTTTCAACATTAATAATTAGAAATGTTTCTTGAGCACAAATCATATTAGAATGATTTCTGAAGGATCATGTGACACTGAAGACTGGAGTAATGATGCTGAAAATTCAGCTTTGATCACAGGAATTAATTATATTTTAAAATATATTAAAATATAAAACAGTTGTGACGTAACAATATTACTGTTTTTACTGCGTTTTTTATCAAATAAATTCAGCCTTGGTAAGACTTCTATCACTTCTATTTTCTGTTATCTGAAACATTCTTTTTGTTAGAAAATGTTAATATTAACTAACATTTTTAATTGAGTAACAGCTCTACAATGTTTATTTTTATAAAATATTTTTTAAGCTGACATTTTGTGGCACTGCATTGCAAAATTAAAGTTCTGTTTTGATACTATAAAAATTAAAGTTAATCATTGAGGAATAAAAACAATACATAAATAAATATAAATAACTTATATAATAATTTTTGTAGAACTAGTGTTGGACTAACTAAGGTTACACCTTATTTCGATGGTCCACTTTAGACATTCTACTAACTAAAAGTAACTTTGCAACTACATGTCAACTAGCAGTCTGTAGTGACTCGGCTACAGATGTTATTAAATTAAAATTAGCTCAATAGGGAATTATGGGTATTAATATTTAATTATTTATAATAAATTGTAACGGGTTATGATTAAATTATAAATCTCCAAATCACCCAAAAGGGAAATACCTAACCTAGATATTTATGCAAAATATACATGGTTAACAACAATGGATTGCAATTAACTACGAATATTAAATCATTACAGAATAACCTTTAAAGAATTCATTCAAAATTCATCCGTTCGTTTAACGAACGAACAGTACAATCTTTTATCAACTCTCATGAAGTTTTATTCTTTATCAAATCTTCGGGAAGGTTATCCTTCTGGCCACGAAGAATAAAACTTTCCGAACTATTAGTATATTAATTAAAGTATTCAAAGATACTTATGAGAGCTCGTAGCTAGATCTGAACATTAAAGTGACTATGTTCTGTGAGCGGCAACAATGACAATCAAACGTGGATACAATGGTTTTAATAACAATTGGGGGGGGTGGTATGTGTTGATAAGGGGAGAGATTGTGTCCTGATTGAAGTTCTCACAGGATTCTAACGGTGTTGTCTGTTCTACCTTGGACAATCCACAAAACTGTCCAAGATGCCATCTCCCTCAGAATCCTTGGCACCGGAACCTAATTTATATGCGTTTCTGACGTTTATAGTGGAATCGACTCATCTTTGATCCTGTCCAGAGAGACTCCAGATGCTACAAGTCATTAGAGTATTAGTAGACTGTTGGGTTAAGTGTAAGGGTTCGGGTTAGTTGGGTTAAGTGTAAGGGTTCGGGTTAGTAGAATAAGCTGACATGTAGTTGCAAAGTTACTTATAGTCAGTAGAATGTCTGTTGGGGAGCATCAAAATAAAGATTTAGCAGATATTAAACAGATTGCAATGACATACATGTCAACTAACGCTCATTAGAGAGTTTAACTCTTTCCTCGTCAGCGTTTTTTATTTTTATTTTTTAAGTTGGCTGTTCCCCGCCAGGGTTTTTGATCATTTTCACAAAAAAATTCATGGCCCCCGGAATATTTTGTTGTAGGAATATCTGAACATGCAATATATCAAAAGAAAGAACAGACCCTTTGCTTTTAAACTTTTATTTGCTTTTATTCTAGCTTAATGCATCTGCTTACATATGATATCGCTTGGTTCTGTTTCTTCTTCACCTGTGTTTTGATCAGGAGATTCTGTACTCTTTCAGAAGATGTGTCATAGCGCCCCCTACCTTATAACAGTGAAAACATGGAAAGCCGTCTTTGGCGGGGAAACGCTTTCTTCCTTAATGACAAGATAACTTGTCAATGGCAGGGAAAGAGTTAATATCTGCTGACGCTTTATTTTGATGCTCCCCAACAGGCATTCTTCTGACTATAAGTAACTTTGCAACTACATGTCAACTTCTACTTCTACTTCTACTAACCTGAACTCTAACACCTAACCCTAACCTAACAGTCTACAGTCTACTAATACTCTAATGACTGCTAGTTGACATGTAGTTGCAAAGTTACTTATAGTCAGTAGAATGTCTGAAGTGGACCATCCAAATAGTCCTCTGTTATGTGACTGTGTTGTATTTCATTTAATTGCAATTCAGAACACGAACTGAAGAGAGTCATTTACTAAAGTCTGTATTTTGCCCAACCCTGTTCTCTAAAATGTTGACCCTTCGATCCAAGAATGAGCTGTAAACTGCAAATATCGCTTCTCTCCAGGTTGTGTTGTGTTGTGTAAACTTTCCCTTCTGATTTCTCGGTATTGACTTCCCCGTCTCGCTGTTTACTTCATTCGTACATCCTCCTTCTTTAAATACCACTGGGATTCAGGCTTATGAGAAGCCCGAGACTGGGGCTGTTTGATTTGCTCAGGTCTTTCTAATGTGCGTGTCCTGAGGGAGTGAACGGATGAAGGAGCACTAACAGTTCTTCATAATCCCTCATTCCAATTCTTCTCCAGCGCTGACTGCGCCATCAGTGACCCAGAGATGCTCACATACTGTACTACAGCACTGCTGAAACTAGCACCTGCCAAGAGTACAACATTGATACTGACTGAATGACAGAAAAAAAAACTGAATCATGGTCATAGAAGTAAAGGATATTGTACAGTCAGCTCAGCTGAACGTCATTGTAAAACAGTCCCTGACGTGTCTTCTTGACGTTTGTGTTTTACTGCATTCATATTTATATCCCTGCTGAAAAGACCAGCTTTGACCACAATCATTTCCTTTGCTAGTTCAGGCTGTTTCTGAAATTACAAATAGCCTGAAGGTGACAGCGGTGGCATATGTAACCGAGGCTAGGGATGGAGATATTTTAAAAAATACTGATGGTTTAATAGTGACAGCAAGTGTAATGGGATACAGGCAGCTGTCATTCATGACACATTTCATAAACTCTAGACGTCAGTCAAGCTTTTTTTTCCCCCATATCTGTACGATGATGATGTTCATTAGTTTATGTATCTTGCCAGGTGTATTGTAAACTTCCCCCAATGATATCAGTAGGGATGTGCCCGAAGCCTAATTCCGAATTCGGAAAGGCACAGAAAATGAATAACGCATTCTACGGAGCCCCTAAAGGGACATGGTTAGGCTTGTTGCAGTATTTAGTTTCATTACAGTACATCAGATTTCACTTATCACGTGAAGATAGTAAAGAGAAATGGCTGACGATTTCAGGGGAATTGGATTTGGTGTGCAACAGATCCTGAGCGTTATTGACAAATATCTTATCTTGTAAACGCGTAGTACGCGTGATCGCGAAAGTAAAAAGTGAGCGTGCATTCAAAAGGAACTTCAATACCCTGCATCTTGATAGCAGCTCCCTGATACAATATAATTATCCAACTATATAATTGCGAGAGAACGCAAAAGCATTGAAATATATTCTTCCTCCCATCTCATAATTTTTTTCCATCACCATGTCACTTTATGGGCTCCATAGAATGCGGCATTTCCTTTCTGAACACGGTATTTCAGGCACATCCCCAGATACCAGAGTCAGAAATTACATCATTAGCTGTTGTTTATGATAGAGGTTGATTAATAGATATGTAAGGCAAAAACAGTGCTCTAAACCTCACTCCCAGCCGGGGTCACGGCACCACTGTAACCATTTCCGCTTAGACCGCTCCCGGCGGGGCTCGAACCAGCGATAGTCGTTATGGCTTGGACCATTAGTCTTTTCCGCTTGAAAATACGGAATAGTAGAGCGATAGTCATTTCCGCTTGGACCGTTCCAGGCGAAGCTCAAACCAGCGATAGTCATTATGACTTGGACCGTTAGTCTTTTCCGCTTGGAAATGCGGAATAGTACAGCGATAGTCATTTCTGCTTGGACCGTTCCAGGCAGGGCTCGAACAAGCGATAGTCATTATGGCTTGGACTGTTAGTCATTTCCGCTTAGACTGTCTAGTCAGGGCTCGAACATGCAATAGTCATCATGGCTTGGACCGTTAGTCATTTCCGCTTGGAAATGTGGAATAGTAGAGCATAAGTCATTTCCGCTTGGAAATGCGGAATAGTAGAGCATAAGTCATTTCTGCTTGGACCGTTAGTCTTTTCCGCTTGGAAATGCGGAATAGTAGAGCGATAGTCATTTCCACTTGAACCGTTCCAGGCGGGGCTCGAACCAGCGATAGTCATTATGGGTTGGACCGTTAGTCATTTCCGCTTGGAAATGCGGAATAGTAGAACATAAGTCATTTCCGCTTGGACTGTTAGTCTTTTCCGCTTGGAAATGCGGAATAGTAGAGCGATAGTCATTTCTACTTGGAAAGAGGTGGGGCTCAAACCAGCGATAGTCATTATGGCTTGGACCGTTAATCATTTACGCTTGGAAATGCAGAATAGTAGAGCGATAGTCATTTCCGCTTGGACCGGTCCAGGCGGGGCTCAAACCAGCGATAGTCATTATGGCTTGGACTGTTAGTCATTTCCGCTTGACCCGTTCCATTCGGGGCTTGAACCAGCGATAGTCATTATGGCTTGGACTTTTAATAATTTTTACGCTTGGACCGTTCCAGTCAGGGCTCGAACCAGCAATAGTCATCATGGCTTGGACCATTAGTCATTTCCACTTGGAAATGCGGAATAGTAGAGCATAAGTCATTTCTGCTTGGACCATTACAGACGTTTCACACTGCAAGCGTGAGCAGTGCGTGAGCTTCACGCCAGCGTAACTACACTGTCACTGCAGCTGCAGACGCGCGAAAGTATTCACACTGGAAGCGTTTGTACAGCGTCACAGCAGCGGCTCCAACGCTACATATAATGCTCACTTATATAAGTGAGTATTTCTTTATAAAGACAACTAGACTATATTTGTTTTTAGAAGTTGGTCATTTATAAACCTGATAGTCTTGAAAGTTTGTTAACATGGGGAGGTGTAGGCTACAATATTCGCATGTTAATGGTAAACAACAAACACAATCAAAAGAAAACAGCTCCGATCATGTCGTTTCCGATATGTTTACAAGACAGCAAACAAAAAAACTCTGCAGACAAAAAAAAAAATAATAATTTGATTTGGGTAGTGCTAGAGCCTATATATGCTACCTGTCTGTGTATTACAAAAGAACGTTTATATATTATATATTCTGGCTAGCTTACTTTTTTATATATAATACATTATACCCAGACTGAGTAATTAAAAACAAGTTTAAATGGGTAAATCTTCTATAAATACTTTGATTCTTTATTTTATTTTCTGATATACTACAGTTCTTGTTAAAACCCACTAGACATGCTTACTCTGTGCATTTTGAGCACTTTTGTGTGAAATCATATTAATTTTGTCCATCAAAAGTGTGATTTCTCTTTAATTGAGCGTCAGCAGTGCAGCAAAAATAGGCTCGGCGCCGAAACCCCCGCTTCACTGCTGCTCACTTGATGCTCATGCGCTGCTCCTGCTGCCGGTGTGTATGCACTCATTGGTTAACATGCACGCCGCAAAAAATACGCGCTGCTCACGCGCCGCTCACACTTGCAGTGTGAAACGGCCGTTAGACTTTTCCGCTTAGAAATGCGGAATAGTAGAGCGATAGTCATTTCCACTTGGACCGTTCCAGGCGGGGCTCGAACCAGTGATAGTCATTATGGCTTGGACTGTTCGTCATTTCCGCTTGGAAATGCGGAATAGTAGAGCATAAGTCATTTCCGCTTGGACCGTTAGTCTTTTCCGCTTGGAAATGCAGAAATAGTTGAGCGATAGTCATTTCCGTTTTGACTGTTCCAGTCGGGGCTCGAACCAGCGATAGTCATTATGACCTGGACTGTTAGTCACTTCCGCTTGGACAATTCCAGGCGGGGCTCGAACTACCGATAGTCATTATGGCTTGGACCGTTAGTCATTTCCGCTTGGACCATTCCAAGTGGGGCTCAAACCAGTGATAGTCATTATGGCTTGGACCATTAGTCATTTCCGCTTTAACCGTTCCAGTCGGGGCTCAAACTAGTGATAGTCATTATGGCTTGGACCATTAGTCATTTCCGCTTTGACTGTTCCAGTCGGGGCTCGAACCAGCGATAGTAATTATGGCCTGGACTGTTAGTCACTTCCGCTTGGACCATTCCAGGTGCGCGGGTGTGTGCAGATCATGAGCTGATTTCCCTCACCTGTCGCTTGTTCCCTTTCTCCCTTATATTCTCTGCTGTGTCTGCCCCTTGTTGTCAGTAGATTTCGTGCTGTTGTATCATGTACGGTTGTACCTGTGCTGCGTGTCTTTGTGTCTTACCTTCATCTGCTGCTGTGCCAAGGACGCCTAGAGGAGGAGTCTTACAGCTGGCCGTGTGCTCGCTATCCTCAGTCTCATTCCCCGTCCCGTTGGGCATTGCACCTGAGGTGGTCTCCACAGCCTGTGTCCGCAGGTGTCTGTACGGACGGCTCTGGAGTTGTTACACCAGCTTTCTGTTCGTGTGTGTGTCACTATACACATTGGATGTTTATTGGGTTTTCTGTTGTGCCTAATAAACTGTTGCACGAATCCTCTGCATTTGAGTCCTCTCTTCACATGCGTGACACTCGTGTTGTTCCATGTTTCAGTTGGCTGTTTGCTTATGCTGTGTTTGTAGCCACTGGTGAATGATCTGAGGTTTAGACGGCTCAGTTTATGCTAAGATGGCATTGTTCTGCTGATGTCTGTCTCCTGCGAGAGCCATGCCTGACCATGTAATTGCATAATTGCAGAGGTGTTCAATCTTGCACCTGAAGGACCACCCTCCAACAGAGTTTAGCTCCAACCCTAATTAATCACACCTGAACCAGCTAATCAGGATCACTAAAAACTTCCAGGCAAATGTGTTGGATCTAAACTCTAAATAGTGGCTCTCCAGAAGAAGGATCGGACACCCCCATGTATAGTAATACATGTGTATTGGAAGGTTTGAAAGCTGTAAAGTTATTACTTGAACATATAATGTTCAAGTGCTCTGGCTCTATGTTCGAAACTATATATATTTAATGTTTATCTAAAATTATTTTCATTGGTAATTGACAACATGCCACAGATAGAGCTTAAGTTGTATTTAACCCAGACAAAGTGAGATTTAAAAATCAGCAGCTAGACAGCGCAAGCTCAGATGTTGCTACTGATTCGTGTTCTTTCCCCTTCATATGCTAATTTGTTCTGTTGAACTGAGTGTATGTCTGATGTAGCTGTCATTACAGAGATAAAAGTGTTGTCAAGGGATTAGTTTACGTAGCGCAGCTGTGTGTGTGTGTGATCATCGGCCAGGGTCAGGCATCGGACAGGCTGGTGGGTGATACGAGGGGAACTGACCTGTGAGAGCACACAAAGAAATAGACTGACTGTGATGATGGGATTGTGGGATATCCCTGTAGAGGTCATAGGAACAGACTGCTGTGTTTGAAAGTTTGCTGTGTCATCATTTATTCATTCTAAGTCTTGATGAAACGGAAGTAGTGACAGACCTTTTGTTCCATATTGTGCTGTACATCCGAGTGTAACAGATTATCGAAAAAGAAAAAATGCAGGTCATTGACTTGGTTCTGTACATTGGTTGTTGATTGGATGTTGAGATGTGGGCACTGCGCTTTAAAATGGAGGCAGATGAACGTAAGCTTGCAGGGGCTGAGTTTAAGCAGGCTAAATTAAAGTCCTGCATACATCACCAGAGAGAAACCGTTGTTTTACTGTAAGATCCAGTTATGAAATTGTGATACTAATACTCTATTAATCCTGTAATGAGAGTTAGTTGACATGTAGGTGCAATGTTAGATTGGTCTATTCTGCTCTAAATGGTCAGATGGGCCAGTCTGTTGTGATTGGTCTACTCTGCTCTGATTAGTCACATGATCTAGTCTGTTGTGATTGGTCTACTCTACTCTGATGGATCAGATGGCCTAGTCTGTTGTGATTGATCTATTCTGCTCTGATTGGTCAGATGACCCAGTCTGTGGTGATTGGTCTAGATTGGTCAAACAGAAAACTTTTTATGCGTTTCCAACTACTGGCCTGGCATGAATAATACAGTTTTTAGTCATTTTAATGGATCAGTGTGAACAGGGATCGCTTTGACAACGTTGTCGTCTGTACGCAAAAAACATAAAGGAAAAACGTTTCTGTTTTTAGTACATCGTTGTCGTGTAAATGTACCCAAACGCACCCATCATTGTTGTGTAAACGTTTGAAAGATCCTTGGAAGGCAGTCTTCGTTTCACATCCTTCATTCGGCCTATTTTGAAGGATGCATTGGATGTATCCTTCACAGCCTTAAATCACCCACAATCCTTTGCACACATTCCAATTCACGAAAATAAACTAATGGAAAATGAGTCGGTACTGAGCTTGTCTGAGTTTATTATGAAATGTAAGACAAAATAATGTTTTAGGACAGAAAAAGCATAGATGATATCTTTTGTTTTGCTGTAAATAAATCACTAACACTAAACTGACAATAATGTAAGCCACTGGGAGACTGCAGACAGCTGTCATTCACTGTATTGCATTAATAGAAAGCCAATTAATATAAAGATTTGTGATTAAGTTTTAATAGTATTTTTGTGTCGTGACCGTGGGGGGCGGGAACGTGTGTGACATAGCCATGCACACTTAGGCCCCAATCAGACAGAACGCGTTTTTTTGCCATGAGAGGTGCCTTTTTAATATTGTTTTCTATTGACAGTGAGCGTTTTGCGCGCTGTTTATGCGCCCCGGGCGCCTCGCGTTTTAGCCGCCTGCTGTGCCTCGTGTTTTTGTAGGAGCCTTCTGAGCGCCTGAAGTTGAAAAAAACCCAGCTCTAAACAGAAAAGCGCCCGACGTCATTCGCGTTTTTTTCCATTGTCCAGTCGAATGAATGGAGAGGTGGGCCTTCCGTTGTGGTGACGATTACCTTGATTAGACTGACAGGATAGCTGATTCGGGGGTAAAAAAACACAGCACACTGCTCTTTTCTAATTTAAAAAACGCCAACCAAAAAAAAGGCAGTGCGGTGGGCCTCACATTTTAAACCTGAAAAACGCGTTCCCTTTCGTTCAGTCACTCCGAGTAACGTCAGTGACTGACGAATGGGGGTTTCGCCTAGAAGCCTATCATCTTCAAGATCTAGAAAACGCCCAATGGCACTGCCAATGCCATGGGCATGCGGAATTTGCATAGCGTAACTCCGCCCCACAGTGTGGGTATATAAGGAAGTACGCTGGCAACATCGCATTATGTTTCTGCTTCGGAGCCAAGATCATCTATCTCTTCACTCCTTAAGCCTTTTGAGTATATCGTCAAGCTTCTTCGAGACAAGCAGCTCTCCAGTTGGTGTTGGTGTGACGGCGCGTTCCAGATCGCATAATGCCTGCCTGCTGATCTGTGCAGTGATCTGCAACAGCTGTGTGTGTGTTCCCTGGGTGCTTCAGCACTCTGCAGGGCTTTCTCTCACAAAAAGAGCTTGCGCGTGGCACGTCTTTTTAAAGACGGTTCGCCCGTGCACTTCTGGGTGCGGTCAATTTCTGTTGCCATCTGATGGGCACAATCACTGCTTGACGTGTTTGGGCTTCAGCACGCTCAAGCAGCGTTTGTGGATGAGTCATGTTCTCACTGCGGGAACATGACCATCGCGATGTTGCGGTCGAGACTCAATGACCTCCGTAAAGGAAAGAGAGTCCCCTCTGCCTCACCCCAATCTACCGTCTCCGAGAGAGATGGTACTTTGGCTGGTGGCCAGGTTGACCCGAGGGTTACGGTGTGGAATAAATCCCGACGATCATTCCTCGGGCCACACCCCCCTCTCGCACACCGCTACCCGCGAGTGGTCGGACTTAAACAGCGGGACCGTCTGCGGACACCACCTCGCTGCCCCACCCAGGGTACGTCTGTGGTTCGCATTACCCCGCTGGTGCAGTTTTTGCAGCGGAGGTCGCTACCCTGCTGGCAAAGGGTGCGATCGAGCCTGTCCCTCCAGCCAAAATGAAGTCCGGCTTCTACAGCCCTTACTTCATTGTACCAAGAAACTGGTGGGAACAGCTTACGAGCACGCGTGCAGTCACTGCTGACTTGTCTCCGTCAAATCGAGAGCAAGAGTGCGATTCCACTGAAGTTATTTCAGAGGCTCCTGGGGCATATGGCATCTGCAGCCGTGGTAACGCCGCTCAGATTGCTTCATATGAGACCGCTTCAGCACTGGCGTTACTCGGAGTGACTGAATGAAAGGGAACGTCTCGGTTACGTATGTAACCCTCATTCCCTGAGGAGGGAACGGAGACGTAACATCCCTCTGCCACTTCCGCTGTACCGCTGGAACGGCCGGGAGTTCAGTCTTGGCTCCTCAGCAGGTAAACATAATGCGATGTTGCCAGCGTACTTCCTTATATACCCACACTGTGGGGCGGAGTTACGCTATGCAAATTCCGCATGCCCATGGCATTGGCACTGCCATTGGGCGTTTTCTAGATCTCGAAGATGATAGGCTTCTAGGCGAAACCCCCATTCGTCAGTCACTGACGTTACATCTCCGTTCCCTCCTCAGGGAACGAGGGTTACATACTTAACCGAGATGTTCTGTCTGATCGGGGCCTTACTAGAAAGTCTCATTTTAGCATTTAATTGCTACAAGCCTCAGAAGGACTAGACTAGGAAGGACGCAGTCTCGGTAGGATGCAGCCTTCTGTTTGAGAAGCAGCCTTCCGTTTGAGAAGCACCCTCTATAGGACAGTGGCCCTCCAAGAGCAGGATTGGACACCCCTGTCTTTGTGGGAGCTCTCAAATCAAACGTTTGGCATCAGTGACATCCACTCATTAAGATTTTGCCAAGTAAGACATGTTTCTGGATCAACATATTTTGTTGATCCTGGAACAACATTCCGGTCTGAAAATTGAGTCTTAACCCTATCCCTATACCCCAAAACCTAACCCTACCCATTACTTATCCCTAATATCGGAGGGAAATGATGATTGTCCCTCAAATATGAAAGATGTTGATCCAGGAACATAATGTACATTAAGGTACTATGGTGTTCTCTGTACAGCTGCTTTGAAACATTAAGTACAGCAGCTCTATAATTCAACGGGAATAAAATGAGAGAGCACATAAGCAAGACAGGACGTGTTGGAGTAGAGACACAGAGAGGTCAGGATAATGGGCATGTTTTTATGTTTGTCAGATGAGGTGTGAGATAAGAGCACAAAGATAATCCCCTCTTACCACCTCAATGTGTGCATGTGTGTAATCACATCCAATTACAAGTGTTGTTCCAATTATGTGTGAATGCAGACTCCTGAGCACATTAAAGACGACTGTAAATCATGACTCGTGCTCTAATTTTTTAAACCGCCTGGTAGTAATATACTGCGGGTATGCTCTTTCTCTCTCTCAGCACATTCTTGGCTGCGTTTCATATCTCATCCAAAACCAAGTAGAAAAAAATCACTGCAGTGTCCACAAGTCAGTTTTGATTCATGGAGAATTAAAGGCAGGAGCCATAACTCAATATTATCCCATAATACACACATCTATATCTAGTTCCACTCTATGTGCTATAAAGTGGTCACACCATACATTATTTATTTTTCCTCCACGTCAACTTATATATTGTTTGCAAGGGTTCTTTTGTGCCAAAATTTAGATTTATGACATTTTTGTCACCCTCCTAGACCCTGTGAATTAAACCAAGGAGGTCTACAGTACCTAAAGAAAGCTATCTGTTACCATTCCCATTCATCTCAGTGGCAGTTGCTCACCTGGCACAATGTAGTTTGCATTGCAGCATCCTTCAATAACAGCAGCTCTGCATCTGGTTTTCACAGCACAAAGAACTTTAACCCTTAAATGCATGAATGTTTCACCAATCATTTGTACATATTCGGGTCTTTAGTGACCCGGATCTATATCTAACACAGATGGATCTCTACCTGTCGCGATGATATAAAACTCCCCTGATATTAGAGTAACAATTACAGAAGAATCAAATAAAGCATATTTTGTTTGCTTTTGGAGCTTGGAAGGGTTCAGTTTGAGCAGATGTTTTATACCATCATCACTGTCCTCGTCAGAGCTCATTTCCCAGTACATTCAGCAAATAATAGTTTTAAAACTATGTTTCGGATCGCGAATATGAGCTTCAAAATCAATATTTTGTTTGCTGACAGCGTCTTCACCTGATCCACCATCAAGTGACAGTGACACTAATATTTGATTGCATTCAGTACTTGCTCTGCTGTAAATCACTGAGCCATTTCAAGTTTTGCTGATGATACTTCCTATTCTTTTGTTTTCTGCCTGAATGAAACGTCACTTCATCGTGTATCAGACATTGCCACCTTGTGGAATAAAGGTGAGTTGCACTTATTCCGACATCAAAGATTCAATTATTGCTGTGCAGAAAAAAAATATACGTACACTGTTACACACCTCGGGTCATTAGCGACCCTATACAATTTTTTACAATAAATGAATGGGAAAACAGGCATTCTTTTATAATTTTATGAGTTTTTTTCTTGTTATATTGTTTATAATTAATTGATTGAGGAATACTAAGTAGGTTGATGTCTAACTTTAAAAATGAATGAGGAGGAGGATATTGAATGACGTCCCAGGTTGATAAAGACCCGAGGTATGCATTTAAGGGTTAATCTGACAATATCATGCCTTTAATGAATTAACGGCAGAGTAATAATTAACTAACTGTTTCCCAGTCATCGGTTTTTATCATCATTGTATTTTCATTTTTTATTTATTTTTATTGCCAACCAGAAGCAGCATTTTTGATCATATTCACAAAACTTTCATGACCCAGAGAATATTTTGTTGTATGAATATGTAAACAGTCAATATATCAAAAGAGACCAGAGCATCTGCTGATACAATGCTCAGACAATCCTGTTTTTGTCAAAAACAAAATTAACAGATTGAGTAGATCGAGTCCATCAACACCCCCAAAGCTTGTGCAGTCGTGTATCTTTTCATGGCTTTCTACATTTCTTTCACTAACGTTAGGCAGTTTTGATTTCTATGTTGTTGAATATTTGATGATCATGTTTAGCTTACTTGTGCATAAACAACTTCTATCTGCTCCTTGTGATTTATGCAAATATTCTTCTTCGCTTGTTTTTGGATCCGGCGATGCTGTACTATTTCAGATGATCTGTAACAGCACCCCTACCGTATAACAGTGAAAACATGGATTGCTGGAAAATCTTGTCAATAGCGGGGAAAGAGTCAAAAGATATTTATCGTTTCATTTGTGCCTGTATTACACACTTGTCTGTATTCACAGTGTTATTAAATCCATGTTGTTGTAGCCACATTTCGTTATGCTTTTTACGAGGCGTGTGTTGATGAACCCATGGCTCCTGCACAGAGTGTAGAGTCTTTCTGTCATTACCTCACGTCCTGCCACCCGTCGAGCTCTTGGATTGGCTGCAGCTCACAGCGGCCGGGCTCTCTGACCACACCCAGCAGTAGATGCGTGAAGAATGAGGGAAATCAAGCAGAATACAGCACAGAACACAGAATAACAGAGAGAAGGATGACCCTGGCCTGCCTCCCTATGGGTGATGAGGGAATGATGTCATTTCTGTACTATTACAGGGCAAGAGTGGATTGATCATTGTAATAATGTGTCCTGCTCTCTAAATGAAAATGTAAAGAATGTACACATGCTCAGTAAGTTATATAACACAAAGGAAAATAAGTTGTCTTCTGCACTGTGTTAGTGTAGTATCATTGACCTACTGTAGATTTTAATGCTCAAACTGCTACTTTTGAATTATTTTTTAATTATTTTTATTTTTATATTTTCTGTTTTCATTGTAATTTTACAGTATATATATATCTATATCGTTTCAATTTTAGAGAGTGTTTACATGACACCGTTTTCTATCCTTTTTTATCCTTTTTGGGGGCCTGAAAATGCAAACTTTTGAAAACAGGCTTCAAAGTGCAAGTTATCGGGCCCTATTTTAACAATCTAAGCGTATGGTCTGAAGCGCACGGCGCAGGAGCACTTAGGGCGTGTCCGAATCCACTTTTGCTAGTTTAACGACGGGAAAAATGGTCTGTGCACTTGGCGCATGGTCTAAAAGGGTTGTCCCTATTCTCTTAATGAGTCATGAGTGTGTTTTGGGCGTAACGTGCAATAAACCAATCAGAGTCTCATCTCCCATTCCCTTTAAAAGCCAGTTGCGCTTGCACCATGGTGGATTCACTATTTACAAACCCAATTCCAAAAAAGTTGGGACACTGTACAAATTGTGAATTAAAAAGGAATGCAATAATTTACAAATCTCATAAACTTATATTTTATTCACAATAGAATATAGATAACATATCAAATGTTGAAAGTGAGACATTTTGAAATGTCATGCCAAATATTGGCTCATTTTGGATTTCATGAGAGCTACACATTCCAAAAAAGTTGGGACAGGTAGCAATAAGAGGCCGGAAAAGTTAAATGTACATATAAGGAACAGCTGGAGGACCAATTTGCAACTTATTAGGTCAATTGGCAACATGATTGGGTATAAAAAGAGCCTCTCAGAGTGGCAGTGTCTCTCAGAAGTCAAGATGGGCAGAGGATCACCAATTCCCCCAATGCTGCGGCGAAAAATAGTGGAGCAATATCAGAAAGGAGTTTCTCAGAGAAAAATTGCAAAGAGTTTGAAGTTATCATCATCTACAGTGCATAATATCATCCAAAGATTCAGAGAATCTGGAACAATCTCTGTGCGTAAGGGTCAAGGCCGGAAAACCATACTGATCTTCGGGCCCTTAGACGGCACTGCATCACATACAGGAATGCTACTGTAATGGAAATCACAACATGGGCTCAGGAATACTTCCAGAAAACATTGTCAGTGAACACAATCCACCGTGCCATTCGCCGTTGCCGGCTAAAACTCTATAGGTCAAAAAAGAAGCCATATCTAAACATGATCCAGAAGCGCAGGCGTTTTCTCTGGGCCAAGGCTCATTTAAAATGGACTGTGGCAAAGTGGAAAACTGTTCTGTGGTCAGACGAATCAAAATTTGAAGTTCTTTTTGGAAAACTGGGACGCCATGTCATCCGGACTAAAGAGGACAAGGACAACCCAAGTTGTTATCAGCGCTCAGTTCAGAAGCCTGCATCTCTGATGGTATGGGGTTGCATGAGTGCGTGTGGCATGGGCAGCTTACACATCTGGAAAGGCACCATCAATGCTGAAAGGTATATCCAAGTTCTAGAACAACATATGCTCCCATCCAGACGTCGTCTCTTTCAGGGAAGACCTTGCATTTTCCAACATGACAATGCCAGACCACATACTGCATCAATTACAACATCATGGCTGCGTAGAAGAAGGATCCGGGTACTGAAATGGCCAGCCTGCAGTCCAGATCTTTCACCAATAGAAAACATTTGGCGCATCATAAAGAGAAAGATGCGACAAAGAAGACCTAAGACAGTTGAGCAACTAGAAGCCTGTATTAGACAAGAATGGGACAACATTCCTATTCCTAAACTTGAGCAACTTGTCTCCTCAGTCCCCAGACGTTTGCAGACTGTTATAAAAAGAAGAGGCGATGCCACACAGTGGTAAACATGGCCTTGTCCCAACTTTTTTGAGATGTGTTGATGCCATGAAATTTAAAATCAACTTATTTTTCCCTTAAAATCATAAATTTTCTCAGTTTAAACATTTGATATGTCATTTATGATGTATTCTGAATAAAATATAGAAATTTGAAACTTCCACATCATTGCATTCTGTTTTTATTCACAATTTGTAGTGTCCCAACTTTTTTGGAATCGGGTTTGTACATGGCAGAATTTGTGACTGGAAAGAATGAACGCTTCTCCAGAGAGGAATCCTTTTATTTTTAATATTTAAAAATGTTTGTGTGCTGCTGCACATCCCTGTGTGTGTAATAAGTGTACGCGCATTGTGCACCCACCTATAGCACAAATAACACAAAAAATACTGCGCTATTGACTTGAGACCTGGTTTTTGTTGGTCAATGATGCAGTCGTTTTCAGTTCCTCAAAATAGCAATGCGCCAACAATGCTCCTGAACACACCTCGTTTTCAGACCAGCACGCCCATGGGCGAACAGATGGACGCGAGTGCATTTGCTATGTAAACAACATGGCGCTGGACGTGAAAATGATAACTGCGTCGGGCTGAAACTAGCAAAAAACACTTGCGTCGCGCCTGTCGCCGCATTGCGCCGGATGTATGATAGGGTCCATAGTCTCCGTTTAACCCTTAAAGACCGAGACAGCCGCCCGCGGCTAAAAATAATCGTTCTAAAATGTTTAATAACTTTTAAACAGCTAATCCAATCTGTATGCTGTAAAATGCACCGTAAAGAGGAGAATGTCAGCTTTTCAGAAGTATCACATTTCTCACAATTGATCGAGACGCTCCGTAGTGAGCGTGGATGCGTCATCAAAATCTGCAGCATTGATTCGTCAAGGAAACGGGGGTTGTGGGAACATGTGGGTTGTTCCCCTGAGCCAAACAGAAACGGTTGCTGATCATTAGTCCCACCCCCCCCCCGTGCCCAGATTCATTGAAACTGTCATCAATTCAACCAATAAACATAGTGTTTGGTCTTTTGAACCACCAATCACCAATCAAAAAATTAACGTGAAAGTGGGTGTGTATTTGCGTGCATGAAAATAAACCGAAATAAACGCATGCAGAGCACTTTCTCACAGAGCACAGCACACAAAAGTCAGTATATTTCTCTATTTGTATGTAGTTTGTGTTTTACACCATTTTCACTGTATATTTTCCTCAATTTGTATTTGAGAAGATTATTTGCACCGTTTGTTCATTTACACTCAGTATATTTTATTGCACGGTTTGTTGTCACAACTTGTTACATTGTTTGCATTTGTTGTTCATGTTCAAATGATAACATATTTCTCTGAAGAAAAATGTTTGCTTCAGTGTTCTGTTATTATATAACAAAACATAACATCTACATTGTCAGTAAATAAAATACACCTGTTTTCACTCAAAAACACCTAGAATAATATTATAATAAATGGCTATAACTTGCTGAGGGATTGTTACATGTAGACAATCTGAAATTTCATCTGGAAGTCTAAAACAACCTAGTCTAACTTTCTAAAGGAAAAAATCCAAACTTCATGAAGTTCTGTTTGAGTTCACAGTAAAAACACCGCATTTTTGCTGCCGTTTTTCTTAAAATTCTATTAAATTAATCCATTCTCAGACTAAATAAATGTAAAATTGGGACTTCAAATGAGCTAGATGGAAACTTCAGGTTCTCCTGTTTAAAATTATATATGGCACTTGATGTTAACTGCTAAAATGGGTGAGAAAAACAAAGAAAAGTAGAGGCAAGTCGGGCTCCCCAAAAATGTTCTAGGTCTTTAAGGGTTAAACTACAAAAATGTGAATTTGTGAAAACGCTGACGTCATGCGCATGCGTATTACATGTTCTCTCTATAGGCGTGTAGTGTTTCTTTACAAAGTGACATCGCCACCTACTGGCCCACTACTTTTACTGATCCATGTGAACGGGGATCGTTTTGACGTTGTTGTCTGTACACAAAACTTTTCAAAAAACGTGAAGGAAAATTGGGTTACACTTTAGATTAGGGTACAGTTCTCACTATTAACTAACTATTAACTACGAATTTTGTCTCATTAAACTCCTAATTACTGCTTATTAATAGTTAGTAAGGTAGTTGTTAAGTTTAGGTATTGGGTAGGATTAAGGGATGTAGAATATGGTCATGGAGAGTAAGGCATTAATATGTGCTTTATAAGTACCAATAAACAATATCCTAGTAATATGCATGCTAATAAGCAACTAGTTAATAGTGAGAACTGAACCCTAAAATAAAGTGTTACTGAACATTTTTTTCTGTTTTTAGTACGTCGTTGTCATGTAAACGTGCCCCTGGTTTTAGTTATTTTAGTACATGTTACCTTGCCCATTATGCTGGGTACACACAAAAAGATTTTTAAACTCTTATAAGAGTTTCAAAATGTGAGAGACCACAAACATGACTATAAGAAATCATAGATTTAACCGTTTTGTTCCTCTAGTGTGTTGAATGCCACGATGTGACCAGGAAAGCACACCACACACGAACAGATTCCATTCACAAATAAGTCCCGCCTGTGAACACAGGAAATCTCGCAAAATCTCTCGCATCAAAACATCTCAAACGTGACTTTAAAGTAAACAAACATGGCGGACGACCGGCAAGAAGAAATTGCGCATAGGGGAGAGTGGGGTAAGATGAGCCCATTTTTACTTGTGTTGTCCTCTATGCATGGAAAAATGAGACAGAAGTCAAACAAGAACATCAACTGTATTTCAGGATGTCTCCTGTCAAATGAAATAAGACAAACTGTCCTCCACAAAAAAACGACTCTATAGGTCGTTTTTCAAACACCTTATTACGACCTATATTTACGTTTTAAAGTCATGCGCCCTCTAGCTGGCGTAAAAATAATGACAGTGTTACGTCTGACGTCATGAAATGATGTATGACTGTCGTTACCAATCAAAATGCGTGTTCATTTAAATGCAATGTGTGGACTTTTTACCACCATTTGTCATATTTCCATTTAGCAAAAATCGTTTTTTATTAACAACTACACCCACCCCACCGATTTATAGTGCATATACTCTTTATGAGCACATGCGTTCCCTGGGATCGAACCCACGATTGCATGAGAACATGTTGCTGTATATTGCAATGCTCTACAATTTGAACTATGCAAAACCTGAAATATGACGCAGATAAAAGGGAACAATGCATTAAAATGAAAGTGTCCTGTTGTCGATAGGGGCGCAACTGTAGTAAACGCTTCCATGGGTCGTATTTCATGTGTAAGAATCGGTTTTACTGCTAAGACAAAAGCTGAAGATCCAACCCCCTGCAATAGAACAATAAAACTCACTAATCTGGAGAGAAGATCTCACAGAAAGAGTGTAGGACATCGCCCTGCCCAAACCTTCTCCCCCGTTCCCTCACCGACTCCCTTCCCTCTGATTCAAGTCACAGAATGCAAATATACCACAGATGATGTATCTTGTTAATCCCTTTTTAAAGGTCTCAGTGTGATTGGTAAAATGGTCTCAACTTCACTGCTGTCACTGGTAGGATGAGAAAGATTGAAACTTATGAGAATTCTGTTCTCCTTTTGAGTGGTCTCAGAAGATATCTGATCCTCTCCCCCAAAACCAGGTGTTTGTGTTGCAAATATTTACAACCATTTGTTCTGGTCTGGGTATTTAAGGAAGGGTGGCAGAGCTGCCATTTGGGAACATTCAGTAGCCAGAGCCCCCATGCAGTGCTGTGTCAGTGTCCGAGAGGCACTCACACACACTGTATGTACAGTGCCAGATATAATGACTCTTTGAAACTATTTTCATATTACTTTGTTATTGTATTTTATATTTTTATGCTGAAAGTTGTGTACCATGGATTTGTGTTTAATTATTTTTATGTAAGTTCTGTCTGGCCAAAATAAATGTTAATCTTGATTTATCTTGTATTATTCTGAAAATCATTATTCTAGTATGGATCAATGTGGAGTCCTTTATTTCCGCAAATCTTTTGCCAGAATAGATCAAACCGAGGACCCCATGACTGAAGCATGGAGCGCAGCATGCGGGATAATCCGATTTCTGACTATTACTGTATTAGCAAGTTGCAGCTTCCGTCTATTAATCAAATTACACTTTTTGTTGAGTAAGCAGGTGCGACCACTTCAAGGTAAAATATTCACTCAATCCTCTGACTAATATCAGAACTGGCCAGTTTGTGTTCGTGAGCGCGCGACTCGCGACGCGTCTGTTTCTGTGCGATATCGGGTCCCTTGATGAACGAATATTTGAAAATAAGAGATACTAAGAAAAACCAACGATCCAAATTAAATCACAACGAATCATCAGCTGTTAAATTACGAACGTAACAAATTGAACGAAGTCACATAAAATTGGAGTCAGATCACTTTATTCATGGAGTCAGATTTAAAATTAGATGTTAATAAAATAAGTGAATTTAACAGAAATGCTGAAAAGGCTTACACGCAGAATCCTTCAACCAAGCCGTTACATTCCGTTTTTGGGCTAACGGATGGACCTTACAAAGTGGTGACCCGGCCCTCCGTGATCTCCAGGTTGCGAGTGCCTTTTCAGCTAAATATTGGGATGGCAACAAGCAAGAGGTTTGATTTCCATCTCTTTCTTCAGCTGTTATGGTAAGTCCATTCTTATTTGCCTTTTAGAAATGTTGGGAGTATATACTGAATACTGTATAAATCCGATGGGGCTTGAGAATTAGACAACCACATTGCTTATCAGGGACATGAAAGCAACAGCGTAGAGTAGAAATGATATCCCTTGCTTTAAATTTCTCCTTGTTTGCCTACGCAGCAAGAGAGGAAACCTAAACTGGAATAACATCATCCGAATTTTATTTTGGTACTCAAAAGAGGCCCGTAAATTAAAACCTAAAGTCTGAGGAAAAATGTCCAGTTACATTTGTTTATTTGCGTTGCTTTAACAACGTTGCAACACGGAAAAAGAGCAAATGGTCACGCGAACTTGTTAATGAAGTCTTGTGATTAGATGAGCTAAAACATATCAATGAAAAGATCTCACTGGAATCCTTTGTGTGTAAAATGTGAAGGTAGACAAAATCGGTTCAGGGCTGATGTCACAATTATAAATGTCTTATAAAATATAGCGTTTTACCTTGGTCTTATTTCAGACCTTGCAATCGCTACACTTTTGTGTGTTTATTAGTGTCTCAAAAGAGACTGAGACAATTAACAGACCAAAAGTAATCTTTTGGCTCTCCCTCAGACCCGTGTTTGTCAAACCTTTCTTTTCATATGCAAATAGATTCTCTAAAGAATGCAATTGATAACATCTCAGCCCAAAACAAGAAAATTGTGCCCAATTCTATATTGTAGTCACAAAAATCTTTAAATTGAGCTATGATTTGACCCGTGCTCTCAGTGTTTGCAGTTTATTGAATGTCCACAGCAACTAAGTTTATAACTGGTTTCCAGTTTGGTCTTGTTGCTGTGCACACAATGCACATGCCAGCACATCTGTAGCTTCAGGGCCAATCAAAGGTGTGCCTTCTAAAAGATCAGTGAGATGATAACAAGTCATTCTGGACAAATTACTCAGCAGAGACCCTCTTGAGACCAACAAATAAAATGTTTAATTTATACTATATTTATAGTATAGAATATGATTTATGTTATGATCACATTATAATGTAGATTATATCATAATGGCCACAAATGGCTTTTAATCTCATTATGATTAAGCATTATTTAGAAGAGGAAAGAATGTTGAAGAAGTAGAAAAAGGATCAGAAGGTAGAAAGATGGATGTGTGGGATGTGCAGGTAAGGAGAAAGACGGCAAGAGCACTACTAGTGTTGAAATGATGGGAAGGAGAATATAGATGGTTAGAGAAAGAACTGTTAAGAAAGAAAACTGAAATGAAAAAACTAAAGAGAAAGAACTTCTTTACCTTCTATTTGTGCAAGAATCTTTTATGAGAAAAATTACAATGCCCAGTTAAAATGATTAACCTGATTGCTGTAACTTGAGTAGGCCGAATTCATTCAAGACCTAGTAATTTACATTTCAGTGATCTGGAACCCAGTGAGAAAGGGGAGGTGCAAGTTTTCCATTGTAATAAAACCACAAACAAAGGAGCGCAAGTGTTAGAAAACTCCTCTCTGGGAGCATCAGATTACATGGGATCTGATCGGGGAAGTTATTTTACTGGAAATGTAATGAAAGTTGTGTGTTATGTTAACCTCAGGCATTAACTCCACAGGGTTTACAGGCCACAGAGATCCAAATGGTCAAGTGTTTGAATGGCGCCGTAAATACCAAATCTTAAACAAATGGCACAGCACCACACCTGGTGATCTGATGCTCTAAACACAGATCTGGCTTGAGTAAACAGCATTATTTAAAGAGATTCCCGCAGGGGACCTGGGTGTGATAATGCTATCAACAAAGCAGATTGTGTAAACTCAACTGGAACAGCAGCGTAAGGTGCAACATGTTTGACTGCGTTTACACACCAGCAGTCAGGCCTGACCATTATAAATCAGTTTATTTGACCTTTTTCTTTACAGAAACATGATCATGATGATGATCAATGTCTTTGTAAACCGAAACAAATTTTCCCATAATGGCATAAAACCTTAACAGGTTAAAGCCATCTAGAACAACTGTCTGGCTAAGACCATTAAAGAAAAAATCAGATAGCACCATCTATCTTAATGAAAATTGTCTAAAGGTTCAATATTAGACTGTGTTTCTCTCTCTGTGTTTGTTTTCCTTTCAGGCTGATGGCTGCCACTCTTCAGACCCAGATTCCACAGGGACTGGGCTGGCCTGCATCAGCCAGGACACACACACAACCTAACATGTAGGAAATAGGAGTGAAGAGACTTCAAGAGGCCATTCATACCTCACAGCACACATAGCTACATGGCTTCCCAGTTTAAAACTGGAACTAAATTATACAACACAGATCATGGTAGGATAGACACCACCAATCTCCTATACACAACATACACAACACACACAACACACACCCTTAATTCTAAAACCGCATAACATCTCTACCTGGCATAGATCATAGGACTATCCAGGCCAAAATCATTTACATAATGCAAATCTATCATACATTATTCACCTTCATACATATAGGACAAGGGAAATTATTTTCATAATTCCTTTTCAGTTATGTTGAACAATTTTACGGCTTACAGCCATGTCAACTTCCTGTATGTAAACACTGTAAGATGCATAAAACGTGCATGGCTATAGTCACACATCAATTGGTTGACAATTAATTGATCAGTGAATTGATGGACAAAATGTTTATTATGTCCAGTCCTTAGCATTGTTTCAAACTGGGAGGGCCCCCTAGTTTCCAACATATGACTAATGACAATGGAAATATACAGTGGGGAGAACAAGTATTTGATACACTGCCGATTTTGCAGGTTTGCCCACTTACAAAGCATGTAGAAGTCTGTAATTTTTATCATAGGTACTCTTCAACTGTGAGAGACGGAATCTAAAAAATCCAGAAAATCACATTGTATGATTTTTAAGTAATTAATTTGCATTTTATTGCATGACATAAGTATTTGATACATCAGAAAAGCAGAACTTAATATTTGGTACAGAAACCTTTGTTTGCAATTACAGAGATCATACGTTTCCTGTAGTTCTTGACCAGGTTTGCACACACTGCAGCAGGGATTTTGGCCCACTCCTCCATACAGACCTTCTCCAGATCCTTCAGGTTTCGGGGCTGTCGCTGGGCAATACGGACTTTCAGCTCCCTCCAAAGATTTTCTATTGGGTTCAGGTCTTTTTGGTTTGTTTTTTTTCTTGAGCTTTTCTTTTTCTTTGATGTTACTTTGCTTTTTCCCCCTGCTATTTATTTTTTCTCTCTTCATGAGCCCTTTCAATTGCTTGCTTTTCAGGAGTATCACAGAAATACATCCATATACGGGGCATTATGAAGGCAGCTCAGCAGTGATGGAGGTTTAAACAACTGGTGGATCATCTGCAGCAGCAGACTGTAGCTCAGGGTTTGGCCTGTCTGTTACCATGGATGGCTCAAACTCCTGATCAGAAAAAAATACAGTATCTCTGTTGTAAGGAGAAATCCTTGTGGACCTGAATCCAGAAGTTATATTCCGTGGTGTCATGGAAAGCCTCATTCACACATTCAGGGAGCTGGTATATGGTGGCTGTTTTGCCTGGGTTAGATATCATCCAACCATCAAGAGCTTTGTTTTAATAGGTCTTAAATGGACCATAAATGCTCTTGTCCAGTGGCTGCAGGTGATGGGACGTATGGGGTGGAATGGTGAGCAGAACAATACCCTTTCTCTTTGCTATATCCACTGCCCTTAGTGAAATGTGGGCCTCATGGTTATCAAGGATTAGCAGCATGGGATGGTCAGAGGAGCAGTTGGTGTGCTGAACCAGATGCCCAAGGAACTCAGCAAAGGTGTCTTCATTGATCCAGCCAGATCTGGTGGAGGTACCAATTGATCCTTGAGGTGCTCCTGTGATGAAGTGGTCTTTATATCTAACCCGTGGAAAGATAAACATAAGAGGCATTGCATTCCTGGTAGCATTGACTGCACAGACCACCGTCACAAGCTCTCCTCTTTCAGCAGATGTGATGGCGCCCACTTGCTTTTTTCCTTTCTCTGCCACTACCTGCTTTGGTGTCTGCACTGTTGTGACACCTGTTTCGTCAGCATTATAAATCATGTTTGGAGGGAATTCATGCCTGTAAAACAAAGACAGGACATAAAAGAGCACCCTCAAGGGGTGTTGAGCCCCAGTTGGTCTTACTCTTATAATTTCTTGGCATGATATCTTTTCTGCAATGTTTAAAATATGAAAACCAAATCAGTTGTGTAATACTACACTGAAATAAAAAAAAAAATGTACTTAAAAACTTTAACTTTAGTGCCTCATAGTAGGGTAAGCTGAACCGCTGGCTGAGTTTACCCCATAGCATTTGGTTCACTTTGCCCCACAGCCACCATTTTGGAAAAAAACTGCCTTGCCTAGTAATTAAGGCTAATCTTTAGCTAAATCATTCACATGGTTTTATACATTAGCAAATCACCAATATGTATGGTATATGTTTTTAGGCCTGGATAAATTAGCTTTGACATAACAGTCATTATACCTGACATGTATAAAATTTACTTTGATAGGATAAAAAAAAAAATAATACTTGTGCTTCTCTCCACCACAGCCAGAAATAAATGATAGTTGCTTCCTAGATTTATGGTCACATGACACCAAATGTGTACAGTTGCCTAGATACAAGGGGTGGGTCAACTTACCCACTGGCTCATTTTGCCCCACTCTCACCTATAGTGTATGGAATGCTTTTTACAGAAAATTCATGGGGGGAAAAGGAAAATGTTTAGATGAAGTCATGGAGACAGTGTGAAAATGAACTTTACATGTTACAGTGCGAGTCTTCCGTCAGCTCGCTTTTTGGAGTCTAATTTCTAGGCATTTTACAAAGCATATAGTGCAGCAGCACAAATAAATTTACCACAAATAAATGTAAATTTACTTTAGAATTAATGATTTGACGTTAATTTTTTTCATCCTCAATAATATTACAAATAAATAAATATATATATATATATATATATATATATATATATATATATATTGTAGCCCAGTAGCACCAGTTCTAATGTTTAAAAATGTAAATATACAACCTTACCTTTACAAAAATGATAATTGATGTTTATTTATCTTGCAATTGAAATTACCCACAACTGAGGTGCCCTTGAGCAATGCACCTAACTGCTCCGGGTGTGTGTTCACGCTGTGTGTGTGTTCAATACTCACTGCTGTGTGTGTGCACTTGGATGGGTGAAATTCCGAGTACGGGACACCATAATTGGCTATGTCACTTTCTCTTTTTTCAAACTTTTTTTTCACTTCACTGCTGTTTTATCAGCAAATCAAGTCAGATTCACACTGGCAAATGTTGAACAATTTTTATGCAGAAAGAGAGCAATGCAACAATACTAATGCTCATGAGTTTCAAGTGACTGTTTGAGTGCTGCAGTTCAGCAGGCGATCACTTGCGGTCCACGTGCAGGGTTTTGCACTTTCACAACGGAACAGATGAATTGTACAGCCCTACCAAGATGCCACAGCACCATTAAAGAACCTTTATTTAAAAGCGTGCAGTTTTTCAACCAGCCTTGATAAATGTTGAGACTGCAGTTAAGGTCTCAGTTGCTCACTATCAGATGGGCTATTAGTTGTAAGGCTGTTGTTCCCACCAATTGTTAATGCGTGCTCACAGATGCTATTCCAAGCTTGCTTTATTTCATCCCTGTTTGTTTCTAACCACAAGATTTAAGCAGCTTTAGTAGGCCAGGCCAGGCCAAGGTGACTAAACCATAGTAAATAACCACAGCACAGCCTAACTTACCTACCCAACCCAACAACCTTTTGCCTGTTTATTTGTGCAAGAGTTAGGAGCACAGATTTAGACTGCTTTTCAGTTACGCACGATATACGAGAGTGTGTGATTTCTCCTTGACAAACATGACCTGTTAGTGGCTCATGAGGATGCGCTAAAGTATAAACACACACATGCGTGTAAGAATGCCAAGCCCACCCATGATTTTGAAGGAACCAGCCTTCTGTTGCTGTATTTCGTTAAGCTGTTCTGGGTGTAAAAAAAAAAAAAAAAGATTCATCAGTTTCATCAGATTTACTGCTCAAGATCCTCCCTCAAGCGACATTCCATTACTTTTATTCTGAACTAAATGAAGAGAGAAAGAAAGCTAATCAATCACATAAATGAATTACTAGCTATAAACAATTACGTACCCAGGAGAAGAATACGGTTTAGGAATAAGAAATGACATCGTTTAAACAACTTCTAGAAAATGGGTGCAATGTGTCACTATTAGAAGTGACCCGGCAACAATGTTTTACTGTATTTTTGGATTGCAACATCCAATACATATCCAAAACATATTCACATTTTAAAAGAGCAAAAACTTGATGGTAGACAGTTGCTAAGATTTTTTTATCTTCACATTTTTCTGCTCTTTAAAAGAATATTCCAGATTCAGGCTCTATGCACAACATCTGTGAGGAAGTTTACAAAAACAATATCCAGATTTGCATAAACCAGAAAGAGCGGATAGAAGTTGCTAACGCACAAGTAAGATAACATGATCATCCAACATTCAACAGCATAGAAATCAAAACTGCATAATGTTACAGAATGAAATGTCGTTTGATAAGTTTTGTTTGATAATTTTTTTGCTAACACTTCATCATTAATGAATAACTAGGAACAAATAAGTAATGCAATATTAACATTCTAGTAACTACTATTAACTAACAATAAATTCTGATTAATGAATTAGTAAGTAATAGTGTTGAGTTGAATGTGGTAGTTCACTAATAGCTAATCAATAACTACTATTTTTGTTCTACTATATACAGGTTCATAATTAATGTGAATAATGCATAATGTATAATTAATTCTAAAATGAAGATGGTAACCCACTAGTAATGACTCAAGTGTTACCAAATCCATCAGAAGGAATTACTATTCAAAACCTTATAAAAACCTCAAAAGTTTACAATGACTTCCGTCAATATTAGGGAGTTATCATTCTTTTCACTTTAGAATATTGTTACAAATAATTAGTAATTCCTTCTGAAGGTAATACTTGTGTCATTACTAGTGGGTTATCATGATCTTCACTTTAGAATTAATTATACATTATGCATTTTTCACATTAATTATACACCTGTATATAGTAGTTCTTAGTAGTCCTCTTGGAGGTATGAAAAAATAGTAGTTATTAATTAGCTAATAGTGAAATAACACATTCAACTGAGCGCTATTACTTACTAACTTAGTTTACTTAGTTTCTTGTTAGTTAATAGCAGTTCCTAGAATGTTCCTCGGGTCTTTAGTGACCCGGGACGTCATTCACTACCCTCCTCATTCATTTTTTAAAGTTAGACATCAACCTTCTTAGTATTCCTCAATCAATTCATTATAAACAATATAGCAAGAACCAAAAAATATAAAAGAATGCCTGTTTTCCAATTCATTTTTTGTAAAAATTGTATAGGGTCACTAATGACCCGAGGTGTGTAACAGTGTAAGTATATTTTTTTCTGCACAACAATAATTGAATCTTTGATGACCGAATAAGTGCAGTTCACCTTTGTTCCTCAAGGTGGCAATGTCTGATACACAATGATGAAGTGACGTTTCACTCATAGGCTGAATCCGAAATCGCCCCCTATACCCTCATTATTTGAGGGGACAGCCATTTGTAGTGGTGTCCGAAACCATAGTGGACGTTACTGAGTGCACTCATTCAATCCCACATTGCACTGCAATAAGGAGTGTACAGCCGATGTACACTCAACGGCTGTCCGAATTCTCTCACTCGTTTTCATTCACTCCTTCAAGTGAACTGTATTAGTGGACTAACGTAGGGAATAGTGAATGAGGGTTTAGGGGGCCATTTCGGATTCAGCCATAGTTACCGCAGGCAGAAAACAAAAGAATAGGAAGAATCATCAGCAAAACTTGAAATGGCTCAGCGATTTACTGCTGAACGCAATCAAATATTAGTGTCACTGTCACTTGATGATGGATCTGGTGAAGAAGCTGTCCGCGATCAAAATATTGATTTTGAAGATGTTGAAAATGATAGTTTTGAGAATATGTTTGAGATGGTGAATATGAGGCAGATGCTGAATGTACTGGGAAATGAGCTCTGACGAGGACAGTGATAATGGTATAAAACATCTGCTCAAACTGAACCCTTCCAAGGTCCAAAAGCTAACAAAGTATGCTTTATTTTATTCTTCTGTAATTGGTACTCTAGTATCAGGGGAGTTTTATATTATCACGACAGGTAGAGAGCCATTCGTGTTAGATACAGATCCGGGTCGCTAAAGACCCAAAAATGTAATAATGATTGGCGAAATATTTTTTCATTCAAGGGTTAATGACGGAACAGTATTCTAAAGTGTTACTGTTTTGGTGTTGTTTAAAAGGCTCTTTTCTTTCTTTTGATATATTGACTGTTTACATATTCATACAACAAAATATTGTGGAGGCCATGAAAGTTATTTGAAAATTATCAAAAATGTTGGAGCTGGCTGGCAATTTTTTTAGTAAATGCTGGTGGGAAAAGAGTTAACTATGGTAAAATCACTGTTAGGCAAATCATGTATGGCTTCATACTTTTCTGAAACCAGGAACCAGGAAATAATTCCTCCATATTTCCCTCGCTGTATGGAAAGAAAAATAAAGCAAACAAATTAAATACAGCTTCTTATTCTAGTACAAAAAGTGACATTTAAATAAAACAGCGGTAACACTTTATTTTGATGGTCCCTTTTGAACATTCTGTTCACTATAAGTAACTTTGCAACTACATGTCAACTAACTCTCATTAGAGTATTAGTAGACTGTCTACTTAATATCTCCCAACTCTTTATTGTGATGGTCCTCCAACAGACATTCTACTGACTATAAGTAACTTTGCAACTACATGTCAACTTATTCTAACCCTAACCCTACCAGTCTACTAATACTCTACTAAACCTCTAATGAGAGTTAGTAGACATGTAGATGCAACATTACTTATAGTCAACAGAATATGTTAAAGGGACCATCAAAATAAAGTGAAACCATAATTGCTAATTGTAAACTGATATACTCATTTAGTAGAAATATAATGATGGCATTTAACAAAAAATAAATGACTAAATATCAGTTATTTAACCTGCAAAAACGCTATGCTGTTACATAAGTGAACAAGTTAATGCGCACGTTTGTCTGTGTGTACATACGCAGATCCTCATCCGATGCGGATATAAGAGGTTGTTAGTGTAGGTCACGTGTATTATGGCCCCTGTTAATTACTCCAGAGTTAATCGGTTTGAGAGAGCGGAACAGCTTTAGCTGCAGCGTCTCTCTGCCTGTGACCTGTGACCTGTACTCAAAGGTTATATATGTACTCAAAGCCCTTGAGCTCGCAGATAAATGCCGAACAGGCCAAATTCTGAAAGATTCACAGAGTAGGTTAAAGCCTGGCTGGTCAAAACACAGTCTGGTGGTCTCTGGGAAGCAGAGTAATTCCCTTTAATCACAAGAGATTGCTCAAGCATTTAGTGGGAATGAAAGTCATGCACTGACAAATACATGGGAAGAACGTTTTAATAGTTTATTTGTACAAGAAAGAAGTTTTATTTGTAAGTTTTATATCTTTTTTTTAAAGCCACTACAGCCTAGTTAACCCCTTAAGTGTCAAGGATCGCCGACGGCCCCAGATTACTGTTGTTCAACAGTCACTGCACGTTAAAACATCACACACTTACTTAATCTGGAAAAACTTGGTATAATTATAAAGATTAAAGCCTCCAGCTTCGATATTTGACCACTGTTTATGATAAAACTGAGTTGCAGTGACATACATTTCTTAATTTATGTCAGGAGTGAAAAATAACCGATCTGTAATGAACAATATTTTGAATTGAATATCACACACAAATGAATTCTCTCTCGTCTGCTGAGGTTCAGTTGTGTCCACACAGCTGCAATGAACAGCGTTTGCTAGGGCTCTTAGTTCAAAAGTGCGCATATTTGGAGAAATTATTTGGAGAAATATTGATCTATTATCACGTTTGCAAAATATTTCGTCATACAGAATACAATTTCTATTCATTTCCCACTGAATTATCCGATCTGAAAGAGCTGAAACAGTGTACACAGCGAGCTCTGTCTCTCCTCTTCCTGAGATCTTATCTTTGCGTCAGATATGAGTCATCATGCGCTCATTCAATGTCTAAAGCTGTCAATCATTTTACGTGACTCAATCTTGCCCTCCTGCATGACGCTGTCCTGTGTACACTTCCTCGTCCTGTGCTCAGTGAAGAACGAACCAATACTACATTTCTACACGTGAAC
This sequence comes from Coreius guichenoti, assembly GCA_039654105.1. Classification (NCBI taxonomy): domain Eukaryota; kingdom Metazoa; phylum Chordata; class Actinopteri; order Cypriniformes; family Gobionidae; genus Coreius; species Coreius guichenoti. The sequence goes on along the minus strand of CM077171.1, from coordinate 9,375,257 downwards.
TAAGAAGCAATAAACACACGATAACTATGGCATAAGGTTTTTGTGTGGTTTTCATGTGATTTCGGCTATTTTTATATCAATAATGGATGTTTACATTATAAATGCTAAGCAGGTGTAGCGATTAGCTCTATATAAAATGCTAAATATAACATGTTGTAACATCATAATATGAATGAAATCCCCATTAGATGGAAGCAAGGTAATACAAACACTCAATGGTGGTCTAAAGTTACATTTTGAGTGAAAGTGTAATTTTAATCTTTGAAATTGTGTTATGTAGCTTGATGCTAACTGTAGCTCTAATGCACCTGTTGCGCCAGGAGCTATATCTATTTCACGATCTATTTTGTTACAAGAATTCACATAAGGTCTCAAGAATATGCTTTTTAGCTTGTTTGTTTTCTAGAAAGACTTCAGATAATATGTGGATTTACTGTATGTGGTTTTAATGTGCAAGCCTTCATGCCAGAATAAAGGCTATAATGGCTGAATACAAACAAAAAAATAACGATAAAAGAATAATGAGGATTAAGTCTCAAACCGACAAAGGTGTAAAATGTTCGTCGCTTGAGAACAATAGAGCATGAATTGAGCTGTTCTCCTCGCCAGACATTAGACAAAAGACTGCAAATGGGTGTTTACAGGGCAATAACAAATATGCATTAGCATCTTTATTAGCCTTCTCTAAAAGACCCTGAAATGGTCTTACCAAATGCTTCATAAAATTCATAATTTTATAGACATCGTCCTCAGATTTGAAATTAAGCATGACCACACTCATGGCTTTACTTTAGTTGTTATACTACATTCACATAATATTTTTATACATTTAAAAATATATTCTTAATATTTTTTTTTATTTTTGTTATATATATATATATCCATATTAATAACTGTCTGAGTAATTCTGAGTCTTCAGCTGTAAACTCTCAAGTGTTGGCTTTCTAAAAAGTATATTGGTTATGTGTCTATTCAGAATGACTTATGAGCAGAAGCCTTTTTATTTTGGGTATGTCAAAATGATAACTGCGTTGAGCTGAAACTAGCAAAAAACAGTTGCGCCTGGCGTCACATTGCGCCGGGTGTATGACAGGGCCCACAATGTTCACCGGCTGGTGAAATAACATACACTTACATTGAAGGAGGGACTAGAGAATATCATTGAAAAAAAACTTTTAAAAGCATAATTATTATGGAAGTTATATACTTTAAAAGAATATACTTAAGTGTGAACTCAATGTAATGTATGGGACACTTAACTGCATGTTAAGTGCAAGTCAATGAAAATGTATTAGTTTAAATTTGAATTAAATTCAATTAGCTGAACTTTAGTAGGATTTAAGTAGATCTTTATACTTATTTCAATATTTTCTTATATTTTTAAATATGGTTAAAGTTACTGCTTAATGTACTGACAAACAAAATATACAACTAAAATATACTTTGCTGTAATTTCTATTGTAAGTTGCATGCCATGTATTTAAATATATTTGTAATCAAACATAATGATGAAGTTGCAGTTTATTACATTTAAAATATATTACCTTTAAATGCAATACTGAATAACACACAAAAGATTAAAACATAATCAAGTACTTTACATGTGCTTTTGTATGTTACTCAACACATCAAAATAAGTTCTTTAAAGCACGACAAAAGATTATCAAAACATAATGATTTAAAATGCACTTTACAGTAACACTTTTTAAAAGTCTACTTAAGTGTGTTAAGAAACAGTCATAAAAGTGAACTCTCTATAAGTGTACTTACAGTAAGTGGACGTTTATTTCATTAATATTATATTATCTGCAAGTACAGTTTTTAAAAAATATATACTTTTAAGATTTGAAGTACACTAAAAGTGCAACTCTTTTGGCCTGGGCCAGTAAGCAAACAACTAAAACAGCCCAGATGTGCTTAAATGTGAAAAAGCCATTTTGTCAGCAGATTGAAGATATAGTTGATATATTTTATATTTGTTTCTTTTTGATATATCCATCTGGGTGTACACACTTACCTGATCAAAAAGCTATGTCAATCAAAACCCTTCTCTATGTAACACTCTGTTGGGTGTGTGTGTGTGTGTGTGTGTTTATACACGCCATCTAAGTGTGTGTAATCATCTCCAGCCAGGGCCTCTGCGGCTGTCATGTTTCTGGTACAAACCATCTGCTGCATAAGGCTGCCGTGATGCCAGCAGAGACAAGAGAACAATCTGCCAAACACACACACACACACACACACACACACACACACACACACACACACACACACACACACACACACACACACACACACACACACACACACACACACACACACACACACACACACACACACACACACACACACACCCCAGTGCCTCCCTACTGCTGCTCACTCAAACTACAATCCTAGACCAAGGGTGTCAAACTCAGTTCACTGTAATGCAGAGTTTAGCTCAAACCCTAATTAAACACACCTGATCCAGCTAATCAAGGTCTTCAGGATTACTAGAAACTTCCAGGCAGGTGTTTTGGAGCTAGTTGGAGCTAAACTCTGCAGGACAAGTGGCCTTCCAGTAGTGGAGCTTGACACGTTCCCTAGACCCTAACTCTACTCCAAACCCTAAAAGTCTCTTGGCATCCCCCGTGAAAAAGATGTTACACACTGCAGTAAGCTAGATCGACATTAGAATATCATATTAATAAAAGCTGGGTGACTTGTATATAACACAGTATATGGACTTATTATATTTTATATTAACTAAAGCCTCTGTTTGTGCCGCTTCCAATGAAAACTTTCTGACATTCACAAACCAGTGAGCCATTGTCCTAGATACAGACCTAGTGTGACCGTAGTGTAAAGACATCAATACAGCCCTCAGAAATGTCTTAAAATAAATGTCTAGCTTAAATTGTTCAATATCTATAAGATGAACTTCACTCCATCATGCTCTAAGGCCTGTCACTGTACAGCCTGATGCACCAACACCACCGCTGACCTCTCTTTTAACATCTTGGAGAACAGGTACAGTAGACAATTACAAACATACACACTACAACCTCGCACAAGGGTAAATGCATAATAAACACAAACACAAAGATCACCACACACATGGCTAACGTTTAGTGAATGCTACAGCAGCAAACAGATTTAACTGCCGCCCCTGAGGCTTCCACATTATAAGCATCCCGCTGTGTCGCCGCGCTCCCGAAACAGAGCTGTCTTTATACCCACCAGTGCTGCAGTGACTGCAGGCAATTTATCTGCAAAGATTTATTAGATTTATTTTATTAGATGGAAAAAAAAAAATCATGTTCACAGAGACCCTGCTGCTTTGAGCCATTGCTGATTGAGTTTAAACCACTTTTCAGTTCAGGAAACACTTGCTTTAGTACAACATCCACCTGGACACTCAGTAGAAATGCAGCCAGACACACTCGGTTTGATATGGAGTTTATAGTGTACAGACTCAGAGTATATACAATAATAGACTTCAAGTCTGGTCCACTTTGAGAGAGTAGTCAGCGGGGATTCACTTATCAAGGATTTCAGTTGGCAGACATTCTACTAACTATAAGTAACTTTGGTAACACTTTAGTTTAGGGTCCAATTCTCACTATTAACTAGTTGCTTATTACCATGCATATTACTAGGATATTGGCTGTTTATTAGTACTTACAAAGCACATATTAATCCAAATTAACCCCCCTTAATCCTACCCAATACCTAAACTTAACAACTACCTTACTAACTATTAATAAGCAATAATTAGGAGTTTACTGAGACAAAAGTCATAGTTAAAAGTTAATAGTAAGAATTGGACCCTGATCTAAAGTTTGCGACTACATGTCAACTACCAGTATAGAGTATTAGTAGACTGTTCGTACACTGTTAGGGTTCAGGTTCAGGTTAGTAGAATAAGTTGACATGTAGTTTTAAAGTTACTTATAGTTAGAAGAATGTCTGTTGGGGAGCATCAAAATAAAATGTTACCAGGTAGGGTAGGCAGTTCTCGGAGAGGCTAACAATAGAGGGTTGTCACAGTGTATTTTGGTTTTGTTTCATGTTCATGTTCTTATTTTGTTATGTTCAATGTCATGTTTCCTGGTTTGTCATGTGATTCCATTGTGCCCTCATGTGATCATGTCATGTGCTTCCCTAGTCTCATGTGTCATGTTGTCATTGGTTCATTGTATTGATTGTTCACAGGTGTGTCTTGTTTAGTCATTAGTCCTTGTGTATTTAAGCCCTCATGTTTGCCTTGTTGCCTTGTCTAGTATTATTCTCTGTACCACTGTTGGTGAGTTCTGAGTCTGTTCAAGTCAAGTCTGTTCAAGTCAAGTCTGTTCAAGTCAAGTCCTTGTTTCTGTTTTGTAAATAAACTGCACATGGGTTCTTAAAGCTTGCCTCCAGTGGATCCTTAACGTTACAGAGGTACAGTATGCACTGAATGTAACTTTCCCGCCAGAACATGCCCCCCTCAGCCGGACTGAGTGGCAAAAGAGCTGCTGCATGATTGGATTTAATAGGAAAAACTGTGAAAACGCGAGTAAAACAAACAATTATCAGTTTAAACTAAAGGTTGGACTCTATATAGTGTTCCTTACAACTTACCAAAGATCCAGTCATCCATGGATATTGACATGCAGCTAGGAATCGTGTTTCCTGATATTTATATGTGCCTGATTTTGATCACTTATATCAATGTATATATATATATATATATATATATAGTAGTTTCATATCGTCCAGCCCTATAGTTTTTGTCTGTGTTTATTTAAAATCATCCAACGCAGAATATAAGATGGTAAATATTTAATTGATTAGTTGCCAATACATTATGTAACATATATGTGACCCTGGACCACAAAATCAGTCATAAGGGTCAATTATTTGAAATTGAGATTTATACATAATCTGAAAGCTGAATAAATAAGATTTCCATTGATGTATGGTTTGTTAGGATAGGACAATATGAAAATCTGGAATCTGAGGGTGCAAAAAAAATCTAAATATCGAGAAAATCGTCTTTAAAGTTGTCCAAATTAAGTCCTTAACAATGCATATTAATAATAATACATTTTTGATATATTACAGTAGGAAATTTACAAAATATCTTCATGGAACATAATATACTTAATATCCTAATGATTTTTGGCATAAAAGAAAAATCGATAATTTTGACCCATACAATGTATTGTTGGCTGTTGCCACAAATATACCTGTGCGACTTACGACTGGTTTTGTGGTCCAGGGTCACATATATGGTATGATTTTACCCTAAAATTCAACATATTGACACAAAACGATAACTGTAAAGCCACATTTCGCTGCCTGGAGTCCAGATGTTTCTCTGAATTGCAGCGATCCATTTGCTTCTGTTTTCTGTAGCTTTCGGCAGTCTGTAAAAATATACCTCAGATGTCTTGTCAAACCTGTTTGTACAATCAATCTCAAAGCTTTTCCCCATTTTAGATGTGTTTTGTGTGTTTTTCACAGCATTCACGCTGAAAACCAATGCTGCCACTCAGTCTTTTTGCCACTCAGTGGGCATAACCACAGTCACTCCGGCCGACGGTGACGTCACGTGCATACCCTCTATAGCAAGCTAGCTTTAAAACCATAAGATCCCACCCTCCCTTTCAGAGCATCTCCAAAGCCAAAACACATGAACGCGTACAAGCTTCACGAGAGACGGCGTAAACTACTTCATGTCTCAAAGCACGTAACATTACAATAATAATGAACATAAACAACTTAAAGAGCGCTGACCTGTACCACCTAACTGCTGCAGGTCAATTTCGCCGTTGATAGTGCTGCCATTGAAATGCATACATTCGAGTCACAAACCTCTCCGAGTATAATGTGACGGGTTTCCATCTCTTCCAAATTACAGTAGTTATGGCATGAGCGCAGCATAATCTTGTTGTTTTGGTTCAGGAGGAACTGTAAAAGGTGGCTGCTGTTTCAGTTGTGGTGCTCGATGACTGACGTCTGTCTAACTCTGCATAGCATGAAATGCACTAATGACGTGTGATGTCTGCGCGAGCAGGTGTGTGGAGGTATGGAAATACATATTGACAGGCAGGTATAACATCGTATCATTGCATTCGGACCGAATCTAATTATTCAACAAACATTTTATGGTCCTACGCCTTCCACAGACAATATATATATATATATATATATATATATATATATATATATACATACATACACCAGTCAGGCATAACATTATGACAGGTGAAGTGAATAACACTGATTATCTCTTCATCACGGCACCTGTTAGTGGGTGGGATATATTAGGCAGCAAGTGAACATTTTGTCCTCAAAGTTGATGAGTTAGAAGCAGGAAAAATGGGCAAGCTTAAGGATTTGAGGGAGTTTGACAAGGGCCAAATTGTGATGGCTAGACGACTGGATCAAAGCATCTCCAAAACTGCAGCTCTTGTGGTGTGTTCCCGGTCTGCAGTGGTCAGTATCTATCAAAAGTGGTCCAAGGAAGGAACAGTGGTGAACCAGCGACAGGGTCATGGGCGGCCAAGGCTCATTGATGCACGTGGGGAGCGAAGGCTGGCCCATGTGGTCCGATTAAACAGACAAGCTACTGTACCTCAAATTGCTCAAGAAGTTAATGCTGGTTCTGATAGAAAGGTGTCAGAATACACAGTGCATCGCAGTTTGTTGCGTATGGCGCTGCATAGCCATAGACCAGTCAGGGTGCCCATGCTGACCCCTGTCCACCGCCGAAAGCATCAACAGTGTGCACGTGAGCATCAGAACTGGACCACGGAGCAATAGAAGAAGGTGGCCTGGTCTGATGAATCACATTTTCTTTTACATCACATGGATGGCGTGTGCCTCGCTTACCTGGGCAACACATGGCACCGATGCACAAACAAGTCTGATCCATGGAGGCCCCACCTCGCAACTTACAGGACCTAAAGGATCTCCTGCTAACATCTTGGTGCCAGATACCAGAGCACATCTTCAGGGGTCTAGTGGAGTCCATGCCTCGACGGGTCACGGCTGTTTTGGCAGCAAAAGGGGGACCAACACAATATTAGGAAGGTGGTCATAATGTTATGCCTGATCGGTGTATATACATATAAATACATTTAGACCACTTGTGATTGTGATTGCTATCAGGATGTGAAGAGACTTTCAACAAGCATAACTAAAAAAAGTTTCTGGAACAAATCGCCTACCCTGCCTTTAAGCATACAGTTTACTAATACTCTGATGACTGCTAGGTGACATGTAGTTGCAAAGTTACTTATAGTTAGTAGAAAGTGGACCATCAAAATGTGTGACTTTGTTGTGAATTTAAATCAGTAAATTCATCTTCCTGTCATTCAGATTCAAATTCCAATTCATAGTCCTTATCAATATTTGATGAATCATGTTTTCAAAAAAACATCACTTAGTATGATTTATTAGCTGTTTTCCTCATATAGGGAGCAATAAATGTTCCCACAAGGACAATGATTTCGGATATTGCCATCTTTGTGCGGACTATTTGTCCCCATAATGCAGGGTTTACCTGAACCACACACACACACACACACACACACACACACACAAATCTTGATTTGATTACCTTGCCTCCAACCATCTATATGGGTACAGTGTTTATAGCATTGCTGCTGGAGGTGATGGGCGTCTCTCCCACATACCTCTACCATAAAAAAGTCAAAGCTCCCTGCATCTCCTACCGGTGGCACATTATTACAGAAAGACAGACTGTTGCGCAGAGGTGTTTTGTGGAGCCAGCACATTTCCTCTCCTCTCAACACACAAACGCACACAGCACATAAAGTCACTCTTCACTCTGTGCTCTCACCCTTGTCTTCTTCTCGTCATCTTGATTCATGAAGTGCCTCACCAACATTGAGAAAAAGGCTTGAATAAAGAAATTAATATTTTAGCAGTGCATCGAAAAATGTCATGCATTAAACAGAAGCCTTTGATCAAAAGATCTTTAAAATCATAAATTCAGTGGCCAAACTTTTGATTGGTAATGTATCTGAAAGATTATTTTTACGTAGATTAAAAAGTTACGCGTTAACATATTATTGTAAATTATTTGAAATAGTAAGCTGGTAACAGTGTGTTAATTGCAACACATTACTCTCAACACTGACATCCAAACTCTGCTGGATATGCTAAAACACTGATACTAAGAGACACTGGCTCTGCTCCAACCCTCAGTCAGATGCCTCGCTGTAGTAAGAAACCCTGCAAATTACTGGTTTGAATAATAATAATAATAATAATAATAATAATAATAATATACACACTTGTTTCACTTTAGAATTATTTTACTTATCTGATAAATATTATTTTAATTATTTATCAAAAATGACCTTTTTTCAATTAAATGATTGTACTATATTTTAGTTCAATAATGTTTTTTATTTAATATTTTGTATTTTTACTAAATTATATTTATGCAGTAGATATAATCCATGTATTCACTTTTTGAGAAAATGTCCAACTTAAACTGTGATAAATCTTGAATGCTTTGGAGTACAGACTTAAGTTTGGTCTCTTTTTAAAGACGACACTTGGCAGATTATTGCTGAAGTGAAAAAAAAAGAAAAAAAAAATACATTTATTGTTATGAAAAATGCACAAAAATACAATTATCAGTTTTTGTATACAAAATATTATTTTCCAAAACACGTTTTACTCTAAAACTCTGAGAAAATCTAAACAAGCTGTGTTCTAAATTTGTTGTCTCAAAAAATGAGCTTTCAGTCAGATTTTGTTTGGGTGCAGTACCAAAAGTTTCCACTAGATGAAATTCGTTTCCCATTCATTTCCAATGCTGTAATTTTTGACCTTGAGAAACATGAATGTGTCTATTTTTAGGACCATTCAACCTTTTCAGATCATGTTCATGATTTTTTTTTCAAAAATGACCGAACAGCATCAGAGGGTAAGGCATAAACCTCCCTAAATTTCATTAGATTTTTTCTGAAAACAAGATTAGTTCACTACAGAATTAAACTTTCCTGATAATTTACTCACCCCCATGTAGAAAAATCCTGGAATGTTTTCCTTAAAAACCTTCATTTCTTTTCGACTGAAGAAATAAAGACATAAACATCTTGGATGACATGGGAGTGAATTATCAGGAAATTTTAATTCTGAAGTGAACTAATCCTTTAACATCATTTTGTCGTTTAGCTTTTGAAGAAAATGTATCTTGTTTTAACTGTTTAGAAACGTATGCTTGCAAATAAGACAAAAATACATCTTAGTGTGATGATATAGAAGTACTTATTGAAATTGTTACACATTAAAACTGTAATCCTGCTAGTAATCATACATTTTTTTTTACACAATGTACCAATAGTCCGATCGCATCTATATCTCTTGTAATGTAACTCAGTGGTGTGCACAGACCTCGTCGGGGGCAGGGGCAAAGTCGCATTGTTGTGTAGGGGTGGGGTCCCCCTCGGTTGAAATCGCGGAAATTGCCTCCGGTAGGGAAATTGCGGTACGTTCGAAAAGGGCACTTTCACTTTCACGATTACACGCCACTGTGCACGCCACTGATGTAACTACAGGTATTAGTTTTGTACTTTTGTACTAGTTTATTATTTTTAGCATTATTTTGCTGCCTATATTTTAGAGCATCTGGAGTGCACCTATTGTATAATATCTAAAAATGGGTCTAGGTACACTAGGTTTAAAAGTTTGGGGTCAGTAAGATTTGAAGAAAGAAATTAATACTTTTATTCAGCAAGGATGGATTAAATTGCCCAGAAGTGACAGTAAAATTTTTTACATTGTTACAAAAAAAAAGTTTCAAATAAATGCCATTCTTTTATCTTTTATCAAACTTTGGCCTCAGATGACACACAAAACCGACAAATACACAGACTACTCCACTGCCCAGTAAACACTAGTGAGGTCAATAAATTAAAAACACTGTTACAAAAACCTCCTTTTGGCAATCATTTTACAGCTTAATGTCTACAGTATACAACATTAATAGAGGAGTGCAAAATACAGTGAAATTCAACAATAAGCTTTAAGAAAAGTTTATTTTCATGACACTACTGTAAAGAGATCTTGCAGTAGATGAAAAGCACTAGAAAAGAAAAGTTCAAATACCAAAGAATTGAATATGAACTTGGTATGCAATACAATACAATATACTGTCAATTACAGTACAGTAAAAAAATAGATAAATTCAGTATCCTCAGCCAAATTGCATTGCAGTATTGATAATGACCATATTTGCCATACTAGAGCAGTTTCTTAGTCTTCTGACAAAAGACTTTCTCTTCCCTCCCCTAGGCAGTCGTCTATCAGTGCTGTAAAAATACCAAATGTAAGAAGTACTTGGCTACAAATCAGTTTGACAATTACGAGTTTGAGGGTGTACAAGATGTGCTACAGAATTTGTTGTACATAGAATAGTGAAAGCTCTCTCATCTAAAGTACTGCTACTGTGTACTGTAATTATACTACACGTGTAACTGTAGACAAGCCTGTAGACCAACTTCCCTCATGGTCATTCCATGCACAAGAACATGGTAAACTATATAGCTATTTTTATTTAAATGTCTTTTTACCCCGTCCCCTTCATTTTCTTTTCCTCTCCTCCTCTTCCTCTTTCTCTTTGTCTACCACTAGGATTCAAAGTACATAATCACTTGTGCTGCTATTTATATTTATATCAATTTTGCTACTTAATGTTTTGAGTTCACAATGTGATGCTTTAGTTAATTATATGATGTGTTTGTGTTTTATGATTGAGAACATGGTTAAAATGAATATGGTTAAACTGTGTAAAATGATGGCATTTTTTTTTTTTTTTTGTAGAGTTTTGCAGAAAACATTAAGAAAATTGGAGAAATGTGTCTTTGTTTTGAGAACTGAATGAATGGTTTGGGAAATTGGGCCAACTGAATCAGTTATACTGTGTTAGCAATTGAGAAAAGCTGTAAACAAATGCAGCCTCTCTCTCTCTCTCTCCCTCTCTGTCTGTGTGTGTGTGTGTGTGTGTGCTGTGCTGTGCTGTTACTATGGTTCCGAACATGTTTAAATATCATTCAAAACAGAATCAGTCCATTATAATGTCAAACTTGGTAATGAGCTAATGTGTTAATGCTGTGGCAATAAACATATTTAATTAATCCCATTTATTATAAATGTAATAAAATTAAATATTGTATCAACCTGATATACACTATATTGCCAAAAGTATTGGGACACCCCTCCAAATCATTGAATTCAGGTGTTCCTATCACTTCCATGGCCACAGGTGTATAAAATCATAGTGAATTCAAGCGTGGTACCATAATAGGAAGTCCATTCGTGAAATTTCCTCACTACTAAATATTCCACAGTCAACTGTTAGTGGTATTATAACAAAGTGGAAGCAATTGGGAACAACTCGTAACGTAAAATCACAGAGCGGGGTCAGTGCATGCTAAGGCGCACAGTGCGCAGAAGTCGCCAACTTTCTACAGTCAATAGCTACAGACCTCCAAATTTCGTGTGGCCTTCAGAGTAGCTCAAGAACAGTGCGTAGAGAGCTTCATGAAATGGGTTTCCATGGCCGAGCAGCTGCATCCAAGCTTTACATCACCAAGTGCAATGCAAAGCAACGGATGCAGTGGTGTAAAGCACACCGCCACTGGACTCTAGAGCAGTGGAGACGTGTTCTCTGGAGTGACGAATCACGCTTCTCTGTTTGGCAATCCAATGGATGAGTCTGGGTTTGGCGGTTACCAGGAGAACGGTACTTGCCTGCATTATGCCAAGTGTAAAGTTTAGTGGAGGGGGGATTATGGTGTGGGGTTGTTTTTCAGGGGTTGGGCTTGGCCCCTTAGTTCCAGTGAAAGGAACTCTTAATGCTTCAGCATACCAAGACATTTTGGACAATTTCATGCTCCCAACTTTGTGGGAACAGTTTGGGGATGGCCCCTTCCTGTTCCACAATGACTGCGCACCAGTGCACAAAGCAAGGTCCACAAAGACATGGATGAGTGAGTTTGGTGTGGAGGAACTTGACTGGCCTGCACAGAGTCCTGACCTCAACTTGATAGAACACCTTTGGGATGAATTAGAGCGGAGACTGCGAGCCAGGCCTTCTCGTCCAACATCAGTGCCTGACCTCACAAATGCGCTTCTAGAAGAATGGTCAAAAATTCCCATAAACACACTCCTAAACCTTGTGGAAAGCCTTCCCAGAAGAGTTGAAGCTGTTATATCTGCAAAGGGTGGGCCAACTCCATATTAAACCCTACGGACTAAGAATGGGATGTCATTAAAGTTCATGTGCATGTTATGGCAGGCGTCCCAATATATATATATATATATATATATATATATATGGCAGTCAACTCAATATCTTGATACTGTGCATTTAAGTGTCTATCCAAACTTTCAAAAATATATGTGTTTTCGAATTAGACATTTTATTATGAACACCTACAAATACTAATGAGATCACGTTGGTGAAACTGCAGGCAGGACCCTGACTCAAATAAGCACATTAGTTACATAAAATGCCACAAGCTCACCCTCTATTCAGTTTTATTTGTTTTTGGCAATTAGGGCTGATAGGTCCACCGAGGCCCCAGGAAAGCAGAGACTTTCTTTAATTGCTTCATTAAAAAATGCTGATTCCTAACCAGCTCTGTCAACTTGAAATACGACTCCTTTTCTCCTGAGCTGTGGATGAGGTAGAAATAATATAAATGCAAATAAAATGTGATGATTTAATAGAGCATGTGAATATCTTAATGAAAAATATGCTGTGAGGGCTAATACGTAGGTGGACATACATATATCATTGTATGGCTGCTGGAACAAAGTTTACTGAAAAGCCATGTGTCACAGCGGTGAGAGAGAAGCACCTTCAATGTGTCTATGAGTCACATTAGGTGAGGAAACTGCTGTGGTTCCAAATGCACATGATGGACTGGCTGATGTGCTGTAATGTCTTATTTAGCTGCAGTGGCTCGCTGCGACTGTTCCCATCTGCTCCAGGTCATAAGCACTTCTGATCGTCCCACTTCAGCTCAAGTCAACATGGACACTTTGAGCTCAGGCCAAAAGCTTTCAGAGACCCTTCACAGCCGTAATGACGTCTCATCACCACCCAGTGATAAAACCCATTCATCAGATATCCAGAAGAAGATATAACTTACTCCCTTCAACCTGAATGAACAACAAATTGTTCTTTCGAATGAGTTCTTTTTTTGTGAACTGGATGAACCAGTTCACCAAACTGGACTGAACCGTCTGAAATGGTTTGTGGCCTGAGTCAGCACAGATCTACAACTTACTCAATCAAAACTCACTTTTAGATGTGCCTGATAGTCACATCAACTAGAAATGAGCCAATATCCAGGAGTATATGATCCTATGAAGCCTACACTGTTAACCCTAACGCTCAAAACAATTGATTGCTTTGAGTAGAGACAACTCAAATTAAACAAATTAGTTCAATCCAATTAACTTTTATGAGTATTTAGAACTTTCTTTTTCTTTTGAGTTCTCAAAACTGACACATTTTAAGTAATCTGAATTGTTTCATTGTTTTGAGTTTTATGAACTTGTTTCTTTTGATTTAGACTTAAATTTAACCAAACTTAAATGTAACCAAAACTGGGCTAGGATTTCTATTTCCCAGCATACTTTGCCATGACACTCAAAAGGAACAGTAAATGCCAAAATTAAGTGTTATATTGTTTTTTTTTTTTTTTTGTGTGCAAGGTTAACGTTTTATGTTTATATGTTATATGTTTTATATTGCCGTATTCATTCAACAAATGCTATGCTATGCTAATACTATCAAGGCATTGTTACCAATTAGCAACTTAGCATTTACTGAATTAGCTAGTTATACAGTGGGGAGAACAAGTATTTGATACACTGCCGATTTTGAAGGTTTTCCTACTTACAAAGCATGTAGAGGTCTGTAATTTTTATCATAGGTACTCTTCAACTGTGAGAGACGGAATCTAAAAATCCAAAAATCCAGAAAATCACATTGTATGATTTTTAAATAATTAATTACATTTTATTGCATGACATAAGTATTTGATCACCTACCATCCAGTAAGAATTCCGTCTCTCACAGACCTGTTAGTTTTTCTTTAAGAAGCCCTCCTGTTCTCCACTCATTACCTGTATTAACTGCACCTGTTTGAACTCGTTACCTGTATAAAAGACACCTGTCCACACACTCAATCAAACAAACAGACTCCAATCTCTCCACAATGGCCAAGACCAGATAGCTGTGTAAGGACATCCGGGATAAAATTGTAGACCTGCACAAGGCTGGGATGGGCTACAGGACAATAGGCAAGCAGCTTGGTGAGAAGGCAACAACTGTTGGCGCAATTATTAGAAAATGGAAGAAGTTCAAGATGACGGTCAATCTCCCTCGGTCTGGGGCACCATGCAAGATCTCACCTCGTGGGGCATCAATGATCATGAGGAAGGTGAGGGATCATCCCAGAACTACACGGCAGGACCTGGTCAATCACCTGAAGAGAGCTGGCACCACAGTCTCAAAGAAAACCATTACTAACACACTACGCCGTCATGGATTAAAATCCTGCAGCGCACGCAAGGTCTCCCTGCTCAAGCCAGCACATGTCCAGGCCCGTCTGAAGTTTGCCAATGACCATCTGGATGATCCAGAGGAGGAATGGGAGAAGGTCATGTGGTCTGATGAGACAAAAATAGAGCTTTTTGGTCTAAACTCCACTCGCCGTGTTTGGAGGAAGAAGAAGGATGAGTACAACCCCAAGAACACCATCCCAACCGTGAAGCATGGAGGTGGAAACATCGTTCTTTGGGGAAGCTTTTCTGCAAAGGGGACAGGACGAATGCACCGTATTGAGGGGAGGATGGATGGGGCCATGTATCGCGAGATCTTGCCCAACAACCTCCTTCCCTCAGTAAGAGCATTGAAGATGGGTCGTGGCTGGGTCTTCCAGCATGACAACGACCCGAAACACACAGCCAGGGCAACTAAGGAGTGGCTCCGTAAGAAGCATCTCAAGGTCCTGGAGTGGCCTAGCCAGTCTCCAGACCTGAACCCAATAGAAAATCTTTGGAAGGAGCTGAAAGTCCGTATTGCCCAGCGACAGCCCCGAAACCTGAAGGATCTGGAGAAGGTCTGTATGGAGGAGTGGGCCAAAATCCCTGCTGCAGTGTGTGCAAACCTGGTCAAGAACTACAGGAAACGTATGATCTCTGTAATTGCAAAAAAAGGTTTCTGTACCAAATATTAAGTTCTGCTTTTCTGATGTATCAAATACTTATGTCATGCAATAAAATGCAAATTAATTACTTAAAAATCATACAATGTGATTTTCTGGATTTTTTGTTTTACAAACCCGATTCCAAAAAAGTTGGGACACTGTACAAATTGTGAATAAAAAAGGAATGCAATAATTTACAAATCTCATAAACTTATATTTTATTCACAATAGAATATAGATAACATATTAAATGTTGAAAGTGAGACATTTTGAAATCTCATGCCAAATATTGGCTCATTTTGGATTTCATGAGAGCTACACATTCCAAAAAAGTTGGGACAGGTAGCAATAAGAGGCCGGAAAAGTTAAATGTACATATAAGGAACAGCTGGAGGACTAATTTGCAACTTATTAGGTCAATTGGCAACATGATTGGGTATAAAAAGAGCCTCTCAGAGTGGCAGTGTCTCTCAGAAGTCAAGATGGGCAGAGGATCACCTATTCCCCCAATGCTGCGGCGAAAAATAGTGGAGCAATATCAGAAAGGAGTTTCTCAGAGAAAATTTGCAAAGAGTTTGAAGTTATCATCATCTACAGTGCATAATATCATCCAAAGATTCAGAGAATCTGGAACAATCTCTGTGCGTAAGAGTCAAGGCCGGAAAACCATACTGGATGCCCGTGATCTTCGGGCCCTTAGACGGCACTGCATCACATACAGGAATGCTACTGTAATGGAAATCACAACATGGGCTCAGGAATACTTCCAGAAAACATTGTCGGTGAATACAATCCACCGTGCCATTCGCTGTTGCCAGCTAAAACTCTATAGGTCAAAAAAGAAGCCATATCTAAACATGATCCAGAAGCGCAGGCGTTTTCTCTGGGCCAAGGCTCATTTAAAATGAACTGTGGCAAAGTGGAAAACTGTTCTGTGGTCAGACGAATCAAAATTTGAAATTCTTTTTGGAAAACTGGGACGCCATGTCATCCGGACTAAAGAGGACAAGGACAACCCAAGTTGTTATCAGCGCTCAGTTCAGAAGCCTGCATCTCTGATGGTATGGGGTTGCATGAGTGCGTGTGGCATGGGCAGCTTACACATCTGGAAAGGCACCATCAATGCTGAAAGGTATATCCAAGTTCTAGAACAACATATGCTCCCATCCAGACGTCGTCTCTTTCAGGGAAGACCTTGCATTTTCCAACATGACAATGCCAGACCACATACTGCATCAATTACAACATCATGGCTGCGTAGAAGAAGGATCCGGGTACTGAAATGGCCAGCCTGCAGTCCAGATCTTTCACCCATAGAAAACATTTGGCGCATCATAAAGAGGAAGATGCGACAAAGAAGACCTAAGACAGTTGAGCAACTAGAAGCCTGTATTAGACAAGAATGGGACAACATTCCTATTCCTAAACTTGAGCAACTTGTCTCCTCAGTCCCCAGACGTTTGCAGACTGTTATAAAAAGAAGAGGGGATGCCACACAGTGGTAAACATGGCCTTGTCCCAACTTTTTTGAGATGTGTTGATGCCATGAAATTTAAAATCAACTTATTTTTCCCTTAAAATGATACATTTTCTCAGTTTAAATATTTGATATGTCATCTATGTTGTATTCTGAATAAAATATTGAAATTTGAAACTTCCACATCACTGCATTCTGTTTTTATTCACAATTTGTACAGTGTCACAACTTTTTTGGAATCGGGTTTGTAGATTCCGTCTCTCACAGTTGAAGAGTACCTATGATAAAAATTACAGACCTCTACATGCTTTGTAAGTGGGCAAACCTGCAAAATCGGCAGTGTATCAAATACTAGTTCTCCCCACTATATGTTTCCGATGTCTTTTGCTAAAGCATAAAGTATACCAAAATACGTATTCGAAATATAACAACGATCAGATGGCAATAGTTTTCTTAAGTGAAAAATAGCCAGTTGTCAATGATTTTGAGGCGAGTTTAACATTTTCCAAATTTAATTAGCAATCATGAGAATGTAAAGAAATATAGGGTATGGCTTTAATTTCAATTAGTAACATCTCTGATTTCAGACTGAATGACTGTATTGTAATGTCATTACTTATTGTGCTTAAAAAATTACTTGTATCGTGGTTAAAAAAATATATTGTGTGCAGATTTTAGTTGAAAATTACTCATATCTGTTAAAGAGTTTGGTCATATCACTCACCTCTAAGTAAGGCACCACATAACGCTTTAATCCCCTAGTGAGCAAGGAACCAAAAACTCTATTTTGGTGGTAGCAGGAGGAAAAAAAAAACAGGCTGCATCAGAGGACCCAGTTCTACTCTGGCTATCATCATCCAACTTCTCCAAGCATCATAAAATGACTCAACCAGAATTGTGCGGATCAGAAACAAACTAACCAAAGAAATCCAAACTGGAGTCCGGCAGAGAGATGTCGCTTCTCCCCTTATTTTCAATATCAGGATTGATTCCATTATGAGGAAAGCATTCAAGAACAAACATGTAGTTCAGTACGACAAACAACTTCCTGACCATTTTGATGTTCACAGATGACAGCACCATATTCGCTGATACAGATGCAGAGGCCACCATCATCCGTTACCACATCACCCAATCCCACGGTCTAAGAATCAAAGCTGACAAGTCAAAAGTTCTGGCAATTGATGGATCACAGGTCAACGTTCATCTCGAACAGGTCAAATAATTCAAATATCTGGGATCGCTGTTGCAGGAGAAAAGTTTCACTTTATTTTGATGGTCCCTTTAACACATTCTGTTGACTATAAGTAACGTTGCACCTACATGTCTACTAACTCTCATTAAAAGAGTATTAGTAGACTGGTAGGGTTAGGGTTAGGATAAGTTGACATGTAGTTGCAAAGTTACTTATAGTCAGTAGAATGTCTGTTGGGAGCATCAAAATAAAGAGTTAGCAGATATTATGAAAACTAATACTCTACTAATACTCTAATGAGAGTTAGTTGACATGAAGTTGCAAAATTACTTATAGTCAGTAGAATGTTTAAAAGGGACCATCAAAATTAAGTGTTACCAAAGTGGCATATACCACCAAAGTCCACAGCAGAATTGTCCAGGCAAAAGCAGTGGTGGCTCAAATGGTGTCTCTGGAAGAAGTCCAACATCTCCACCATGACCAAAATTCTCCTCTTCTGAACAATAATCCTGCCAATTTCGGGAACATGGACTCTGCTCAAACCAGACATGAACAAGCTTGACATCTTCCAAATGAGATGCATGAGACAGATTCTGGTTGTCCCTCTTTGTGATCACCATCGTGACAAGGCAATCTGGACAAAGTGCAACTGCCAACCTTCAGCTGAATAATAAATAATGATTAAAAAATATCTATAAAACTGAAAAATTCAAAGCTTTTTCAAGTTCTTTTTTTCAAAACCTTAAAACAAGACTTCAACATTCAATTAAACATTTAAAGTTTGTCTTTGAATGACAATCTTGGCTTTTACTTAAATGATTCTACTTCTTTATATGTGACCCGTGCTGGTAAATAAGTCGCAATGAGCAAATTTTCAAAAGTTATATAGTTATAAAGTTATATTTTCATGAGTTATTGTTATTTCCACATTCTCTATTAAAAAAACCTTCAAAATGATGTATTTGTTGAAATCTGACAAAACCTGTTTGAAGTCGATAGAGTCAGCAAAGTTAATTTTGAGAAAAATCGAGTTAAAGTTTTCTGAAGGTTCTAAAACAAAACCACCTAGCAACCATTCCTTAAAATCCCTGGTAATAACACCAAATTTGGCACACACCAAGTCAAAACCAAATATCTATAGGAAATATATATATATTCAACTTTTTTCCCATGATACCACAATTGTTTGATTAACATTAATGAAACAGACACTCTATATATTAAGACCTACTGTACCGCACGGATATAAAATAATGTCACACATCAGATGTTTTTCCCTAACAGTTAACCAAACGTTCACATACGACATAACAGATAATGTTTGCGTGAATACTCGCCAATACAGATATTTTGAAATGTTGTAATTCTGTGTATATCGGGATCGTGTGCTGTCTGAGGCGTCTTTGTGCGCACACTTCAGATCTGTCAGTCAGCGCGAGTAAGATTGTTTTGTTTACATCAGCATGAGTTTGAAAATCACATTTCACTGGTTCAGACTCATGCCATTGAGAATTCGCTATGAATATTCACAAAGTTGGAATGCTGCGCTTTAAAACGATACCAAACTTGTGCTGAGGGGAAGCCAGTCGTCAAGAAGTGAACATTTATCATGGACAAATGAAAGGTACTCCTCTCAGAAAACATTCAAATAAAGACATTTTAGATGTTTAGTTGCTATTTGGAGCATTTGGATTACTAGAAGAGGGCTTAATGAACTAATTTTTGTGAAAACCTCAAAATCGAAATTTTTCACTTGTTTTGCCTGTAGCTCGAAATTAGCCTGTGTGCATTCCCCCTCATTTTGCCAGCAGGGGTTACATATATTAAAATAGCTATTCTGCTTTTGTTTACTACCTTGATGAAAGCCACAATCCTGATGTTGGATGTTGTCACACCCACATCTTGACAAAAACAAGTTTGAGATTGTCGCATATTTCCCAATTTGAAGTGGCTTTCTACTGCATCTTTTCAAATAGGAAAATTAAAATTCTGGCTGAATGAATGGATGGCAGTAGGAGACACTGAAATGCAGTGCAACACTGCAAACACAGTTTCCTCAGTTTTCCCTAGGCAGCACATTACAGCATAAAGGTTGGAAAGCATTAGGCAGTCAGTTTAATATCCGCCATATTTGTTTAAGCCCCCATCTTAGTCTGAAATATCACCGTGGGCCATTGATTGTCACTACAGATGGCCACGTGAGTTAACAGCTGGCGAAAGATTTGAACCCGGGACTCCACACACACGTTGATTACAGGGAGCCACATACGCACATACATTCAAACCCACATGTGCACTCTTTACAGTACAGTTAAAGTAGACTGCAGCATGTGTTATCTCTAGCCAATACATCATAAATATTTCCTGTTCTCAGTGGGGACATGTCACAGCTGTGCCAGGAAAGATGACAGGGTTTCATACAACGAGGATTTGAACTAGCTAAGAAAAATAAATAAATAAACGCAAGGTATTTCAGTGTCAAGAGACACACTCCAGCACAACCCCATTTCTTCTGTCTTGTGCGCACCGTTTGTTCTTCCTCGCAGCTGAGCTCTCTGCTCTTCAATTGTTCAGGTTGACTGCAGTGCAGACCACAGCTCTACATTCACCAGCCAGGCACAAAAGAGCTGGTACTGTCATATGTTTAGCCAAAGGACACACACACTCAAACCAGACCCACAATATGACACTTTAGATTGAAACACAGACACATCCACATATCGGCTCTCACACGTGGGTAAGGTGTCACATGTTACTCTGGAAGAGAATGCCAGACGGTTTAATCCTCAAGGTCATGGAAAATATGATTGCGATGGGCTGCATTTGTGCAGAAAAGTGGATATCTGTGTAACAGTTGAATAGATGAATCAAATGTGTCTCTTAGTGCACTGACTTATTTAAAGTGCACGACCAAATGAAATGGTAATAATTCAATTAATAAAAAAAGGGAAAGTAAAGATATTTAAAATGGCGTTGTACTGTTCAACAGTAAAAGGTTAGCAAAGACAACTTTGGTATTTCTGAGACGTAATTGGAGTAAGAAGTGCTTTTATACAACAGCTGAATAAACAAGTTAACAAAGAGCTGCATTTTAGACACAGTATTGCCAGTTACTTAGTTTTCACTCTGTTCATGAAAATAGTTCCATACGAGGCTATGTTTTGTTTGGTTGAGTGAATAATTCAATGATTCATTTATAAAGGCAGTTTTATGCTTCATTCCTGAATGAATCAATATTTTTGAACGAATTGGTTGAATGATTCAATGACTCAATCAGTTGTTACTACCAAGAATCATGATGTAAACTGCAGAAAGAGTTGGCTACACTTGACCACATTAAGATTAATGGCTCAATCGCACTGAAGCCTGCTCACCTTGATCGTTTCTACTGAGTTTGATCCAAATGAAAATTTGATCTGATTGAAAAGGGTGGGGTAGATTTTTTGTTAACCTTGCATGCGCATGTACACCGATCAGGCATAACATTATGACCACTGACAGGTGAAGTGAATAACACTGATTATCTCTTCATCTCGGCACCTGTTAATGGGTGGGATATATTAGGCAGCAAGTGAACATTTTGTCCTCAAAGTTGATGTGTTAGAAGCAGGAAAAATGATCAAGCATAAGGATTTGAGTGAGTTTGACAAGGGCCAAATTGTGATGGCTAGACAACTGGGTCAGAGCATCTCCAAAACTGCAGCTCTTGTGGGGTGTTCCCGGTCTGCAGTGGTCAGTATCTATCAAAAGTGGTCCAAGGAAGGAACAGTGGTGAACTGGCAACAGGGTCATGAGCGGCCAAGGCTCATTGATGCACGTGGGGAGCGAAGGCTGGCCCGTGTGGTCTGATCAAACAGACGAGCTACTGTAGCTCAAATTGCACAAGAAGTTAATGCTGGTTCTGATAGAAAGGTGTCAGAATACACAGTGCATCGCAGTTTGTTGCGTATGGGGCTGCATAGCCACAGACCAGTCAGGGTGCCAATGCTGACCCCTGTCCACCGCCGAAAGCACCAACAGAGGGTACGTGAGCATCAGAACTGGACCACGGATCAATGGAAGAAGGTGGCCTGGTCTGATGAATCACGTTTTCTTTTACATCACGTGGATGGCCAGGTGCGTGTGCGTCGCTTACCTGGGGAACACATGGCACCAGGATGCTGGGAAACCTTGGGTCCTGCCATCCATGTGGATGTTACTTTGACACGTACCACCTACCTAAGCATTGTTGCAGGCCATGTACACCCTTTCATGGAAACGGTATCCCCTGGTGGCTGTGGCCTCTTTCAGCAAGATAATGCGCCCTGCCACAAAGCAAAAATGGTTCAGGAATGGTTTGAGGAGCACAGCAACGAGTTTGAGGTGTTGACTTGGCCTCCAAATTCTCAATCTCAATCTCAATCCATTCGAGCATCTGTGGGATGTGCTGAACAAACAAGTCCGATCCATGGAGGCCCCACCTCACAACTTACAGGACTTAAAGGATCTGCTGCTAACATCTTGGTGCCAGATACCACAGCACACCTTCAGGGGTCTAGTGGAGTCCATGCCTCGACGGGTCACGGCTGTTTTGGCAGCAAAAGGGGGACCAACACAATATTAAGAAGATGGTCATAATGTTTTGCCTGATCGGTGTATATACGTCTTAAACATGGTGGTAGGTGGAAAGAACTGGTCAGCTGAGGAGAATAATATTTGCTAAATATTTGCTAAAAAAAGCTTTTCTGACATGCACATGTAAACAAATATTTGAATCTGGTTGCAAAGTTCAAAGTTCAATGACTCTCTGTCTGAAACTTGCAAATACAGAAAAGTTATTTAAATAGTGAAAAATGCTTAGTCCTGTTGACCTGTTTTATCCCTCTTTAAATGCTGCTCTGCCGCATGCTGGGAGATACAAATAGTTTCAGTTAAATTTAAGCTTTCTAAATTAAAAGAAACAAGTTCATAAAACTCAAAACAATGAAACAATTTAGATTACTTAAAATGTGTCAGTTTTGTGAACTCAAAAGAAAAAGAAAGTTACTCATAAAAGTTAATTTAACTGAACTAATTTGTTTAATTTGAGTTGGCTCTACTCAAACCATTTAATTATTTTAAGCATTAGGGTTTAAATTGTCCCTAAACTAACTGTTGCATAGTTGTCCTGTAGGATCCCCAGCACTGAATCCGATATCAGCTCATAGAGCCTCCAAGACCTGAACTGCCTGGAATGAGACATTCTGTTTATTTGTCAGCAAAAGCTTTTAACAAGCTCCAGAGTTGTTGTGAAAACTACAGAATTTACTTCCGCATTTTTGTATCTCCATCCACGGACAGTTGGATTGACAGAGGGTTATTACCAAAACAGTTATTGTAAAATGTATCACTGAAAATTGCATCATACTATGTCTACTATTTAAACAGCATTCTGATAAAAATGGAACACTATGGCAACAGCTTTCTTACCTGTATGCCACAGCGTTTTGCTTTCGGGTGCTGATGTTCACAGTCATCCAGTTTGAAATGTTGACTACAAACACGGAGGTTGTTCAGATTTTCTGTAGCTGCATTCTCTCCATATTTACGATGCTATTGCAGCCTTTAGCCACTGCCTACAACGCACTGGATCCTTCACTGGAAACCAAAAGTATCTCACTCCCGCTAAACGTTTACTCTTTGAATTCTTGCTCCTGGAAACAATACAAGTCGACACCATTATGACTAAAGAAGTATTTCCTACTAAAGCAAGGCGGTATTTTGACTCTGGTCATAGCAGACTGGTGGAGTGGCCTTAGATGGCAACATTATCAGTGCATTATGAGTGTTTAAGTATTACTACCTACAAACCCGATTCCAAAAAAGTTGGGACACTGTACAAATTGTGAATAAAAAAGGAATGCAATAATTTACAAATCTCATAAACTTATATTTTATTCACAATAGAATATAGATAAAATATCAAATGTTGAAAGTGAGACATTTTTAAATGTCATGCCAAATATTGGCTCATTTTGGATTTCATGAGAGCTACACATTCCAAAAAAGTTGGGACAGGTAGCAATAAGAGACCGGAAAAGCTAAATGTACATATAAGGAACAGCTGGAGGACCAATTTGCAACTTATTAGGTCAATTGGCAACATGATTGGGTATAAAAAGAGCCTCTCAGAGTGGCAGTGTCTCTCAGAAGTCAAGATGGGCAGAGGATCACCAATTCCCCCAATGCTGCGGCGAAAAATAGTGGAGCAATATCAGAAAGGAGTTTCTCAGAGAAAAACTGCAAAGAGTTTGAAGTTATCATCATTTACAGTGCATAATATCATCCAAAGATTCAGAGAATCTGGAACAATCTCTGTGCGTAAGGATCAAGGCCGGAAAACCATACTGGATGCCCGTGATCTTCGGGCCCTTAGACGGCACTGCATCACATACAGGAATGCTACTGTAATGGAAATCACAACATGGGCTCAGGAATACTTCCAGAAAACATTGTCGGTGAACACAATCCACCGTGCCATTCGCCGTTGCCGGCTAAAACTCTATAGGTCAAAAAAGAAGCCATATCTAAACATGATCCAGAAGCGCAGGCGTTTTCTCTGGGCCAAGGCTCATTTAAAATGGACTGTGGCAAAATGGAAAACTGTTCTGTGGTCAGACGAATCAAAATTTGAAGTTCTTTTTGGAAAACTGGGACGCCATGTCATCCGGACTAAAGAGGACAAGGACAACCCAAGTTGTTATCAGCGCTCAGTTCAGAAGCCTGCATCTCTGATGGTATGGGGTTGCATGAGTGCGTGTGGCATGGGCAGCTTACACATCTGGAAAGGCACCATCAATGCTGAAAGGTATATCCAAGTTCTAGAACAACATACGCTCCCATCCAGACGTCGTCTCTTTCAGGGAAGACCTTGCATTTTCCAACATGACAATGCCAGACCACATACTGCATCAATTACAACATCATGGCTGCGTAGAAGAAGGATCCGGGTACTGAAATGGCCAGCCTGCAGTCCAGATCTTTCACCCATAGAAAACATTTGGCGCATCATAAAGAGGAATGTGCGACAAAGAAGACCTAAGACAGTTGAGCAACTAGAAGCCTGTATTAGACAAGAATGGGACAACATTCCTATTCCTAAACTTGAGCAACTTGTCTCCTCAGTCCCCAGACGTTTGCAGACTGTTATAAAAAGAAGAGGGGATGCCACACAGTGGTAAACATGGCCTTGTCCCAACTTTTTTGAGATGTGTTGATGCCATGAAATTTAAAATCAACTTATTTTTCCCTTAAAATGATACATTTTCTCAGTTTAAACATTTGATATGTCATCTATGTTGTATTCTGAATAAAATATTGAAATTTGAAACTTCCACATCACTGCATTCTGTTTTTATTCACAATTTGTACAGTGTCCCAACTTTTTTGGAATCAGGTTTGTATTTGGGAAAAGGCAACAGCCCTTTTTCTCTGTTTTCTCTAGTCAGGTAGCACAGTTTTTTTTTCACATTTCTACTGCATAGGCAGCCACGTTTTATTGAAAACCAATTTTGCCAGCTGTGAATTACTCCTTTAAATTTCATTAACAGAGTGTGAGATGGGGAAGCAGGAGGAACAATAAATCAGTGGAGAAATGCAGGGAAATGCAGCACACCTGTGTTTGAAAGGAGCTCAAGGTCCTGAGAATCTCTGTTGGGTAGTATCTGCCTTCCAGCACCATCCCTATTGGCCTACCCTGCGAGTGGGGAGTAGAAGTTGCCTCGTCTGCTATGTGGAGGAACCATTTATGATCGGGACACTGCTTAAAAGCATACTGTTCTGCACATTTATAGAATGGATACAATCTGGACATAATGCACTTGCCATTTTGGCATTGTCAGACATACTAATAACATAACATACTGCTTTTTGCATACTGTACAATAGGGAAGTAGGCATATTCAGATGTGGGGCTGAACTGGGAGTGTCCACTGGAAAATGTGCAGTGCTGGGGTCTTATTTATAAATCGCGCGTATGCACAGATTTGAAATTTATGGGCCCTATCATACACCTGGCGCAAGTGTTTTTTGCTAGTTTTAGCCTGACGCAGTTAATGGCGCAATGGCGCAGTATTTTTTGTGTTATTTAAATGGCGCTTTAGTAATATGCGCCTATACAGTGGTGGTCAGAATTATTGGCACCCCTGGTAAATATGATCAAATATGGCTGTAAAAAATAAATCTGCATTGTTTATCCTTTTGATCTTTTATTAAAAAAATTCACAAAAATCTAAACTTTCATTGAAGTAAATTGAATTGAAAGTGGGGGGTAAATCACATTATGAAATAAATGCTTTTCTCCAAAACACGTTGGCCACAATTATTGGCACCCTTTTATTAAATACTTTTTGCAACCTCCTTTTGCCAAGATAACAGCTCTGAGTCTTCTTCTATAATGCCTGATGAGTTTGGAGAACACCTGCCAAGAGATCAGAGACCATTCCTCCATACAGAATCTCTCCAGATCCTTCAGATTCCCAGATCCATGTTGGTGCTTCTTCTCTTCAGTTCACACCACTCATTCTCTATAGGGTTCAGGTCAGGGGACTGGGACGGCCATGGCAGAAGCTTCATTTTGTGCTCAGTGACACATTTGTGTGTTGATTTTAATGTTTGTTTTGGATCGTTGTCCTGATGGAAGATCCAACCACGGCCCATTATAAGATTTCTAGCAGAGGCCGTCAGGTTCTGATTTTTTATCTGTTGGTATTTGCTAGAATCCATTATGTATCTGAACAAGATGTCCAGGATGTCCAAAAAATAGGCCCACAACATTAAAGATCCAGCGGTATTTTTAACCGTGGGCATGGGGGACTTTTTATCCCTGTTTGCACCAAACCCATCTGGTGGATTTGCTGCCAAAAAGCTTTTTTTATAGTTTCATCTGATCATAGAACCAGGTCCCTTTTGAATTTCCAGTCGTGTCTGACAACTGAATATGCTGGAGTTTGTTTCTGGATGAGCAAGAAGGATTTTTCTTGAATCTCTCCCAAACAACATGAGGTGATGTAGGCTTTCTGACCCCAAGACTCAACTAATCTCTGCGATTCTCCATCTGTGATCCTTGGAGAGTCTTTGTCCACTCAAACTCTCCTCCTCGCCGTGCATTAAGACAATATAGACACACGTCCTCTTTCAGGCAGATTCGTAACATCTTTAGTTGATTGACACTTCTTAATTATTGATTTCCCCTGATGGTGGAAATGGGGATTTTCAATGCTTTAGCTATTTTCCTACAGCCACTTTCTATTTTGTGAAGCTCAACAATCTTTTGCTGCACATCAGAACTATATTCTTTGGCTTTACTCATTGTGATGAATGATTAAGGGAATTTGGCCTTTGTGTTTCCTCATATTTATACTCCTGTGGAACAAGACATCATAGCTGGACAATTTCATGTTCCTAGTCACCCTGGTGTGCTAAAACATGTAAATATTAATGGAATATACTTCAGAGATATTTTACTCATAAAAAAATTCTAGGGGTGCCAATAATTGTGGCCAACGTGTTTTGGAGAAAAGCATTTATTTCATAATGTGATTTACCCCCCACTTTCAATTATTTTACTTCAATGAAAGGTTAGATTTTTGTAAATTTTTTGAATAAAAGATCAAAAGGATAAAACCATATTTGATCATATTTACCAGGGGTGCCAATAATTCTGACCACCACTGTATATGTGTGCACAACGCGCGTACACTCTGCTTATTACACACACAGGGACGCGCAGCAGCACACAAACATTTTTAAATATTACAAATACAAATTCCTCTCTGGAGAAGCGTTCAGTCTTTCCACTCGCAAATTCTGCCATGTAAATAGCAATCCGCCATGGAGCAAGCACAACTGGCTATTAAAGGGAATGGGAGATGAGAATCTGATTGGTTTATTGCATGTTACGCCTAAAACACACCCATGACTCATTAAGAGACTAGGTACAACCCTTTTGGACCATGCTCCTGGCGCGCCGACCGTTTTTCCCGTCGTTAAACTAGCAAAAGTGGATTTGGACATGCCCTAAGTGCACCTGCGCCATGCGCTTCAGACCATGTGCTCAGATCGTTAAAATAGGGCCCAAAGTGTGCATACGCTAAAATCCACATCAATACATGTTTATAAAAACAGTCTTGGAAAAGTGCTTAGCACCTCGTCAGGGTCTAAGCAGACATACACACATTTCCTTATGGCAGACAGTCGGATTACTGCAGGTATTTAAAAATCTAAGCAATTCTTGCCACTCGCTATTCTCAAGTAAAGCATTCGGATGTTGACAGGTGCTCTTTTATATGTTAATGACATTAATTAGGCAGAGTTTACAAGGCAGCGATCTGAAACCATTCAGCTGCTCACAATTTCAAGATCATTTGTGATTTATGCATTTCACATCTGAGAGACGTACACACAAGTTCATTCTCTGAATCACATGTACGCACATTTCAGAAATAGTCGTAAAATCAAATGTAGTACGGTTTCTATGCAATATTTTATAAATAAGGCCCTTGAGGTCCTCCAGGACCAGGATTGAGAACCACTAAATTAAACAGAAGCAGTGACATGGAACTAAACGAAATTGAAATTCTAACAACAGCACTAATGAGACAGGAGTGGTGTACCTTGATGAGGTCAGGTAAAGTTGTGTTTTGTAGATATAATTTGTGACTTAAGTCCCACCTGAAACTTTTCTTCACAGAACCTTGGTAAATATTACAGAACAAATTACCTACTGTTGTTCGGTTAACTAAGGCAGCCTTTGAGAAATCAAATCCAGTCCAGATGGGAACGTCAGTGATTGTGGTATTTTTTTTAAACAAAGCTTCCTAATTATTTTGAATTTTACCAAATATAATGAATTTTATAGCTTTTTCTAACTTTATAGATAAAATAACAGTTGGTGTCAGAGCCATACCCCCAGTTCCCGTCTCTCCTCTCCCATCACTTCCTGTGTATATTCAAACGTCCAATGTAAAGGCAAAATGTTCAAACTGAATATTTCACTCATAAATTAACATTCTGTCACTCACAGTGTTCAAAACATGAATGCTGTAAGTAAGCACCACAACAGTCTTTCTTTTACATTATATTTCAGTCTTCTGAAGTCATATGATATCTTTACGTGTGAACCAACTTAAATTATTATTCATTGATAATCCTCAATAATAACCTTCACGGCAGCTCTCAGATGTGGCAGACGTCAATGACATCAAACATCATTGCTTCTTGAGTAGCTTCTAACCAAACATTGCTTGACTATCAAATGAATGTCTTATAAGAATGACAAATTAAGAACACCTTCACAATGGATTTTATGTAGGGGAGACCCTTTATGTAGGGGGTATAGTTGTAACACGGGGAGAGTTGTAACACTACCAATTCCACGAATCACAGATAAGATAGGAGTCATATGACAGTTTCAGTTTCCTCTGGCTTCCTTTACGATCCCACATGGAGGTTTTCCAGTCTGTGTTGCTATCTCTCCTGAAGCCACAGCAGAAAATCTAATTCTGAGGTAAGAAAGTAAAAACAAATAACAAGATAATATTTTGTTTAGTACTTCTACCATTGTAGATAATGTTGTATGAGTTATATAAGGTCAAAGTGTAGTTTCTCTAGTAAAGAATGGTGTATCAACCTCCTGCTAATTTCAAAGCACCGTGCTAATACAGCTAGCTAAACAATGAGTGACAGTGGCGGGGTAGGTTGTAACACGTGTTTTGAAACAACCATCCACTTACATACAACTAAGAACATTTTTGTGATTTTAATAATTCTACAGAATGCCTATGTTTATGTTAATTTGCTCTCGCTCACACACACACACACATATGAATGTGCACGTACAGACATGTACAAACAAACGCACACGTGTGCATGCACACAAAATATGCACATACACTCCCCATATTCACACATATTTTATTGTTGCAGCCATTCATTTAAAATAAAACTGCTGTTGTGGCATATCATTTGGAGTACCCTTAGTTTTTGTGCATTTTGTCTACCTGTTACAACTTACCCCAGTATGTGTTACAACCTACCCCAGTACTAGGGTAGGTTGTAACAAAGGACCAATATGTATTTGTCATCATCTCACAAAGTCTATGATATAGTTGAAGAAATTTAAATTGTTGCCATTTGTAGTAGACAAATGTCGGTACTTTGCCTAAAAGTTTCAGACGTGTAGCTAAAAAAAAGGGTAGTTTTAGGTGCTGAAGAAAAAAGTGTTACAACCATACCCGGTCTCCCCTACTTCCTTTCACACACTTTAAAAGCACTTCACAGACAGGGCTTAGATTTAGCCAGGATTAGTCCTTAGTTAAGTTAGGACATTTAAGTAGCTTTTATAAACATGCCTTAGAAAAAACATTACTGGTGTGCATCTTGAGACAAAACAATAGCACTGATATAGTTTAAGATACACTATATTGCCAAAAGTTTTGGGCCGTCTGACATCCCATTCTTAATCTGTAGGGTTTAATATGGAGTTGGCCCACCCTCTGCAGCTATAACAGCTTCAACTCTTCTGGGAAGGCTTTCCACAAGGTTTAGGAGTGTGTTTATGGGAATTTTTGACCATTCTTCTAGAAGCGCATTTGTGAGGTCAGGCACTGATGTTGGACGAGAAGGCCTGGCTCGCAGTCTCTGCTCTAATTCATCCCAAAGGTGTTCTATCGGGTTGAGGTCAGGACTCTGTGCAGGCCAGTCAAGTTCCTCCACACCAAACTCGCTCATCCATGTCTTTATGGACCTTGCTTTGTGCACTGGTGTGCAGTCACGTTGGAACAGGAAGAGGCCATCCCCAAACTGTTCCCACAAAGTTGGGAGCATGAAATTGTCCAAAATGTCTTGGTATGCTGAAGCATTAAGAGTTTCTTTCACTGGAACTAAGGGGCCAAGCCCAACTCCTGAAAAACAACCCCACACCATAATCCCCCCTCCACTAAACTTTACACTTTGCACAATGCAGTCAGGCAAGTACCGCTCTCCTGGCAACCACCAAACCCAGACTCGTCCATCGGATTGCCAGACAGAGAAGCATGATTGGTCACTCCAGAGAACACGTCTCCACTGCTCTAGAGTCCAGTGGTGGTGTGCTTTACACCACTGCATCCGACGCTTTGCATTACACTTGGTGATGTAAGGCTTGGATGCAGCTGCTCGGCCAAGGAAACCCATTCCATGAAGCTCTCTACGCACTGTTCTTGAGTTAATCTGAAGGCCACACAAAGTTTGGAGGTCTGTAGCTATTGACAGCATGCGCTGACCCCGCGCTGTGATTTTACGTGGCCTACCACTTCGTGGCTGAGTTGCTGTGGTTCCCAATTGTTTCCACTTTGTTATAATACCACTAACAGTTGAACGTGGAATATTTAGTAGCGAGGAATTTTCACGAATGGACTTATTTGCACAGGTGGCAACCTATCACGGTACCACGCTTGAATTCAATGAGCTCCTGAGAGCAACCCATTCTTTCACAAATGTTTGTAGAAGCGTCTGCATGCCTAGGTGCTTGATTTTATACTCCTGTGGCCATGGAAGTGATTGGAACACCTGAATTAAATGATTTGGAGGGGTGTCCCAATACTTTTGGCAATATAGTGTAGTTAGCGCAAGTTGCTTTCAGTTAAAAGAGCTCAAACATACATTTTAGTCTGAGACTAGGGTTAAACCTTGTCTGTGAAACCAGGGGAAAGTGTTTAAAGTGTGTACACCTTAAAAAATGTATACACCTTACTTCTCAGCACAAACAGATAAACATCAGCTCAGGCACCTGTGTGAAGCTGACACCAATGCTATACAGGGGAAAAGGTTGTGCCAAGAGGGAACTGTGCTTCATTCCTCCCAAAAAGAGCTGTACTTGCTGACAGAAAAGAAATCACTCCCTGGAGCTCAGCTCTCCTGTTTTTCCTCAAAATAGTTTCAAAAATTCAGTCTGGCAGCCTCAGAGGAAATCGCACAATGTCAGGTGGGTGTGAGAGGTGCTAGTCGCGGGTTTACATCGCAGTGCATACTTTGTGCATCTCAAACAAGACCTCTCGGTGAGATGCTCTTTTACTTTTTTTTTTTTTTTATAGTAATCTATTCCTTATAAGAAAGTGCAGAGGTGGTGCTATGGTACAGTAATGTAATGCCATGGTACTTTGATCAAAAATGATTACTATTCATGCACTGAAAAAAAATTGAGCTAACTTGAAAAAAATAAGGCAACATATCACACTCAAGTTAACTCAACTAATTTGCTCCAGTTAAAGTCAACTTGAATACTTTTGTTCATCTAATGAGCAACAGGGTTTTGAACTTAACAAATCTTGTCAAGGCAACTAAAGAACATTTAGCATTTAGCAATGCAAGCAATTCTTGTTTCTTCATCTCCATGTTTGATTTTTAATACATGATATGAACATGATTTGCCTCTTAAAGCTAGAGTCAAACATTTTACCCATTTTAACCTAGCAAATATATTGCATACAAAAGTACAAAAGCAATGAGATGCACATATACCTCAACAAACAAATCTCAAACTGTAATTCAGTAAAAATATGAACTCTGAATCATAAGACAGCTAAATAACACTGACAACAACATAAAAACATACATCAAGCCAGTAAATGCAAAGCAATTATCATTTTTAATAATAGTTACCACATATTTTTTTCAAGCTGCAATGCAGGCTGGGAACTGGCACAACATTGTTCAATGTAAAATTAGTAAAAGTTAGGGCAACATTTGGACACTTTTTGGACAAATACTTGAGAATCTTGAAGGTCAACTAAACAACTTTTGTTAGAAACATGTTTCTTGTTTAGTTAATTCAAGATAATAAACTCACTCATCCTACTAAATAGTCTAGCTAAATTTACAAGCAAAATGTTCTAACAAATGTAAAAAAAAAAAAATAATAATAATAAAAAAGTAGCTTGACAAGAATTTTTAACCAAAACATTGCGGCCTGGTTTCACAGACAGGACTTAGATTAAAGGATTAGTTCACTTCAAAATGAAAATTTCCTGATAATTTACTCACCCCCATGCCATCCACGATGTTCATGTCTTTCTTTCTTCAGTGGAAAAGAAATTACGTTTTTTGAGGAAAACATTTCAGGATTTTTCTCCATATAATGGACTTTAATGGCAACCAAAATGTTAAAGGTCCAAATCAATGAGGTTTCAAAGGGCTTCAAAGGGCTCTGCACGATCCCAGCTGAGGAATAGGGTCTTATCTAGCGAAATCATCGGTCATTTTCTAAAAAAAATTTAAATGTATATACTTTTTAACCTAAATTGCTCATCTTGCGCTGCTCCGCGACACACCACGGATTGCGCAATCACGTCGGAAAGGTCACTCTAGACGTAGGCGGAAGTACCGCCCCGTGTTTACAAAGCGCATGTGTGAAGACTAATACAAACATCCTTTAGCAAAAAAAGGTTAAACAACGATGTCGGACGATTTTGAAGTTGGAGATGCAAAGTTTGATGAATGTTTTTTGTAAAGGCGTTTGTATTAGACTTCGCACGTTCGCTTGGGGCGGTACTTCCGCCTACGTCTAGCGTGACCTTTCCGACGTGATTGCGCAATCCGTGGCACGTCGCAGAGCAGCGCAAGATGAGCAATTTAGGTTAAAAAGTATATAAAGGTTTATTTTTCTTGAAAATGACCGATGGTTTCGCTGATAAGACCCTATTCCTCGGCTGGGATCGTGCAGAGCCTCTGAAGCCCTTTGAAACCTCATTGATTTGGACCTTCAACATTTTGGTTGCCATTGAAGTCCGTTATGTGAAGAAAAATCCTGGAATGTTTTCCTCAAAAACTTAATTTCTTTTCGACTGAAGAAAGAAAGACACAAACATCTTGGATGAGATGGGGGTGAGTAAAATATTAGGACATTTTCATTTTAAAGTGAACTAATCCTTTAAGCCAGGATTAAGCCTCAGTTCAATTAGGGCATTT
Organism: Coreius guichenoti; assembly: GCA_039654105.1. Taxonomy (NCBI): domain Eukaryota; kingdom Metazoa; phylum Chordata; class Actinopteri; order Cypriniformes; family Gobionidae; genus Coreius; species Coreius guichenoti. The sequence goes on along the minus strand of CM077171.1, from coordinate 9,341,395 downwards.
AAGTATCTTTTATAAACAAAAAAAACATTACTGGCGTGCATACTGAGACAAAACAATGGCACTGGCGTGTTTTAAGATATGTCAGTGCAAGGTGCTTTCAGTTAAAACAGCTCAAACATGCATTTTAGTCTGAGACTAGACTTAAGCCTCAAGTTAGCTTTTAAGTTTTTTACGTTCAAAACACTACCTGTTACTCATTAGATGAACAAAAGTATTTAAGTTGACTTTAATCAGAGTGAATTAGTTGAGTTAACTTAGCATAGGTTGCCTTATTTTTAAAAAACAAAATGTGAAAACAAATGTGAAAAAATAAAGGGAGTTGTCCACTTTAGACATTCTACTAACTATAACTTTGCAACTGCATGTCAACTAACTCTCATTAGAGTATTAGTAGACTGTTAGGTTAGGATTAGAGTTCGGGTTAGTAGAATAAGTTGACGTAGTTTCAAAGTTACTTATAGTCAGTAGAATGTCTATTGAGGAGCATCACAATAAAGAGTTAGTAGATATTAAGCAGACACTACTAATACTCTAATGACTGCTGGTTGACATGTAGTGGCAAAGTTACTTATAGTTAGTAGATTGTCTAAAGCGTACCATCGAAATAAAGTGTTACCTTAAAGGGTCTGAATAGCTTCTGAATCCACTGTATATAACACTTTAAACTAATGTAATCCGAGCTGTGGCCTAGCGTTTTGAGCAGGTGCTCACATGGGAAGTCCAGGTTTGAATCCAGCCTGTGTCGTGTACAGAATCCCTCTTTCCAATTATTCTTGCCTCAGCTGTTCTGTTTAAAAATGGTAAAAAAAAGAATTTCAAAGCAATGCTCGTTTCACAGCCCTATTGGAGCTCTACTTTGAACGAAGCAGCATTAACTTTTGATTGACAAAGCATTGTTCTCCTGCAGGCCTTGATCTACTGCTCATTTTGTCCTCCTACTCACCAGATGCTGCTGAATTTAAACTCACCAATAACTTCCAATAAAGGCAGCAGACTGCCGTGCAGGATTCAGAGGAGTCTATTATTTACACAGACCTGGACACTTTCTGAACACCTCAAAGCAACAGAAGACCTGGAAGAGGTTGAGGAAAGGTTGATACTTAATGTATGAGCAGGTTTCTTGGGGATCCTCGTATCTCTATACCACTCATTCTATAGTCAGTGAAACATTTATTTCACGAGTTCTCACTAACAAATAATCAGATCCAGAAAAGAGTGTATTTGACGTGCTGTTTGAGGGGAGGCTCCTAGCAAGAAATTTGGCCCGAACCCAGAGTTATTGAATAAAGTTGTTATTTTTGTTTGTTTTTGCACACAAAAAGTATTCTCGTCACTTCATAAAATTAAGGTTGAACCACTGGAGTCACATGGACTATTTTAACGATGTTTTTACTACCTTTCTTGACCTTGAAAGTGTTAATTAAATTGCTGTCTATGGAGGGGTCAGAGAGCTCTCGGATTTCATCAAAAATATCTGAATTTGTGTTCTGAAGATGAACGAAGGTCTTACGGGATTGGAACGACATGAGGGTGAGGAATTAATGACAGAACTTTCATTTTTGGGTGAACTATCCCTTTAATAGAACATAATTCTCTATGCATCCCTAAAACAAGGGTCCTTGATATACTGTAGCCACTGTCCAATTACAGGGAGTACATAACAAAAAATATGTATATACAATCAGGGAAGGAACATATAGATGTTTGGAGGAACAATCAAATGAAACAGATCACAGGTCTCTACCAAGGTATTAAGCTTATTTCCCACCCCAGCCGCTTATAGTGCCACAGTAAAAGTTCACCTTCATTTGTAAAAGCAGTTAGATCTTGCTGACAGTGTTGTGGCTTTAGAGAGTTACACTACATACATCACATTTAGGACTCGCATATGTAGTCTGAGCAATGCTTAGACCTCATTTTAAAACATTTATGAGCCATTGTTTTCATTAACAAGTAGAAATCGAATGCTAATTTGCGTGCTATGTAGTTTATTTTTAACCCAGGGATGTCGGGCATCGTGCATCAGTGTGACAACTATGATTGTAGTGAATCGTGCTAAATTTAGAAGGCTGTTTAATGAATCATCAGCTTAAAAAGTCCAAATGTCAAGCTTGGCATCCCTTACTATTAACAGAAAACCCACCAAACAGCCTGACCCAAGCCCCTTTTTTTTGCTTATTCTGGTAATTGGAATTCAAAAGTGAAGTATTTAAAAATAGCTCTGTGCAGCACTGTGCGTTAAACAAACAGTGCTCTTATTGGAAGACTTTTTGGAACTGATTTTAATACAGTTTAGAGTTAGCATGTTTTTAAACTAATAATAAAATACTATAATATGTTAAGGTAAGGTAAGGTAAGGTCAACTTTATTATCCCCAAGGGGCAATTTGTTTCACAGCCAGCAGTAAACCATACAATCGACAAAAACAAACACACAACACTACAATACACAAAGAAGAAGGGAGAAACACACTTCAATAAATAATTTACCTAGAATAATAATAATAATTAAAAAAAAAAACAATGGCAGCTGGTACAAAATAATTTTGTAGCTTTTGTACCAATTTTGTGCCAATTTTTGTATTTTTGTAAATCATTTAAATCTATTAGTTCGACAAAATAGCAGATAATATCTATGAGTAGAAGGAAGCAACTTAACATTCTGCAAGGGATGGCTAGCTTTTAATTATCTCTTATAATTCTTGGCTTTATACAAATTATTCAAATCATTCAAAGTGGTGCCAACAATCTTACCACACACTTGAACAATACCCTGTAATCTATTTCTGTTTTTAAGATTATAACAATCTCATGTTAATCTTGAGTACCTATAGAGTAGTATTGCATCCTTCATATCTCTGAAGAGTCTTTAGTTTTATCATATTTATAAAAGACTATATACCGTACCGATTCTTTCCTGAAACAGCCGAAATCGTGGAGGCGTGCAGCGAATCACGAACACACACACACACACACACACACACACACAAACACACACACACACACACACACACACACACACACACACACACACACACACACACACACACACACACACACACACACACACACACACACACACACACACACACAAACAAACAAACAAACAATACATCATGGCATTATCCCATGATAACTTTCAACTCACTATACATTCGTGTTGTTTGCATTATATGCACTTACGCACCGATTGCCAACAAAACACACACATATGATGTAGTTTCACTCACCGCCTGCGGTTTCGACTCCGGGAACAAACAAACACACTTGCAGAACTCCGTTGCTGCTCCGGAAAAACAAACTGCATCCACTGTTCCCTTTACACTGGGTTATTTGGGAAGCTGAACAAGGTTCTCTTTCCCTCACAACCAAAAACACACTTTTTTAGTGACATTGTTGATTTCGTGGTCTAAAAACAAAATGACAGCGCTGCCGACGGCTCCCGTAACCCGAACAAAGCTCGTTGATGTGCGTACTCTTGCTCTCGCTCTGGTTGACGTATGCACGCGCTCATCCGGGAGAAGTGCCCATACAAGGAATTCTGCCCTTTATGACGTCATACAGGGACATACTCGAAAAAAACTTTCAGAAACTAGTTTGAATCCTAAAGGAGTGTATTTGGCACAGGAATACTCCGTCATATGTCCAACTCGTTTTTGCATGTAAATCCAGCTCTTTAACAGTGTAAATAAGTCAGAATGCATGAAATAGCATTCCGCCCCTTTAAGTGACCCATACCAGCACACAAATGAAAAGGTAATGACAGACAAGAATAATTTTTGTTTTATAAAAGTACTGTCCACATTAAAACCACAAAGCTTCCATAAAAAATACATACGCTGGTGGGCTTTTTTGCACACAGCATCCACATAAGCCTCAAAAGTCTTTTCATCTATTATAGTACTAAGGTATTTAAATTGATGTACAACCTCAACAGCATGATCAATAATAACCACAGGAGAGATGACTGTAGGATTCTTCATAAAATCTATAATAATCTCTTTAGTTTCAAATGCGTTGATGTCCAAAAAGGACAAATTGCACCAATCAATAAAATCTGCCAGTACAGAACCATGATAAGGATCCTCATTATTAAGGAGGGAAACAATCACTGAATCATTCACAAACTTAAAAGGGGGGGGGGGGGGCTATTTCATGAATTCTGACTTACAAACCCGATTCCAAAAAAGTTGGGACACTGTACAAATTGTGAATAAAAACAGAATGCAATGATGTGGAAGTTTCAAATTTCAATATTTTATTCAGAATACAACATAGATGACATATCAAATGTTTAAACTGAGAAAATTTATCATTTCAAGGGAAAAATAAGTTGATTTTAAATTTCATGCCATCAACACATCTCAAAAAAGTTGGGACAAGGCCATGTTTACCACTGTGTGGCATCCCCTCTTCTTTTTATAACAGTCTGCAAACGTCTGGGGACTGAGGAGACAAGTTGCTCAAGTTTAGGAATAGGAATGTTGTCCCATTCTTGTCTAATACAGGCTTCTAGTTGCTCAACTGTCTTAGGTCTTCTTTGTCGCATCTTCCTCTTTATGATGCACCAAATGTTTTCTGTGGGTGAAAGATCTGGACTGCAGGCTGGCCATTTCAGTACCCGGATCCTTCTTCTACGCAGCCATGATGTTGTAATTGATGCAGTATGTGGCCTGGCATTGTCATGTTGGAAAATGCAAGGTCTTCCCTGAAAGAGACGACGTCTGGATGGGAGCATATGTTGTTCTAGAACTTGGATATACCTTTCAGCATTGATGGTGCCTTTCCAGATGTGTAAGCTGCCCATGCCACACGCACTCATGCAACCCCATACCATCAGAGATGCAGGCTTCTGAACTGAGTGCTGATAACAACTTGGGTTGTCCTTGTCCACTTTAGTCCGGATGACATGGCGTCCCAGTTTTCCAAAAAGAACTTCAAATTTTGATTCGTCTGACCACAGAACAGTTTTCTATTTTGCCACAGTCCATTTTAAATGAGCCTTGGCCCAGAGAAAACGCCTGCGCTTCTGGATCATGTTTAGATATGGCTTCTTTTTTGACCTATAGAGTTTTAGCCGGCAACGGCGAATGGCACGGTGGATTGTGTATTCCTGAGCCCATGTTGTGATTTCCATTACAGTAGCATTCCTGTATGGGATGCAGTGCCGTCTAAGGGCCCGAAGATCACGGGCATCCAGTATGGTTTTCCGGCCTTGACCCTTACGCACAGAGATTGTTCCAGATTCTCTGAATCTTTGGATGATATTATGCACTGTAGATGATGATAACTTCAAACTCTTTGCAATTTTTCTCTGAGAAACTCCTTTCTGATATTGCTCCACTATTTTTCGCCGCAGCATTGGGGGAATTGGTGATCCTCTGCCCATCTTGACTTCTGAGAGACACTGCCACTCTGAGAGGCTCTTTTTATATCCAATCATGTTGCCAATTGACCTAATAAGTTGCAAATTGGTCCTCCAGCTGTTCCTTATATGTACATTTAACTTTTCCGGCCTCTTATTGCTACCTGTCCCAACTTTTTTGGAATGTGTAGCTCTCGTGAAATCCAAAATGAGCCAATATTTGGCATGACATTTCAAAATGTCTCACTTTCAACATTTGATATGTTATCTATATTCTATTGTGAATAAAATATACGTTTATGAGATTTGTAAATTATTGCATTCCTTTTTTATTCACAATTTGTACAGTGTCCCAACTTTTTTGGAATCGGGTTTGTATTTACACAGTTAAAGAGTTGTATTCTCATGCTAAACATGGCCAAAATTTGGACGTATGACAGAGTATTTCTGTGCCAAATACACTCCTTCTGGATTCGAAGTTTCTGAAAGTTTTTTTCGAGTATGTCCCTGTATGACGTCATGAAGGGCAGAATTCCTTGTATGGGCACTTCTCCCGGATGAGCGCGTGCACACATCAACCAGAGCGAGAGCGAGAGCAAGAGCGTGCCCATCAACGAGCTTTGTTCGGGTTACGGGAGCCGTCGGCAGCGCTGTCATTTTGTTTTTAGACCATGAAATCAACAATGTCACTAAAGAAGTGTGTTTCTGGTTGTGAGCGAAAGATAACCTTGTTCAGCTTCCCAAATAACCCAGCGTAAAGGGAACAGTGGATGCAGTTTGTTTTTCCAGAGCAGCAACGGAGTTCTGCAAGTGTGTTTGTTTGTTCCCGGTCATGAGTTGAAACCGCAGGCGATGAGTGAAACTACATCAAATGTGTGTGTTTTGTTGGCAATCGGCGTGTAAGTGAATATAATGTCAACAACACGAATGTATAGTGAATCGAAAGTTATCCAGGGATAATGCCATGATGTATTGTGTGTGTGTGTGTGTGTGCCTGCTCGTGACTCTTTAGCTCCGCCCACGGCACACCTCCACGAGTTCGGCTGTTTTCGGAAAGAATTGGCATATCTGTCTTTTATAAATATGATAAAACTAAAGACTCTTCAGAGAGATGAAGGAAGCAATACTACTCTATAGATACTCAAGATTAACATGAGATTGTCAGAAACTGTGTGTGTTATGTACCCTTTAATGATATGACGCCTCTCTAGTTGCGTTTGACACTCATTGGTATAAACCACCAATAAAAACACCATTTACCTTCACACGCTGAGAACTAACAGTTAAAAAATCCATCACCAACATATCAACCCACAGTCAATAGACCCTTTTTAACCTTTCTGCTAGGATATGAGGCTGGATAAAATTAAAAGCTGATGATAAATCAATAAAAACTAATCGTACAAAAGTCTTTGCGCCCTTAAGATGTGCTAAAATCATGTTTAATAGAGTACTTATTGCGTCATCAACACCCCTGCCTGACCTGTAGGCAAACTGAAGCCGATCTAGATTTGCCTGTACCATGGTCAAAAGTTTTCATAATCAGAGAGGTAAGTGCTACTGGCCTGTACTCATTTAAAGATTTCGGTGCATTATTCTTAGGCACAGGTACAATAATAGATTCCTTCCAAAGACGAGGAACCTTATGAAGATGCAATGACATTCTAAAAATATCTTGTAGCTCAGAGGGGAAATATTAATAATTATTCATAACTCATTATGATTATTCATTATGATTAATTATTAATATTTGAATCAGTTAAATAGATTAACTTGATGTGGCTACATTAACATTACAATCAATCAATCAGTTCATCCTGTGAACGTTCAGTATTGATTATTAATTAATTCTAAGAAAAGGATATTTTTCATGGCCACAGAAAAATAATTCTTCCTTTGTATTTACATAAGTGCTTAGAGCGCATAACAAGATCGATCATTTAAGTGACAATTTGTTTGCAGGCAGGGAGTCAGAACCAAACATATATTGTGCACAAACTTTAATAACTAAATCGCGGACAAGATTAAACGGACACAAAACATACAGACACAAAACATACATGGCAAGAGGTAAAGTTAAAGTGGTTAGAAAAACCGGGTCAGTACAGATGGATGAAGTTATGCAAAGAGTCTAAACCTGGGAGAACCATCCCTGATAAGCTCCTTTGTCTGAGCAAAGGAGTTTACAGTTTTACTAACTACACAGCAACTTGTATTTCTTAGTACATTACTTGCATTTGCCCGGGAAGGCGTCCAGATATACGGTCGCAGGAGAAAGTCTTGATGGTTCCATCCGATGGCTTTGTAGTGGCGATCGTTTCCTTCCGTGTTGAGCGAAGGAACGACGGTGAGCTTGCATGGTTGCTTTGACTCCATCGAGGTTGAGAAGTTTGCACACGCCGTGAGGAGTTGGGCCTGCTGGCCCAACTGGCCGTATGGTGGCATCTGGTTTCCTGTCCCACACACACACGTGAGGCTGTGTGTGTAGGCCTTATCTGGCCTCGCCTGTTGGCCGGCTGATAGACAGCCAAGATGACACGTCGTTTTGGTCCAGAGGGAGAAGAGAAGAGGGTGGGTCGGCAGCATGAAATGTTAAGCAGAGGGCTTTGGCTCCTCCCCCCTTTGCGTCTGTGTGCAGGGCTGGAGGAGCTTGCGCTGCTGATGTGAAGTTCAGCAGGGTACATCTTTCTTGTGGGGTTCATTTGCAGTTGGTCAGGCCGTTTAGTTCTTTTCGGACCACATCGAGCTCGTCTCCAATGCTGCAGAACTGCTGAGTCAGTGTTTGGACTTCAGCTTCTGGCTGCACGCAGATGGCCTCCAAGGGCCTTAGCTTTAGTGTCTTTTCTCTTTAAGTTCCACATTGGCTGTTTTAATAGAGTCTTTGTGTGAAACAGTTCTCTTTCGAGGTCTTGTACGGTGGCGTTATCCAGCTGCTCTTGGTGCCCAGCAGCTGTCAGAGCCTCCTGAAGACCGGTGATCTCCTCCGGTAGTTCCCTTCTGTCAACATCCTTGCATCTGAGCTGTGCCTTCTCATGCTGAGCGGGGGTTTGTTCTCTGTGGAACTCTGTGACTTACAGCGTCAGTCCATTTTACCTCCCTTTTGAAGCCTGTGGGAGGGTGGCCAAGGAGACAATGATGCTGGTCAAGTCTTTGTAGCTCAGCCTGGGTGTCTGGTGTCCACTGGTGTTGCAGTTTCACTGTTCCTTTCTCTGCCGTTGCAGGTTGCTGGCTGCTTTAGGCTGAAGGATGCCCATCACATGCTCTGCCAGGTCTACAGGGGTTCCTGGTGGTGGCAGGGCTGGATGTCTGAGGCATACTGGTACACTTTGTGGGAACACGAGAGAGAGATGGCAAAGGCAAATGCAAGTTTGTACAGAGGTGGTAAGCTAACTGTGTAGGAGAACGGTTATGGGGGCCGCATGAATGGTTATGTGGGCCGCTTAAGGCGTGAATAGCTGATGGGGGCCGCTAGTAAGGCGGGGTGTTAAGATTTTGTGTTGGTAAACACAAATGATGAATTTGAGTATATTTGTTGACGGGCTGTACGCAGTCAGCTAATGACCGGGCTGTACGTGTGGTCAAACTATAACTCAAAACATTGATGGTTCTCCTGATAGGTTGTCACTACGAGAGTGACAAAAAAAAAATAAAAATAAATAAAAATAAAAAAAACTGAAATAAAACAATGAGATGAGATCAGAAAGGGAAAGAAAGGAAGAAAGGAGTGTTTTACCTATTTAGTTTTAACTAGGGGATATGGCTAAGCAGGTGTCACTTGTGGGTGATGCTGCACTAGATCATGTTTCCTAGGGTTAGACTGGTAGCAAAGCTAGCCAAACACCTCAAGGTCAAAAGAAAAGAAACAATGGGAAGTGTTTCTAGTTCTATCTGGGGTCTATAGTGCCTTTGGACAGTAACCGTACTTCATGGACCAGGCCAGGCACTGAGGAGTGAAGACTAATAACCCGTGTAACTCATTAAAGAAACAACAGTTGCTAGAACTATTGTAATCTTATGCAGAGAAGGAAGATGGTGATGGTAAGGTAACTAAAGTAAGGTAAAAGTACAGAAGAATTTCCTTATAGCTTCTAGAAACTAAAAGGAGAGGTATGTAGACAAGTTGACATAATTAATTTTGAAATTTAATTAGATTCAACTTAGCTGAATATGGATATTCATGCTAAACAAAAGTAAATGAAATAAAATAGGTAATGAATAAAGGTGAAATTAAAATTTCCTTATAGCTCTAGAAAACTAAAAGGAAAGGTAAATGGAGAAGTTGATTTAATTAAATTTGAAATTTAATCAAATTCAACTTAGCTGAATAGGGACATTCAGACTAAACAAAGTAAGTAAATGAAATTAAATAAAAATAGAGAAGGGATAAAGGTGAAATTAGAATTTCCTTATAGTTCTAGAAAAACTAAAAGGAAGGGCAAATAGAAGAGTTGATTTAATTAAATTTGGAATTTAATCAAATCCAACTTAGCTGAATAGGGATATTCAGGCTAAACAAAAGTAAGTAAAAATAAAATAACACAGAGGAGGAATAAGGTCGGAGTAGAACAAACACACACAAAACAAAAACACGACGGCTTAAACCAGTGATGGGTGCCTTTGAGGCCTCGGTGTCTTGTGAAGCTTCGGGACTCGCATGAATCATTTGTCTTGAATCAGTGATTCGAATCGCGCATCAAACTGCTAAAGTCGTGTGATTTCAGTAAACAAGATCGTTAAGCATCATAGCAGTTTCAAAATGATTTCAAATTTCCATGGTTTGTCATTAGGTCAGGTGAACCAATGTCCATATATAATTTGTATATGAACTCATATCAATTATAAATCTAGACACATTTGATGATGCCTTTGATTGATAAGGAAAGAGGCATATTTAACATTCTCTTACTTGTCTGGTTAGCCCAGCTTTCACAAAATGAGCCCTACAGTTTACTGAAATATCACGCCTTATAAGAAACCTCATGTTTAGATGGTTCGTTGATTGTCTTTAATTGATTACACCTTCAACAAAACATTTGTGAATGGTTTGTTGAAGATGTTTTATTAAGTTTTTGCTGCGCTTCCTGTTCTGACCAGCAGGGGTCACCGGATTGTGGCGCTTTGAGCGGTTCAAATCAGTGAATCATTTGTGACTCAATGGATTCGTTTGATTCGGAGCTTCACAAGCTTCAGATCCCTCATCAGTGGTTCAAAGTCCCTTAGTGTAAAGGGTCCCAAAGTCTGTAGAGTCTTTGGTTCGAACGTTATACTCTATGCTCAAACTTGTCTAGGTGTTAGCAGGGTGCTAACAGCTTTAGTTGAGGTAGAGGGCTTTAACTTATATGTGTAGGTTTGCTTAAAAGCTAGCTTTGGCTACACGCAGGTCTGTGACGTGAGTGCTGCTATCAGACTATCAGAAGTGTCTGCTCACACGTTCTGTTGTCACGCGTTGCCAAGAGACCAGTGCCAGCACACGACGCAGCTCGAAAGGGAGCAGACTTTCTAGCTGTGCCGAGGGCACCCACTGAGAGCTCTACCGTGGTGACTTTCACAGACAGTGGTGACTTTCTAGTTAGCTAGGCTAGAATTTACACCACTAATTTGACGCGATTGTTTCATATGAGCAGTTTGACGCATCAATATGAATACGATGACGTAACGAATAATAATAATAAGGCCTTGATCGGTGACTGAGGAGCATCGCTCAGTCACCATTACAAACACTGTAGTGAGATTTCTTCGTCACGCAGGTTAATTCATGCTGCTAATCTGAGATTTCTTCGTCATGAAAAGACTTATGCATTTAAGGCTGAAAGTGGTGTTTTCTTCACCCACGATCAGGATAATTTATTTTGGTAGTAACCGTTTATACGCGCTGCTATCTGGGATTTCATCAGAAAAAGGCTTACGCTCGTTTAACGACTGAAATTATGATTTCTTAGATCATTTCAGGTTAGTTTCTTATCGTACGATTTAAACATGCATTCTAGCATTGGTAAACTTTCTGCTGTTCGCAGGAATGCGCACTTAAGATCTAGTTTTGCTGATTTTATCAGAAACTTGTACGTGCATTTATAATGTTAATAAAATTTATGGAACAACACGACTGATTACTGGGTCCGTCTGCAAACAATTGTTTAAAATGATGCCGTGTTTCTCCACCAAAAATGTAGCAAATTAGCTCAGAGGGGAAATATCAATAATTATTCATAACTCATTATGATTAATTATGAATATTTGAATCAGTTAAACTGATTGATTGATTGTAATGTTAATGTAGCTACAAACCCGATTCCAAAAAAGTTGGGACACTGTACAAATTGTGAATAAAAACAGAATGCAATGATGTGGAAGTTTCAAATTTCAATATTTTATTCAGAATACAACATAGGTGACATATCAAATGTTTAAACTGAGAAAATGTATCATTTTAAGGGAAAAATAAGTTGATTTTAAATTTCATGGCATCAACACATCTCAAAAAAGTTGGGACAAGGCCATGTTTACCACTGTGTGGCATCCCCTCTTCTTTTTATAACAGTCTGCAAACGTCTGGGGACTGAGGAGACAAGTTGCTCAAGTTTAGGAATAGGAATGTTGTCCCATTCTTGTCTAATACAGGCTTCTAGTTGCTCAACTGTCTTAGGTCTTCTTTGTCGCATCTTCCTCTTTATGATGCGCCAAATGTTTTCTATGGGTGAAAGATCTGGACTGCAGGCTGGCCATTTCAGTACCCGGATCCTTCTTCTACGCAGCCATGATGTTGTAATTGATGCAGTATATGGTCTGGCATTGTCATGTTGGAAAATGCAAGGTCTTCCCTGAAAGAGACGACGTCTGGATGGGAGCATATGTTGTTCTAGAACTTGGATATACCTTTCAGCATTGATGGTGCCTTTCCAGATGTGTAAGCTGCCCATGCCACACGCACTCATGCAACCCCATACCATCAGAGATGCAGGCTTCTGAACTGAGCGCTGATAACAACTTGGGTTGTCCTTGTCCTTTTTAGTCCGGATGACATGGTGTCCCAGTTTTCCAAAGAGAATTTTGATTCGTCTGACCACAGAACAGTTTTCCACTTTGCCACAGTCCATTTTAAATGAGCCGGCGAATGGCACGGTGGATTGTGTTCACCGACAATGTTTTCTGGAAGTATTCCTGAGCCCATGTTGTGATTTCCATTACAGTAGCATTCCTGTATGTGATGCAGTGCCGTCTAAGGGCCCGAAGATCACGGGCATCCAGTATGGTTTTCCTGCCTTGACCCTTACGCACAGAGATTGTTCCAGATTCTCTGAATCTTTGGATGATATTATAAATATAAGTTTATGAGATTTGCAAATTATTGCATTCCTTTTTTATTCACAATTTGTACAGTGTCCCAACTTTTTTGGAATCGGGTTTGTACATCAAGTTAATCAATTTAACTGATTCAAATATTCATAATCATAATGAATAATCATAATGAGTTATGAATAATTATTAATATTTCCCCTCTGAGCTAATTTGCTACATCTCAATTGTTAGGAATACAGCCTCCAATACCATTTGGGCCAGGACTTTTCCTCTCTCTTACACCCCGGAAAAGTTTTAAAACCAAATCCTTCTCAACATTTACACTGCTCCAGAGCAGCATTTTTAAGAACTGCCAATTCCTAAAATTCATTCAGTACATTCAATTGTTCTATTTTTTTTTTTAAATGGTTATTTTAGCTTGTTTATATACAAGTGAAGAGTTCAGATGCAAAAGCCGCTAAACGCCACCTCCGTCAAAAATGAGATAACGATATTGAGTGAATGCTCTCCACACATAGTATACATTCGTCAAATATTTCCGCTAAATCCCATTCAGAAATACCGGTTCGTTGGCAGAACCGCTAAATGCCACTTACCTTTGACAGCAAAAGCATCTAAGTGCACAGAAAATCAATCAGAAGACGCAAATCAAATCATATGAATGACGGTGTGCGTATGAGCCAGCTTTCAATTGCTGCACTGCAAGATTTTACCATGTTTTGTCCATCGTTACAGTGGCAATGACAGGATTTTGCGAGTAGCATGTAAACAGTGTTCCTTGTGCTGCTGTAAAACACTGACAGAAACAGACATTTCTGACAATGACAGTCTGACAGAAAAAACTGACAGAAATGGACATTTCTGATAGTGACAGTCTCTGACAGTCACTTGCATCACAACACCCCCTACTATGTGGATCAGTTTCTTCATTGATACATTTTGAATTCTGCCTTCATCATTTGCAATGTTTCCAGTTGCATCTTTAGTGATTTTGCAACTGTTTACAATGTCTTGTTGTCCAAAGAGGTGGACTTAGAGGTTTCTGCAAAAAAAACCAAAAAACACATGGATTTAGCCGGTTTCGCAGCAAAAGACAGTCAGATTACTGAAGACCAAAGAATTGACTAAAGTTAAATTTTTTGGAAATAAGGCATTTCAATAACTGACTAATAACCTTCTCATTGCCATTAAAGTGAAATTACTGAACCTAAACATAGGAGCCTGGTAAAAAATGCTCATTTAAAATAAAACATGTCAGACGGACTTTTTGCATCTGAACTCTTCAAGTGTTTTTATCGAGATTTGTGTTTCACAGGACTCGTACCAGAGTGTTTCGCACATAGACCTTAAAAAAATATGGCCGACGCGCCTTCACTATCTTCCACTGAAGAAAAATGAAGCCGCCAATGTCCAAATATGGCGCTGACATCTTGCGCTGATTTCACTGCAAAAAATGCTTTTCTTACTTAGTATTTTTGACTTGTTTCCAGTCCAAATATCTAAAAATTCTTAAACCAAGATGATTCTACTAGATAAGTAAAATGACATAAGATATTTTTTCTTGTTTTCTGGGGAAAAAAAATCAAAATGAAGTGAGTTTTTGCTTAAAACAAGCAAAATTATCTGCCAATGGGTAAGAAAAATAATCTTGTTTCTGTTTGGGACTTGGAGATTTCTGTGTTAATCACAGCTGTCAATCATGACGTCACACCCCCTAAAATGACAGAAACAAAAAAATAATTTGAAGTGTAATTTGATTGATTAGTTTAGACAGAGAGGGCGGGGTTTATGACCTATACTGGGACCAACCAGCTGAGGGTGATCAAGACGCTTTGGCTTCACTTTTCAAGACTTGTGTGGCACACTTGGTTTCGCATCACAAGTGCAATGTTCTACCAGGTGAGCTACCAAGCAAGTTTACTAGTTCGGAAAAGCCACTCATTTGTAGCTGGTTATGTGACGCAAATGTGTTCGTTTACAAATCACGCACTTTGGTAAAAGTGTTTTGAGGTCATAAGCATTTAAGCATTTCAGCAAGAAGCCATGCGAAAATAAGGTCTTTATTAAACAATAATCTACCTCATAATCATAATTTGTGTGAAAAGGAATAACATTTGTTGATGGTTTTGTCACTAGTGTTTAAAGTGTTAGTTCACCCAAAAATGAATATTCTTTCATTAATTACTCACCCTCATGTCGTTCCAAACCCGCAAGAAACACAAATTAAGACATTTTTGATGAAATCCGAGAGCTCTCTGACCCCTCCATAGACAGCAACATAATTAGCACTTTCAAGGCCCAGAGAGGTAGTAAAAACATTGTTAAAATCGTCATGCGTTAAAATGCGCAAAAACAAACAAAAATAACTTTATTCAACAATCTTTTCATGTCTGTGTCAGTCTCCTACGCAGTTTACGTTGTAGAAACAGTGCAGCTCCCGCGTCATCATCACACACATGTGTCGTGGTGCTCACGTGAACAGCTTCCGTAGAACTCGAAAGCGCTGCACTGTTGCATAAACTGAAAAAATGCGTTGCTTCATAAGATTAATGTTGAACCACTGGAGTCACATAGACGATTTTAATGATAGCTTTACTACCTTTCTGGGCCTTGAAAGTGTTAGTTATATTGCTGTCTATGGAGGGGTCAGAGAGCTCTCGGATTTCAATAAAAAATATCTTCATTTGTGTTCTGAAGATGAACGAAGGTCTTACAGGTTTGGAACGACATGAGGGTGAGTAAATAATGACAGCATTTTCATTTTTGGGTGAACTAACCCTTTAAATGAGCTGGAAAATGCAGTGAATTGTACGTATAGGTAGATTTTGCAAAAATGTAGTTGGATGCTGCTGTAGAAGGCAGCTGTCTATGCAGGCAAATGACATCAAGGATTGATTCACCGTGCATCTTGTGGCAGAATCGTGTGCTGCCATCATCATCACCATCTTTGCCAACTCAGCATCATGATGCTCGTAACCTTCAGTGAGGAGAGAGCTGCTCACTTTGACTTTGCAGAAATGTGCAATATTCAGTGGGTTTGAAACCTGGGCAGCAGTTTCTTTGATGGATGGTCACAGGCAGTAGAGGAAGAGCTGGCATTTGGATGGCAGAATCGAGCGAGATGCTTCTGAGCCACTGGGTCTGTAAAACAACAAAAGCTATGAAAAACAAAGCCTTATAAGATCAGAGTTTATTGGAAATGCCCTACCTAACATTTCAGCGTGTCTCCAAAGGATAACTCGAGCTAATCATTTAGATAGAGTTTGAGAATTGGAATATAATCTAATGACAGAAAGCAAGGGGATGGGGAACTCTATTAAAAATAATCTAAGCTACAAAAATAATACAATCACAAACAATTCCACAGAGTAATGGAAATTTGTAACAACAAAAACTACTGACCCAACCTGCTGATATTAAAAATGACATATTATGTATTAAATATAAACAAATATATTTTACCTTATCACACATAACAAAATATATATGTATATTTTGCCATATGGAGTGAATTTATAGGAATGTATTGAGAATAGCTTTATAATTTCTGGTAAATATAGGGCTCATTTAAAGTGTTACTGAGATTTCTTTTGAATTTGACACTTTTGAAGTGAGAATTTTCTCGTGAGCAAAAAAACAACAGAGGCGATTCAAGTGTGATCATTATCCAAATCACATAAGTCTGCTAGATGAGTGAAACATTAACTTAAACTCTTCTCTGTGACACTTTCCTCCCTGGAGGTCAATACTCAGTGATCAGTCCTTATGTTTGCTCATTAACTCTATTACATGGTTGGCTGAAATCGATGTTTCCCCTCCTCTAGCTCCAAGGTCAGTGTTTTCCAGTTGTCTCTGCCTCTCCATCAGTGGGTAGTTGGGTCGCCAAGTGTTGCTCCGCACTCTCTCTGAGTTCAATAATACTGAACGGTGGGGAATTCATTTGATGTTTAGATCTATGTTCTTCTCCTTTTTAAAGGTCTCTGTAAATGTCTGCACTTCTGGAACACAAATGCAGAACTGAAGTCTTAAGGGAACTTATATTTGTTATTGAAACTTACATTTATAAATTATGCATCTTATAAAAAGTTGGACAAACAAAACTGAAGATACTGCCAGCAGTTTGTCATGACACTTGGCCACTTTTGTAAGCCTGGACGAGGGCCAGTGAAAGTGCTGGGCAATGATGATTTGAGGAAAGCCAAATGCTCCATCATACTGTCAAACTACAGAGCCTGAGAACAGAAAGAAGCGTGAACATTTAGTTTTAAACTGAAGGAAGGAGGTAAGCTGTGTTTAAGGAGTAGTTGACACAAAGCTGAAAATTCTTGAAAATACAGTATCTCCCTCTGCCAAAGCCTTATTCAGATTTGTAGCCTGCTCCTCATGCTTTCAGAATTCTCAATTCTCAATTTGAGAATTGAGAACTGAAGTCATAAGTCACGGTTACGGTAACACTTTACTTGAAGGGGTGTGCATAAGATTGACATGACACGTCATGAATATGAAGGAGTTTCTATGCATGTTTATGACAACTGTCATTAAGTGTCATTCGCTCAGTTATGTCATTTTTAATGCAAAGATGACATTACTTGAGATGTCTTTTGTTATGACAACTTGACATAAACCAATACATCATAACCTGTCAGTGTCTCAGGTTACAACATAACCTGTCATAAACATGACATAGCAGATTAATTATCAAACTTAAAGGATTAGTTCACTTCAGAATGAAAATTTCCTGATATTTTACTCACCCCCATCTCATCCAAGATGTTCATGTCTTTCTTTCTCTAATCAAAAAGAAATTATGTTTTTTGAGGAAAACATTCCAGGATTTTTCGAAGGGCTTCAGAGGCTCTGAGCGATCTCAGACGAGGAATAGGGTCCTCCCTGAAGCCCTTCGAAGGACTTTGAAACTGCATTGATTTGGACCTTCAACATTTTGGTTGCCATGGAAGTCTGTGATGGGGAGAAACATCCTGGAATGTTTTCCTCAAAAAACTTAATTTCTTTTCGACTGAAGAAAGAAAGACATGAACATCTTGGATGAGATGGGGGTGAGTAAAATATCAGGAAATTTTCATTTTGAAGTGAATTAATCCTTTAAGAAACTACTATATGGGTTAACATTACATTAAACTGTCATGTGGTTGGTTTTGACGTTGGCTGTCATGAGGCCATTATAATGTCATGACTTTTTTTCAGTGGTACAAGTTGAATTTGTCATTAAAATGTCATTAAGTGATAATACTCTGTCAAATTATTTTATAACAGTCATGAATATTTTTCAGTTCATAATGTTTTTTTTTTGTTTTTTTTAAGTTTCCTCCAACAGCTCCAACAGAAGGTCAGATAATAGGCAATTTCAAATGTCTTAAAAAGATGAATAGGTGTTAGAAAAATAAAATCAATCATCCAATAATAATAATAATTAAAATGGATAAAATTATATTTTATTGCATTTGGAGAGCGAGTCACCCAAAATGAAATGAAAACAGTACAATTGTGGGATAAGCCATGCAGCGTTTGGTCCATATCACAGGTGAGTTTTCAATGACTCAGGAGTACGATTTCCTCTATGACACCATAGTTTAGGTCAAGAAAAATATTTATGACACTGTTATAAAATAATTTGACAGAGTATAATAATTTGACACTTAATGACATTTTAATGACAAATTCAACTTGTACCACTGAAAAAAGTGGCCATAAAAAAATTCATGACATTATAATGGCCTCATGACAGCCAATGTCAAAACCAACCACATGACAGTTTAATGTAATGTTAACCCATAAAGCTAAGTCATTTCTTAAGTTTGATAATTAATCTGCTATGTCATGTTTATGACAGGTTATGTTGTCTTGGTAATGTCAAGTTGTCATGACAAAGACATCTCAAACAATGTCATCTTTGCATTAAAAATGACATAATTGAGCGAATGACACTTAATGACAGTTGTCATAAACATGCATAAAAACTCCTTCACATTCATGACATGTGTCATGTCATGATTATGAAGGTGTCATGTCAGTCTTATGCATACCCCTTCAAGTAAAGTGTTACCTATTTTTTTTTTTTTTTCCCCTATATGACTGCCATGGTCCAGGCCAGGGAAGAAGAGTATAGGACAATATATAACACAATACTGGAGAGCTTAAATACACAGGAGAAATCAAGAAACAGGTGCACAAAGCAATCAGTGACCATAGCAACAAATAAGGGCATAATCAGTAACCTATGAAATGGAAAAGGAAAATGGAGAAGAAAGGAAGCAGGAACAGAAACTAAATTTCCATTAAACCCTACTTCCCCGGTAGGCACCTCCTGGCACCATAAACATAAGCTGCTCAGTAATGGTGGGAGGGAGTGGGGGTGGTGCAAAAACAGAAAAAAAGTCCATTTGAGGAGGAGGAAGAGTCCATGATGGAAAGGGGAGAAGTGTCCATGGGTGAGTCGACAGAGGGTAGGACCAAGGAGGCAAGGAGGAGGAGCCAGGGAGTAGATGATGGAGGGAAGAACCAAGGAGGAGACGCTGGAGGAGAAGCCAGAGCAAAGCCTTTAGGATGAATGTCGACAGCAGAGCCGGGGGAGGGAGGAGCGGCAGGCCGAGGTGGAGTCCAGGGCTCAGAGGCGCGATGTGGAGGTAGGAGATTGACACATAAGGGTGGAACTGGAGATCTGGAAGCCCAAGACAGATTTGATCATCTGGACGGAGCCACTGAAGGAGGAGCCAAGGGGCTGAATGGCTTTGTCAGAGGATGAGGGAGTGGAAGGCTGGGTGGGACCAGCGGTGCCAAGGAGACTTAAGGCTAGGCGGGACCAGCTGAAGGGACAGGGCTTGGAAGTGGGAGGGGATCAGGGAATCAAGTAAGTCACCCAGAGAGGAATAGACTTCCAAGGGAGATTGAATGGAACTCTGTTCCATGATTTCCAACTCCACTATTAGTCCCTCAGGGATGGGCATGGATAATGGCTCACAGACCTGGTCAGACACGGCAGGCTCGGACTCTGGATCTGCAGGGGGCTCTGGTTCATTGACCAAGAATGTAGAGAGAGCACTGGACATTGGGGTCAGCTCGTACACCTGGTCAGACTCAGCTGGCTTAGGCTCTGGGTATGCGGTGCGCTCTGGCTTTGGGGCATTGGCGGGTATAGGTACTAGCTTAGGGTTCCTGGCGTGAAGAAGGAGTTCTGAGGTGGGTGGGGTCACTGGAACAAGGTGGACTGGGGAGGTTGCGGCTGAGGTCCATTTATCTAATCTAGGTCCAGTATTCTGTCATGGTATGCGTCAGAGAAGAGGAGTAGAGGATCTCAATTGCAGCAGTTTTAGTTTATTTACAATATTAGAGAAAAAGAAGGCAATCCAGAAGGCAGGAATCAGTGTAACAGATTCACTAAAATAAAGTAAAGACAATACCAGAGAGTGAGTAGAATTAAACTGAGGGCTTAAATACACAAAAGAGACTAAGAAACAGGTGCACAAAGCAATCAGTAACCATGGCAACAGGAACCTACAAAACGGAAAAGAAGTGGGAAAATGGGGAACAAAGGAAGCAGGGATAGAACACAGGGATGAAAACTAAAAGTCTATGAAACAGAACATAAACCTGACAATGATTTTTACCTCTTAATCAAGAAGTTTCTAATTATAACTCATAATAGAGAACTTTTAACTCAACAAGCTTCCAGACAAAAAAGCTGTGTGAAGATCATTCAAAGTCTTATTTTTTGTTCTACCACTGAAAATAAATAACAGAGAGGTTTGAAACAATAAAAAAGTTGCCATCCAAGGTCGATGCCAAGAATGAACAGACCAAAGTGACCTCAAACATGGTGAAATAAGCAAACAAAATGTAAATTCTGAATATTTTTTAACTTTACCAGTATTTATGGGCCCATAAACTTCACGTTACATATTACATTGTCAATAACAAATAACATTCAGACTTTTTCATTGCAAAATAAGAGCAAAAAAGTTGGTTGTGGTTGGGGATGTGTCTGAAATTTATCATAGCATCTTTTATCTCAGACATATGAGGCTCTACATTAGATGAAAGGGAGAAGAGCCACAAAGGGACAGGAATAGGCATACTGTTTCATAATAAGTGTAAAGGAAGTAAGGACAGTACTATGGTAATTGCAGAGACTAGATGACCAAAGTCAGCTCTGCTCACCAGCATGCTGGCCATAGTGATGTTACATAAAGATAAAAGCATGTGCACCCATTTAGGTGGATTATCTGTGTCTGTGTGCAAAAGCAATCGTGAAAGGGCTTCAGAAAGGACACAAAGAATACTCACCACATACAACACCCCTAAATGGCCCAGGAATAAAGGAGTGTGAACTGATGCCTGATATAGCGGCAGATAATGGTCTGTGTGACGCAAAACATCTCCCAACACCCCGTTCCTTTTTACTGGTGAATAATTAGAGGCCATTCCCTTGTGCTATAGATGCATTCTCTTATTTACTAAATGGCAAATTAAATGTGGCAAAAAGAGAGGAAAAACTAATTAAATATCTCTCGTAGTTCTTTTTAGGGAGCCACGTTAGCGCTGGCCCATTTGTAATATCGCCTCCATAAACTGTGTTTTGTCCCATGATGACTCGAGGAAATGAATAAATAGTATTTGTCTCAGAAGTGCATCGTCATTGAATTTCAGTGGTGGCGCATATATAGTACATAATACATCACCTGAAACTGATGGTAGCATAACAGTGACTCTTGGGTAAACAACATAAATGCAACGATATTTAGGAAACCCACATGCTATGTTGCAATTGCTTGTTCAGGTCACAATTCACCCAACAATAACATTTCTTTTAATTAGTTATATTATATCAACTTTATTTATATAATTATATGAAATTTGTATTATTTATATTATTAAATTATAGTATTATAATAAAAAAATGATTATAACATACTAGGTACCACTTTACAATAAGGTTCCATTTGTTAACATTAGTTAACTACGTTACTACACATTACTAACAATGAAAAACATAAAGCATTTATCAATCTGAATGTTATTTTCACATTTCTCTAACAATGCACAGTTGTATTTTTATTTACTAACGTTAACTAAAAATAATAAATATTGTAGCAAATGAATTGCTCATTGTTAGTTTTAGTTAATGTATTCACAAACTTTTACTAATGGGACCTTATGGTAAAGTGTTACCACATAAACTGTATTGCCAAAAGTTTTGAGACGCCTGCCTTTACGTGCACATGAACTTTAATGACATCCCATTCTGGGTCCGTAGGGTTTAATATGGAGTTGGCCCACCCTTTGCAGCTATTAAAGCTTCAACTCTTCTGGGAAGGCTTTCCACAAGGTTTAGGAGTGTGTTTATGGGAATTTTTGACCATTCTTCTAGAAGCGCATTTCTGAGGTCAGGCATCCATGTCTTTATAGACCTTGCTTTGTGCACTGGTGCACAGTCATGTTGGAACAGGAAGGGGCCATCCCCAAACTGTTCCCACAAAGTTGGGAGCATGAAATTGTCCAAAATGTCTTGGTATGCTGAAGCATTAAGAGTTCCTTTCACTGGAACTAAGGGGCTAAGCCTAACCCCTGAAAAACAACCCCACACCATAATCCCCCCTACACCAAACTTTACACTTGTCACAATGCAGTCAGGCAAGTACCGTTCCCTTTCAGTCAGTACACTATGAGTTATGTCAGTTACTGACGAAATGGGGGTTTCGCTTAGAAGCCAATCGCCTTTGAGCTCTACAAAACGAGCCAATTGCATGAAGATGCCATGGGTCTGCAGAATTTGCATAACGCAACCCCGCCCCACCACGTGGGTATAAAGGGCGTTGCGTGGCAATCTCGCATTATGTTTCTGCTTCAGAGCCGAGTATTACTGCCTGAGCGTTTTCTCTCTTCAAGACGAGTGTCTATCCAGAGTGTTGGTGTTACGGCGTGTTCTAGCGATTTCCGCATTCCTGTCTGATCTGTGCAGTGATCTAGCACAGCGTGTGCGTTCTCCCTAGGCGCTTCAGCATTTCTGCAGAGCAAAAACTCCTCTCTAAAAGAGCTGCACTGTCTCACCCGTGCTCCGTTCCTGGGTGCGGTCGGCTGGTTCCTCCGTTTGACGGGCATGATCGCTGTTTGGCGTGCTTGGGCCTCGTGCACGCCGAGTGCGCGTTCATGGATGAGTCATGTTCCCACTGCGGCAACATGGCCATCGCAGTGTTGCGGTCAAGACTCTGTGATCTCCGTGCTGGAGGGAGAGTCCCCTCTACCACACCCCAATCTATTCCCTCCACGAGTGGGAATACTTTGGCTGGTGGTCAGGGTGACTTGAGGGTCCTGAACTATCTCGACGACTGGCTGATTCTAGGCCACTCTCGGGATCAGGTTTGCGAACACAGGGACCTGGTGCTTCAGCACCTTGCCCGTCTGGGCCTTCGGGTCAACTGGGAAAAGAGCAAACTCTCCCCAGTGCTGAGGATCTCTTTTCTCGGTATGGAAATCGACTCGGTCGCCATGTGTGCGCAGCTTACGAGCGAGCGCGCGTAGTCACTGCTGACTTGTCTTCGCCAGTTCGAGGGCAAGAGTGCGGTTCCACTGAAATATTTTCAGAGGCTCCTGGGGCATATGGCATCCGCAGCCGCGGTAACGCCGCTCGGTTTGCTTCATATGAGACCGCTTCAGCACTGGCTTCACGATCGAGTCCCGAGATGGGCATGGCAACTCGGCACGCTCTGGGTCCCAGTGACTCGGGCCTGCCATCAGACCTTCACCCCGTGGGCGAACCTCAGTTTTCTACGGGCAGGTGTTCCCCTAAAACGAGTTTCCAGGCATGTTGTTGTATCAACAGATGCCTCTGCCATCAAAATATGATGTTTTCATGATCTGGACAGATTTTGTGAAATTCACCCAGTTACTCAATTGGGCCAATGCGATTAGGGTTCTCTCAGGGAGAGGTGAGAGAGACATGACAGACTGTAACTCTATTTACATCTGTTCTATTTGGCAACTCAGTAAGTTGCAATCTCATGGATAGAGGTGGAGAGAAAGACAGAGACTGAGAGATGAGAATGAAATATTTAGCCAAAAAGAAGTCTATTTATAGATTGGAGTTGGTAGGAGGGAGGGCGGAGGGGCTTCAGTTAAATTATTGATGTGAGAGTGTGAGCGGGGCTTTTTCTCAGGTCTGAGGGAAGGCAAGGCCATGCAGCGAGAGAAAAAGAGTGAGGGAGGGAGGAATCGCTGTAATGCAGTAGGATACACCTCCCTGAGAGTATGTGGAGAGACAGAAGGAGAAATAAAGAAAACATGTATGAAGCAGTATTTTTATGGTCCCACAATTATTATATGTCAATAATATTATAAGTACTGTTATTATACTGATTTATAAAATATTCAAATTAATATTTTAAAGTTCCCCTATTATAATTTTTCAGATATTACCCTTTCATCAAGTGCTGAGGAAGCATCCGGCGCTGAAATTCAGATACGGTAATGGCCGACACACGCTGTAAGCGGTTGATCAATCACAACAGACTGGGCCATCTGACCAATCAGAGCAGAGTGGACCAATCACAACAGACTGGCCAACCTGATCAATCAGAGCAGAGTGGACCAATCACAACAGACTGGCCAAACTGATCAATCAGAGTAGAGTAGACCAATCACAACACACTGGCCCACCTGATAAATCAGAGTAGAGTAGACCAATCACAACAGACTGGCCCACCTGATCAATCAGAGCAGAGTGGACCAATCATAACAGACTGGCCCACCTGATCAATCAGAGTAGAGTGGACCAATCACAACAGACTGGCCCACCTGATCAATCAGAGCAGAGTAGACCAATCATAACAGACTGGCCCACCTGATCAATCAGAGCAGAGTGGACCAATCAGAATAGACTGGGTCATCTGATCAATCAGAACAGAACAGGCTTTCAGAAAGGAGGGGTTTAGAGAGACTGAATTCTTTATCGAACCGTTTCAGACACTGTGAGAAAATAGCTGATGCTGAAATGTATATTATGAGAAAATTAAAGTGCTTTTTTGACTTTGGATGTATGTAATCCTTTATTTAACTAGTGATTGATACCACAAACCACTCATCAGGATAAAACTTCCATCATTCCTCCAAGAAAGAGAAATTAGATGGTGTCGCAAGTCTTGTGCACGATCAGACTGACACTGGAAACGTGTTTAAAACACCTGACAAGGTCAATAACGTGTCTTGGCAGTGTGTGCTGAGCGTGAGAGTGAGCCAGTGGGAGTGTGTGACTCAGATTCTTACATTTCAACAGAAGAATGGTGAGTGTTGTGAAGGAGCTCGTGCTACATCAAGGGCCAGATTGTATTCTGTGGAGAATAGCCTTGCTTTATATTGAGAAGAAATTAAAGAATAAAAAGCAGGCCAAGTGTGGGTCTGGTCTCATGTTAAACAACTTCTTCACCAGGAATATAACTTAATCTCAATAAACAGGCTCTTGCATTGTAGCTCACAAACTTGATGGTGGTCAGTGCTTGATTCAAGCCACTTGAGCATGTATCCTTTGGTGAAAAGATAAGTAAATCCTGACTTACTTGAACCTTTGATTATTATGAAATGAAGTAGAGAAGAATAAAGGTCTCAAGTAGAGCTTTACATTGGTCATTCATTACACCTCTAAAACCATGCAATACATTTAACCCTTAAATGCATGAATGTTTCGCTAATCATTATTATATATTCGGGTCTTTAGCGACCCGGATCTATATCTAACACAGATGGATCTCTACCTGTCGTGATAATATAAAACTCTCCTGATATTAGAGTAACAATTACAGAAGAATAAAATAAAGCATATTTAGTTTGCTTTGGGAGCGTGGAAGGGTTCAGTTTGAGCAGATGTTTTATACCATCATCACTGTCCTCGTCAGAGCTCATTTCCCAGTACATTCAGCATCTGCCTTATATTCGCCATCTCAAACATATTCTCAAAACTATCATCTTTAAAGTCAATATTTAGATCGTTGACAGCTTCTTCACCAGATCCAGCATCAAGTGACAGTGACACTAATATTTGATTGCGTTCAGTTCTTGCTCTGCAGTAAATCGCTGAGCCATTTCAAGTTTTGCTGATGATTCTTCCTATTCTGTTGTTTTCTGCCTGCGGTAACTATGAGTGAAACGTCACTTTTCGACACACACTTTTGGGGGACCATCATGTAAGTTTTTGTATGATTCACATTGCTACATGCAAAATTTATGGCATTGTTACTGCAGTATTTTTCGATTAAAACTACTATGAACCAGTTTCCATTGCAAACAGAACTATATAAATAAAAGTGACTTCCTGTGACTAAATGTATATGAGCAATCCAGCATCTTTTGCAGATGTTTTTATACACCCAAACCAGGGCCTATATGAGAGCTCTATAAGATGGTGAAGTTTTGGGTAATTATGTAATCATCGCCGCTGAACACCTGTCAGTGTGAATAATTGAAAAGTGAGGAAGTTCCTTTAGTCAAGCAATCGGAAGACTGATCTAGAGGAGCCACGTGACAGGATGAGGAACGGTACATAATGGACTGAGAAATGCATTTTTTATGTGCTTTTGAGTTATTGAAAGCTTTCCTGGATACATAGACACCTGAATGCCTTTCCTGATTCATGTATGTGACTATTTAGAGGGATCTTACTGCTTACTTCACTGTTCCTTCATTATTGATAGCAAGCGAGTCCCCTACTAATTCCAAATCCATCAGACATTATGAGCAAATCACTGACTTTGGGTAATGTGAAAATAATGCACTTACCTTGGCTCTTGTATGATTATTTTAATGTTTTTATTTTGCTACATATATTCAGCCAAGGGGTCATAAACTGAGAAATCTAATTTTCCTTGAGCTTTTGACATATCATCATCATACTATAAGAATATCCTGTAAGTTTCAGAACTTAAAACTTCCTTGTTAGTCCAAAAACAGCTTTTATTGTAACCAGAACGACTCATTGTGGAATGTCCCTATAGATAGGTGAAAGACCGTCTCTGCAGAAGATCAACACCTACTTCATCATCACAACTTTGGCCCCGCCCACTGGTGTGTTAGTGAGATGACGAGGAGAGAAGAGCGATACAGGATCACTGCACTAAAAATAATATTACCTTCCAAAGGATCCTAATGCTAGGAATGTGGTTATTTTATTTATTCTTAAAAATATGAATGTCGCAGTTGAGAATTATTTATTTTTATGCAATACATTTAACTGTGGATTCGTGGTAAATCAGTTGCAATTTCGGCTCAGGCTTTGCAAACAGACTTTTATGATATGGACTTAACATTATTGCCACAACATGTAATTAACTGTGTTAATTCTAAAGCCTGATCTGTGACAGTGATTTCTAATATAATGATTCATGTGCAGTCAGATGTTCTTTGTCTATGTGTCAGTAAATCAAACCAGGGACTAAATGGTCAACTTCACGTTTCTTTTAGTAGGATGAAAATCTATCTCTTTTTTATACTGTGTTTAAATTATATACAGAAAGCCATCAAAGAACGCTCCCTTTGCAATTGCTGGAGCTGTCAATCAAACAGCACGAGTTTATCAGTGACTGAGTTCTGGACTCAATGAATCAACAAATCTCTTATTTACATTGTGTTTGCACTGTTAGTTATGATGAAAGCATTCGTGAGAGTGCAGAAATCGAGCTGCAATGATGAGATTGCTGCATTCATGCACTCAACATGTCTGTGATCGGCTACAATGCTCATCACTGCAACCTTTCATGCCACGATCTAAATATAATGCCATAGATATAAATATAATGCTATAATCAACACTTTTCACGTTTAGTTAACCTTGAGAGCTTTAATAGTTAAAACATGCTAAAAGTTTTCGAGAGAGTTAAACATGTAATACTAGCTACACCATATTGCCAAAAGTATTGGGACACCCCTCCAAATCATTGAATTCAGGTGTTCCAATCACTTCCATGGCCACAGGTGTATAAAATCAAGCACCTAGGCATGCAGACGCTTCTACAAACATTTGTGAAAGAATGGGTCGCTCTCAGGAGCTCAGTGAATTCAAGCGTGGTACCGTGACAGGTTGCCACCTCTGCACCAATCCATTCGTGAAAAAACTAAATATTTCACGGTAAACTGTTAGTGGTATTTTAACAAAGTGGAAGCAATTGGGAACAACAGCAACTCAGCCACAAAGTGGTAGGCCACGTAAAATCACAGAGAAGGGTCAGCGCATGCTGAGGCACACAGTGCGCAGAAGTCACCAACTTTCTGCAGAGTGAATAGCTACAGGACTCCAAACTTCGTGTGGCCTTCAGATTAGCTCAAGAACAGTGTGTAGAGAGCTTCATGGAATGGGTTTCCATGGCCGAGCAGCTGCATCCAAGCCTTACCTCACCAAGTGCAATGCAAAGCATCAGATGCAGTGGTGTAAAGCACGCCACCACTGGACTCTAGAGCAGTGGAGACGTGTTCTCTGGAGTGACGAATCCCGCTTCTCTGTCTGGCAATCCGATGGACGAGTCTGGGTTTGGCGGTTGCCAGGAGAACGGTACTTGCCTGACTGCATTGTGGCAAGTGTAAAGTTTGGTGGAGGGGGGATTATGGTGTGGGGTTGTTTTTCAGGGGTTGGGCTTGACCCCTTAGTTCCAGTGAAAGGAACTCTTAACTCTTTCCCCACCAAACACAGAATTTTCCGTTATTTGTGAGAAAATGCTTCCCCGCCAAACACGGAATTTTCCGGGTTTCCATGTTTTCACTGTTATACGCTAGGTGGCGCTATTACGCATCTTCTGAATGAGTACAGAATCTTCTGATCAAAACACAGGCGAAGAAGACGCAAAAAAACAAGCGATCGTATGTAAGCAGATGCACATGTAAAATAACATGATCATCAACATTAAACATCATATAAATCAAAACTGCCTAATGTTACTGAATGAAATGTCGACCCAGGACGAGCTATAGCACTGTGAAGCTTTGGGGGTGTTGATGGACTCGATCTACTCCATCTGTGTTTGATCATCGTTTTGAATCCGATCTGGATGTAGTCTTTGACAAAAACGTGATTTTCTCAGCTTTTTGTTCAAAATGTTGCTTTTTTTATTAAACTTACCCATATTTAAGTGTTGATAAAAAAGGAATGCATGAAGCTAGAATAAAACTGTTTTTGTTTAAAAGCAGAGGGTCTGCTCTTTCTTTTGATATATTGCATGCTCAGATATTCATACAACAAAATATTCTATAGGCCATTACATTTTTGTGAAAATGATCAAAAACCCTGGCGGTGGCTGGCAACTTTTTTTAAAACCGCTGGCGGGGAAAGAGTTAATGCTTCAGCATACCAAGACATTTTGGACAATTTCATGCTCCCAACTTTGTGGGAACAGTTTGGGGTTGGCCCCTTCCTGACTGCGGACCAGTGCACAAAGCAAGGTCCATAAAGACATGGATGAGCGAGTTTGGTGTGGAGGAACTTGACTGGCCTGCACAGAGTCCTGACCTCAACCCAATAGAACACCTTTGGGATGAATTAGAGCAGAGACTGCGAGCCAGGCCTTCTTGTCCAACATCAGTGCCTGACCTCACAAATGCGCTTCTAGAAGAATTTAAAAAATTCCCATAAACACACTCCTAAACCTTGTGGAAAGCCTTCCCAGAAGAGTTGAAGCTGTAATAGCTGCAAAGGGTGGGCCAACTCCATATTAAACCCTACTGATTAAGAATGGGATGTCATTAGAGTTCATGTGCATGTGAAGGCAGGTGTCCCACAACTTTTGGCAATATAGTGTATTTCATATGCAAAGATGCACCAATCACAGCAGTGGGCATTCAAACCTTCGATTGAAACTTTGCTTACTTTGCGTATTTTATACCCTAATTTTGAAGTTTAATTTGTTAAACTTCAAACTTCTCATGCATTATTCATTCTGAATAATATAAAAGATTGTAACCAATAAAATGATATTTTAATGATTTCAAAAACTGCCTGCTGATGCTTTGATTTGTAAACTTTGAGCAAGAGCATAGCATAGTCTTTTGTACACGTAATATAGTTATAATTTAAGCCAGATTCAGTTTATGTTACCTAACATATGACTGATGGTAAAATTTAGGATTAGAAAAATGCCTCAAGTTTAAAAAAAAAAAATAATAATAAATACACAAAATGCTCATTAAATGAAAATCTCAGGAAATATGTTTGACATTATTTATTTTGTTCAACCACCAAAATGTCCATACCTTCTAAAAGGCACTACATCCAAGGCCAGATTGTATTATATTGAGAAATGGCCTTGCTTTATGGTTCGATAAAACATTAAAGCGTTAAAGCTAGTCGAATATGGGTTTGTTTCATAATGGTGCATCATATTTGGTCTCATGTTGAGTAAATTCTTCATAATCAATATAGGTTAAGGTTACACTTTATTTCGATGGACATTTTGTCCCCATAGCAAAGGGTTTACCTAGACCACACATAAACTGTACAACTGTATATTCTGTCCCCTTACACTAACCCTACCCCTAAACCTACCCATCACACAAAACTTCCTGCATGTTTACATTTTCAAAAAACATCACTTAGTATGATTTATTAGCTGTTTTCCTCATGGGGACCAATAAATGTTCCCACAAGGACAAAGATTTTGGATATTTTGTCCCTATAGCGTAGGTTTTACCAGAACCCAACACACACACACACACACACGCAAACTCTCTCTCTCACACACACACACACTCACACACACACACACACTCACTCAAGCACACTCTCTCTCTCACACACATCTGGTTCACTATCTTTATGGGGACTCTCCATAGACATAATGGTTTTTATACTGTACAAACTGTATATTCTATCCCCTTACACTAATCCCCTAAACTTTCTGCATTTTTACATTTTTAAAAAAACTCTTTCAGTATGATTTATTAGCTTGTTTCCTCATGGGGACCTCAATTTAGGTCCCCACGGTGACACAAGTACCCAAGTCCCCACCGGGATAGAAAAACATGTACACACACTAACTCTCTCTCTTTTACACACACACACACACACACACACACACACACACACACACACACACACACACACACACACACTCTCTCTCTCTCTCTCTCTCTCTCTCTCACACACACACACACACACGCACACACACACACTCTCACACACAGACACACACACACTCTGTCTCACACACACACACACGCGTACACACACACTCTCTCTCTCACACACACACACGCACACACACACGCACTCACTCTCTCACACACACGCACATACACACACACTCTCTCTCTCAAACACACACACACACCTTCTCACACGCGCACACACACACCCTCTCACACACACAGACACTCTGTCACACACACTCACACACCCTCTCACACGCACACACACACACACACACACACTCACACACACACACTCTCTCTCTCTCTCACACACGCACACACACACACTCTCTCTCTCACACACACACACAGTCACACAGAGCCTCTGTAAAAGATGAATAAAACTAAAGGAACTGCAAAAACAAAGTTTGTCAAGACAGACCTTGAATGTTAGCTTGACAACGCATTGTCTGTGGAAGTTTAAAAAAGTTTGAAGGTTAGTTTTAAGTTTTAAGGTTATATAAATGTTATTTAGTTTGAATACTTTCACACTTTGAAGGGACATCAGCCTTACTAGGCAGTTGCTAAGGTGTTCGAAGTGGTTGCTAGGAGGCTGTTTAGTGCTTCAACAGACAGACAACATATTTAAGATTTAATCATATATTATTACATTACCAAAGATGAAAAATATTTATCAGGTTGACTCAATGTAAAATGATATCTGACTCGTGTGCATTTGTTCAATCCAAATTTTTAGAATATGATGTTTGTATTATATGTATATATCAAATAAATGTAGGTTTGCACAATGTGAACTGTCAAGCGTGGGATGAAGTCATGCATCGAGTCATTATTTAGTATCGTATTGTCTGTGGCGTCTGAAGAACACATAATTCAAGAGCTGTAATATTGTGAATATTAAACTTTTAACAGATGTCATAATTCAAGCTCTCGGGCTCATACCGTATGTAAATACTATTACGGTCTAATACAGTCATTACTAGCAAACATAATTACCAGAGATGAATTATCCTATTCCTTCAAGTTAGTCTCCATCTGCATCAGAACTGAAATTACAAGACTACTGAGCATTGCATGCAGCCAAAACAGGAATTATCTCTTACAGTTTGACAATTCATTATCGGGACATAGTTACTGTCGAAACATCTATCAAAAGCTAACCCTATAAAAAGAGCAGACAGGAAAAGATACAAAGACACCTGGCTAAAGACAACCATCCTTCTGATTACCCAACAACTCATTGGAGAGCATTGAGAGTGTAGCGCTATGATTGTTACTCTAGTGGCAAACGTTTGTTTAACCCTGCCAAGTTAAGTTAACTGTTATTGTTACTTGCATAAGCTCAATAATATACATATAGGCTCTCAACAATGACCATATAGGGTCATTTATTGGGGTTATTTTTTCAGTATTTGGGTAGTTTTTGTGTTACTCAGCTCCTAACAACCAAGTGTTTGGGTAGTTTTTTGTGTTATCCAGATCCTGGGTCAGTTTTTGTGTTACCCAGATCCTGGGTCAGACATAACAACTCAGTGTTTGGGTAGTTTTTGTGTAACCCAGATCCTGGGTCAGACATAACAACCCAGTGTTTGGGTAGTATTTTATGTTACCCAGATCCTGGGTCAGATGTAACAACCCAGTGTTTGGGTACTTTTTGTATTACCCAGATCCTGGGTCAGCCGTAACAACCCAGTGTTTGGGTAGATTTTGTGTTACCCAGATCCTTGGTCAAATGTAACAACCCAGTGTTTGGGTAGATTTTGTGTTACCCAGATCCTGGGTCAGACATAACAATCCAGTGTTTGGGTAGTTTTTGTGTAACCCAGATCCTGGGTCAGACGTAACAACCAAGTGTTTGGGTAGTATTTTATGTTACCCAGATCCTGGGTCAGACATAACAATCCAGTGTTTGGGTAGTTTTTGTGTAACCCAGATCCTGGGTCAGACGTAACAACCCAGTGTTTGGGTAGATTTTGTGTTACCCAGATCCTGGGTCAGACGTAACAACCAAGTGTTTGGGTAGTATTTTATGTTACCCAGATCCTGGGTCAGACGTAACAACCCAGTGTTTTGGTAGATTTTGTGTAACCCAGATCCTTGGTCAAATGTAACAACCCAGTGTTTGGGTAGATTTTGTGTTACCCAGATCCTGGGTCAGACATAACAATCCAGTGTTTGGGTAGTTGTTGTGTAACCCAGATCCTGGGTCAGACGTAACAACCAAGTGTTTGGGTAGTATTTTATGTTACCCAGATCCTGGGTCAGACATAACAATCCAGTGTTTGGGTAGTTTTTGTGTAACCCAGATCCTGGGTCAGACGTAACAACCAAGTGTTTGGGTAGTATTTTATGTTACCCAGATGCTGGGTCAGACGTAACAACCAAGTGTTTTGGTAGATTTTGTGTAACTCCGATCCTGGGTCAGACGTAACAACCGAGTGTTTGGGTAGTTTTTGTGTAACCCAGATCCTGGGTCAGACGTAACAACTCAGTGTTTGGGTAGTTTTTGTGTAACCCAGATCCTGGGTCAGACGTAACAACCCAGTGTTTGGGTAGATTTTGTGTAACCCCGATCCTGGGTCAGACGTAACAACCCAGTGTTTGGGTAGTTTTTGTGTTACCCAGATCCTGGGTCAGACGTAACAACCCAGTGTTTGGGTAGTTTTTGTGTAACCCCGATCCTGGATCAGACGTAACAACCCAGTGTTTGGGTAGTTTTTGTGTTACCCAGATCCTGGGTCAGTTTTTGTGTTACCCAGATCCTGGGTCAGACATAACAACTCAGTGTTTGGGTAGTTTTTGTGTAACCCAGATCCTGGGTCAGACATAACAACCCAGTGTTTGGGTAGTTTTTGTGTTACTCAGATCCTGGGTCAGACGTAACAACCCAGTGTTTGGGTAGTATTTTATGTTACCCAGATCCTGGGTCAGATGTAACAACCCAGTGTTTGGGTACTTTTTGTATTACCCAGATCCTGGGTCAGCCGTAACAACCCAGTGTTTGGGCAGATTTTGTGTTACCCAGATCCTTGGTCAAATGTAACAACCCAGTGTTTGGGTAGATTTTGTATTACCCAGATCCTGGGTCAGCCGTAACAACCCAGTGTTTGGGTAGATTTTGTGTTACCCAGATCCTGGGTCAGACATAACAATCCAGTGTTTGGGTAGTTTTTGTGTAACCCAGATCCTGGGTCAGACGTAACAACCAAATGTTTGGGTAGTATTTTATGTTACCCAGATCCTGGGTCAGAGGTAACAACCCAGTGTTTGGGTAGATTTTGTGTTACCCAGATCCTGGGTCAGACGTAACAACCAAGTGTTTTGGTAGATTTTGTGTAACTCCGATCCTGGGTCAGACGTAACAACCGAGTGTTTGGGTAGTTTTTGTGTAACCCAGATCCTGGGTCAGACGTAACAACTCAGTGTTTGGGTAGTTTTTGTGTAACCCAGATCCTGGGTCAGACGTAACAACCCAGTGTTTGTGTAGATTTTGTGTTACCCAGGTCCTTGGTCAGACGTAACAACCCAGTGTTTGGGTAGATTTTGTGTAACCCCGATCCTGGGTCAGACGTAACAACCCAGTGTTTGGGTAGTTTTTGTGTATCCCCGATCCTGGATCAGACGTAACAACCCAGTGTTTGGGTAGTTTTTGTGTTACCCAGATCCTGGGTCAGACGTAACAACCCAGTGGTTGGGTAGTTTTTGTGTTACCCAGCTCCTGGGTCAAACGTAACAACCCAGTGTTTGTGTAGTTTTTGTGTAACCCAGATCCTGGGTAAGACGTAACAACCAGTCTTTGGGTAGTTTTTGTGTAACCCAGATCCTGGGTCAGACGTAACAACCCAGTGTTTGGGTAGATTTTGTGTTACCCAGATCCTTGGTCAGCCGTAACAACCCAGTGTTTGGGTAGATTTTGTGTTACCCAGATCCTGGGTCAGACGTAACAACCCAGTTTTTGGGTACTTTTTGTGTTACCCAGATCCTGGGTCAGACGTAACAACCCAGTGTTTGGGTAGTTTTTGTGTAACCCAGATCCTGGGTCAGACGTAACAACCCAGTGTTTGGGTAGTTTTTGTGTAACCCGGATCCTGGGTAAGACGTAACAACCAGTCTTTGGGTAGTTTTTGTGTAACCCAGATCCTGGGTCAGATGTAACAACCCAGTGTTTGTGTAGATTTTGTGTTACCCAGGTCCTTGGTCAGACGTAACAACCCAGTGTTTGGGTAGATTTTGTGTAACCCCGATCCTGGGTCAGACGTAACAACCCAGTGTTTGGGTAGTTTTTGTGTTACCCAGATCCTGGGTCAGACGTAACAACCCAGTGTTTGGGTAGTTTTTGTGTAACCCCGATCCTGGATCAGACGTAACAACCCAGTGTTTGGGTAGTTTCTGTGTTACCCAGATCCTGGGTCAGACGTAACAACCCAGTGGTTGGGTAGTTTTTGTGTTACCCAGCTCCTGGGTCAAACGTAACAACCCAGTGTTTGTGTAGTTTTTGTGTAACCCAGATCCTGGATAAGACATAACAACCAGTCTTTGGGTAGTTTTTGTGTAACCCAGATCCTGGGTCAGACGTAACAACCCAGTGTTTGGGTAGATTTTGTGTTACCCAGGTCCTTGGTCAGACGTAACCCAGTGTTTGGGTAGATTTTGTGTAACCCCGATCTTGGGTCAGACGTAACAACCCAGTGTTTGGGTAGTTTTTGTGTTACCCAGATCCTTGGTCAGACGTAACAACCCAGTGTTTGGGTAGTTTCTGTGTTACCCAGATCCTGGGTCAGACGTAACAACCTAGTGTTTGGGTACTTTTTGTATTACCCAGATCCTGGGTCAGCCATAACAACCCAGTGTTTGGGTACTTTCTGTGTTACCCAGATCCTGGGTCAGACGTAACAACCCAGTGTTTGGGTAGTTTTTGTGTAACCCAGATCCTGGGTCAGACGTAACAACCCAGTGTTTGTGTAGTTTTTGTGTAACCCAGATCCTGGGTAAGACGTAACAACCAGTCTTTGGGTAGTTTTTGTGTAACCCAGATCCTGGGTCAGACGTAACAACCCAGTGTTTGGGTAGATTTTGTGTTACCCAGATCCTTGGTCAGCCGTAACAACCCAGTGTTTGGGTAGATTTTGTGTTACCCAGATCCTGGGTCAGACGTAACAACCCAGTTTTTGGGTACTTTTTGTGTTACCCAGATCCTGGGTCAGACGTAACAACCCAGTGTTTGGGTAGTTTTTGTGTAACCCAGATCCTGGGTCAGACGTAACAACCCAGTGTTTGGGTAGTTTTTGTGTAACCCAGATCCTGGGTAAGACGTAACAACCAGTCTTTGGGTAGTTTTTGTGTAACCCAGATCCTGGGTCAGATGTAACAACCCAGTGTTTGTGTAGATTTTGTGTTACCCAGGTCCTTGGTCAGACGTAACAACCCAGTGTTTGGGTAGATTTTGTGTAACCCCGATCCTGGGTCAGACGTAACAACCCAGTGTTTGGGTAGTTTTTGTGTTACCCAGATCCTGGGTCAGACGTAACAACCCAGTGTTTGGGTAGTTTTTGTGTAACCCCGATCCTGGATCAGACGTAACAACCCAGTGTTTGGGTAGTTTCTGTGTTACCCAGATCCTGGGTCAGACGTAACAACCCAGTGGTTGGGTAGTTTTTGTGTTACCCAGCTCCTGGGTCAAACGTAACAACCCAGTGTTTGTGTAGTTTTTGTGTAACCCAGATCCTGGATAAGACATAACAACCAGTCTTTGGGTAGTTTTTGTGTAACCCAGATCCTGGGTCAGACGTAACAACCCAGTGTTTGGGTAGATTTTGTGTTACCCAGGTCCTTGGTCAGACGTAACCCAGTGTTTGGGTAGATTTTGTGTAACCCCGATCTTGGGTCAGACGTAACAACCCAGTGTTTGGGTAGTTTTTGTGTTACCCAGATCCTTGGTCAGACGTAACAACCCAGTGTTTGGGTAGTTTCTGTGTTACCCAGATCCTGGGTCAGACGTAACAACCTAGTGTTTGGGTACTTTTTGTATTACCCAGATCCTGGGTCAGCCGTAACAACCCAGTGTTTGGGTACTTTCTGTGTTACCCAGATCCTGGGTCAGACGTAACAACCCAGTGTTTGGGTAGTTTTTGTGTAACCCAGATCCTGGGTCAGACGTAACAACCCAGTGTTTGGGTAGTTTTTGTGTTACCCAGATCCTGGGTCAGACGTAACAACCCAGTGTTTGGGTAGTTTTTGTGTTACCCAGATCCTGGGTCAGACGTAACAACCCAGTGTTTGGGTAGTTTTTGTGTTACCCAGATCCTGGATCAGACATAACAACCCAGTGTTTGGGTAGTTTTTGTGTTACCCAGATCCTTGGTCAGACGTAACAACCCAGTGTTTGGGTAGTTTTTGTCTTACCCAGCTCCTGGGTCAAACGTAACAACCCAGTGTTTGTGTAGTTTTTGTGTAACCCAGATCCTGGGTCAGACGTAACAACCCAGTGTTTGGGTAGTTTTTGTCTTACCCAGCTCCTGGGTCAAACGTAACAACCCAGTGTTTGTGTAGTTTTTGTGTAACCCAGATCCTGGGTAAGACGTAACAACCAGTCTTTGGGTAGTTTTTGTTTAACCCCGATCCTGGGTCAGACGTAACAACCCAGTGTTTGGGTGTGTTACCCAGATCCTCGGTCAGACGTAACATCCCAGTGTTTGGGTAAATTTTGTGTTACCCAGATCCTTGGTCAGACGTAACAACCCAGTGTTTGGGTACTTTTTGTATTACCCAGATCCTGGGTCAGCCGTAACAACCCAGTGTTTGGGTAGATTTTGTGTTACCCAGATCCTTGGTCAAACGTAACAACCCAGTGTTTGGGTAGATTTTGTGTTACCCAGATCCTGGGTCAGACATAACAACCCAGGTGCTGAGTTATTTATCGCTGGCCAGCACGAGATCCAGTGCCATTACGGTGGAAACGGGACACCAGAGACTGGTCGATTACACTTGAATTACTTCTAAATGTTTACTTTTTACTTCTAATATTTGTTAAATGAGCGTAAATGTTGGCAATATGTATAGAAAACTATATAAAATATGCTATACTGTAAAATATGATAGAAAATAAAGGTATTATCATGCAAGCCAGTGGTTGTGTTGAGTATTTTAAAATAGTTTAGAGGATTTAAGCTAATCCGTAGACATTAATTCATGTATGAAGTAAAAAAGAAAAAAGCTAGTATTATAGTAAAAATGAATCAACTATGCTGGGTTAAATAATAATAAAAAAACAAAACAAAAAAAAAAACAATTTGCTGGGTAAAATTAACCCAACACATGTTCTGTCCTATATTTACCCAGCCCTTGGGTTGGTGAATACATGACTACTGTATATTCAGATACCAAACCTTCAAAGGCAGCATCGTACTACAAAAGTGAATACTTGGGAACAATCTACCAGGGGCGTTTCCTTCGGAAGGCAAGGGAGGCAGTGCCTCCTCAAAAAATTTAATAAGAAAATAATCCATATTACAAAAATAAAACAACGCAAATATTACAAAATGTGTTTAAATCACTTGTTTTTCTAAAGTAACACTGTCCAACAGCAACACCCACAGGTAAAGTTACAGCGAGAGTCCGCGCCTCTCTTGCCTCCCCTGAGCCCATTGAGTTTTAACAGACCCCCTAAAGCGTGCATTGGGTTTAGTGGGGGGTAGTTGAGAACGAATGGGGGAAAGTCACTTGAGAGGAAGCAATGATTGATTATGATTGGTTCACACGATAAATCCCGCCTCTTGTTTTCGTGTGTGTTCCACATTCGCAAATCAATCTGAATGAACAAAATGATTGCGTTAATGGGAAGTCTAATTAAAAAGTAAGTAAACAGCTCAGCTGCTTATATATCACTGCTTTATGTCATGCCAAAATAAAATCAAACTTGAAATGGCCAAAAAACATGATGATGGTGAGGGTTTTTAGTGAGCAAGCTTTGTGTAATTAAAGATACATCTTTGTGCCTGTGACCAGTGTTTACAAGCTTGATGACTGATGATCCAAAAATAAGTTGACTATTAAAAATAACAGCTGAACATCAGTTCACAAATAAAATATGTTGTTTAATTGCAATGCATTTCATAGTTACTTCTATTGTCTTTGAAATATGGTTTAAAGTTACTGCTGAATTAACTGACAAGCATTTATGATAAACTAAAATATACTTTAATGTAAATTCTACTGAAACTTGTATGTCATGTAATAATGATGTTTTAATCTACATTTGAAATATTAAACTTGTAATGTAATATTGAATTATAACACACTACATTTAAAATTATAATCAAGTACTTTACATGTACTTTAGTATGTTAGTCAACTCATCAAAATAAGTGCACTTCTTTAAAGATTAAGACATGATGATTAAAATGTACTTTGAAGCAACTGTTCGTATGTTTTTCATCTTGAAATATCAGTTTCAAAACCATTCTGATGGTATACTGACTTATAATAAGGCATATACTATATTGCTATATATACTATATATACCTAACCCACATATACTATATTGCCAAAAGTATTGGGACAACCACCAAGTGTAATGCAAAGCATCGGATGCAGTGGTGTAAAGCACGCCGGCACTGGACTCTAGAGCAGTGGAGACATGTTCTCTGGAGTGACGAATCACGCTTCTCTGTCTGGCAATCCGATGGACGAGTCTGGGTTTGGCGGTTTCCAGGATAACGGTACTTGTCTGACTGCATTGTGCAAAGTGTAAAGTTTGGTGGAGGGGGGATTATGGTGTGGGGTTGTTTTTCAGGGGTTGGGCTTGGCCCCTTAGTTCCAGTGAAAGAAACTCTTAATGCTTCAGCATACCAAGACATTTTGGATCAAGCTCACAACTTTGTGGGAACAGTTTGGGGATGGCCCCTTCCTGTTCCAACATGACTGCGCACCAGTGTACAAAGCAAGGTCCATAAAGACATGGATGAGCGAGTTTGGTGTGGAGGAACTTGACTGGCCTGCACAGAGTCCTGACCTCAACCCGATAGAACACCTTTGGGATGAATTAGAGCAGAGACTGCGAGCCAGGCCTTCTTGTCCAACATCAGTGCCTGATCTCACAAATGCGCTTCTAGAAGAATTAAAACAATTCCCATAAACACACTCCTAAACCTTGTGGAAAGCATTCCCAGAAGAGTTGAAGCTGTAATAGCTGCAATAGGTGGGCCAACTCCATATTAAACCCTACGGATTAAGAATGGGACGTCATTAAGGTTCATGTGCATGTAAAGGCAGGCATCCCAAAACTTTTGGCAATATAGTGTATGTAATATGTATGTGTGAAATCCTGCAAAAAGGGTGGATTGCTTTACGGGCAGTATGTCACCGAATACATAACATTATAACCTTTAATAAAAGCTAAAGACATTAATCTGCAAAGCATTATGAAAAGACAACGGAGAGAGTGCTGCTCATGTGTGACCACGAGGGATGAAGATTGCCTTTAATTAGTTGATTCAAGGCTATTTCTCATTTCATTGTATAGCTGGTATTTGAGTCTCTAGTTAGTGTGGTGACCCTAGAATGACCGAATCCATCCTGCTCTGGGCAGGCAGGGATGATCTTGGCCCTCAGGCCCAGGGAAGTTTTAATTGGCATTTTCCTCTATGATGAAGTAATGAAATTCATTCCTGTGAGCACAAGGGCAGATGTGACACTGGTAAATTCAGGGTGTAGGTTAATAGTTGACAAATTATATGGTCATGAAGTTTTTTATAGAGCTTGTAAGGCTTGTATTTATATTCCTCAAACAGTCTGGTCAGGGTTTGTTCTCCACCCAACATATTAAACTAATCAAAGTTTTTTTTAACTACTTTTTAAGAAATGTAAACTCTATGGAAACTTGTTTTCGTCACAGAACAAAAATAAAAAAGGAAATTG
This sequence comes from Coreius guichenoti, assembly GCA_039654105.1. NCBI lineage: Eukaryota > Metazoa > Chordata > Actinopteri > Cypriniformes > Gobionidae > Coreius > Coreius guichenoti. Next base: position 9,300,685 of record CM077171.1, on the reverse strand, counting down.
CGACTTTTTTTTCTCAGAATTTCATGATATGAACTCGCCGCAATTGTGAGATATAAAGTCAGAATTGCGAGATATAAACTCCCATTTCTGAGAAAAAACTCAGAATTTCGAGTTATAAAGTCAGAATTGCCAGATATAAAGTCATAATTGCGAGTTATAAAGTCAGAATTGCAAGATATAATGTTAGAATTGCGAGATATAAAGTCAGAATTGTGTGATATTAAGTCGGAATTGCGAGTTATAAAGTCAGAATTGCGAGATATAAAGTCAGAATTGCGAGTTATAAAGTCAGAATTGCAAGATATAAAGTCAGAATTGCGAGTTATAAAGTCAGAATTGCGAGATATAAAGTCAGAATTCCGAGTTATAAAGTCAGAATTGTGTGATATAAAGTCAGAATTGCAAGTTATAAAGTCAGAATTGCGAGTTATAAAGTCAGAATTGCCAGTTATAAAGTCAGAATTGCGAGATATAAAGTCAGAATTGCGAGTTATAAAGTCAGAATTGCGAGATATAAAGTCAGAATTCCGAGTTATAAAGTCAGAATTGTGTGATATAAAGTCAGAATTGCAAGTTATAAAGTCAGAATTGCGAGTTATAAAGTCAGAATTGCCAGTTATAAAGTCAGAATTGCGAGATATAAAGTCAGAATTGCGAGATATAAAGTCAGAATTGCATGATATAAAGTCAGAATTGCCAGTTATAAAGTCAGAATTGTGTGATATAAAGTCAGAATTGCGAGTTATAAAGTCAGAATCGCAAGATATAAAGTCAGAATTGTGAGTTATAAAGTCAGAATTGCAAGATATAATGTTAGAATTGCGAGATATAAAGTCAGAATTGTGTGATATTAAGTCGGAATTGCGAGTTATAAAGTCAGAATTGCGAGATATAAAGTCAGAATTGCGAGATATAAAGTCAGAATTCCGAGTTATAAAGTCAGAATTGTGTGATATAAAGTCAGAATTGCAAGTTATAAAGTCAGAATTGCAAGTTATAAAGTCAGAATTGCCAGTTATAAAGTCAGAATTGCGAGATATAAAGTCAGAATTGCGAGATATAAAGTCAGAATTGCATGATATAAAGTCAGAATTGCCAGTTATAAAGTCAGAATTGCGAGATATAAAGTCAGAATTGCCAGTTATAGTCAGAATTGCAAGATATAAAGTCAGAATTGCGAGTTATAAAGTCAGAATTGCGAGTTATAAAATCAGAATTGCATGATATAAAGTCAGAATTGCGAGATATAAAGTCAGAATTGCGAGTTATAAAGTCAGAATTGCATGATATAAAGTCAGAATTGTGAAATATAAAGTCATAATTGCGAGATATAAAGTCAGAATTGCGAGATATAAAGTCAGAATTGCGAGTTATAAAGTCAATATTGTGTGATATAAAGTCAGAATTGCGAGTTATAAAGTCAATATTGTGTGATATAAAGTCAGAATTGCGAGATATAATCAAATCAAATCAAATCACCTTTATTTATATAGCGCTTTTTACAATGCCAATTGTTTCAAAGCAGCTTCACAGTGGTAACAGGAAAATAATGCAACAGAATTTGATTCGGCTGTACAGCCGCTCTGGTGAAAACGGTGATGTCATCCAGCTCATTTCAATTATCATATAGTGTCAGTGCGGGCAGATCAGTAATATAGTTGAAATTTAAGTGTCCCCAACTGAGCAAGCCAGAATGGAGAAAAAAACCTTGGGAGAAACCAGGCTCAGTCGGGGTGCCAGTTCTCCTCTGGCCGACGAACAAATAATGTATGATTATGATTCTGGCAACATTACAGGTCAGAAGTCATATTAGATCAATAGATATTCGTAGGATTATTCGAAAGATTGGAGTCGTCACGCCGGGGACAGGTTTAATGAGGATGTCGTGTCGATGCGGCATTTACAGGGGGGAGTTTAATTGACACGGTCTCTGCAGACATTTCAGGGATGCGTTGGTCATGTCTGGGCACAGGTCCACCATCTGGTCCGGATACGGCCCAGATCCGGCCAACTGCAGTAAACCTCGGGATAAACAGAGAGACTAACATTAGCGTAGATGCCATTCTTCTTATGATGTAACGAGTACATCAGGTGTTATTGGAAGTGTTCCCGGTTCCGGCTGACCTAGTTAATGCAGCCTAAAAAAATCATTTAACTGATTTGAATAATATAAATTAAAAATGTTTTATGTGTATGCCATAGTAAAGAGATGTGTTTTTAGTCTAGATTTAAACTGACAGAGTGTGTCTGCTTCCCGAACAATGCTAGGAAGACTGTTCCAGAGTTTAGGTGCTAAATAGAAAAAGGATCGACCGCCTGCAGTTGATTTTGATATTCTAGGTATTATCAACTGGCCAGAATTTTGAGACCGCAATAGACGTGATGGAGTATAATGCGTTAAGAGCTCGCTCAAGTACTGGGGAGCTAAACCATTTAGTGCTTTGTAAGTAATCAGCAAGATTTTAAAATGTATAAAATGTTTAATAGGGAGCCAATGCAGTGTTGCCAGAACCAGGCTAATATGGTCATACTTCCTGGTTCCAGTAAGAACTCGAGCTGCTGCGTTTTGGACAAGCTGCAGTTTATATATTAAGCGAGCAGGGCAACCACCCAGTAGAGCATTACAATAATCTAGCCTTGAGGTCATGAACGCATGAACTAACTGTTCAGCATTTTGCATTGAAAGCATGTGCCGTAATTTAGATATATTTTTAAGATGGTAGAATGCAGTTTTACAGATGCTAGAAACGTGGCTTTCAAATGAGAGATTGGTATCAAAGAGCACACCCAGGTTCCTAACTGACGACGAGGACTTGACAGAGCAGCCATCGAGTGTTAGACAGTATTCTAGGTTACTACTTGTGGAGTTTTTTTGTCCAATGATTAAAAATTCAGTTTTTTCTGAATTAAGTTGCAGGAAATTACTAGTCATCCAATTTTTTATATCAGCTATGCATTCCGTTAATCTTGTGAATTGGTAAGTTTCGTCAGGGCGTGAAGAAATATAGAGCATCGTCAGCATAACAATGAAAACTAACGCCATGCTTCCTAATGATATCTCCCAGTGGTAGCATGTACAGGGTGAAAAGCAACGGTCCTAGCACTGAGCCCTGCGGTACTCCATACTGAACTTGTGTTCGGTGTACATCTCTTCATTTACTGCTACAAACTGATAGTCAGAATTGCGAGATATAAAGTCAGAATTGCGAGATATAAAGTCAGAATTGAGAGATATAAAGTCAGAATTGTGAGATATAAAGTCAGAATTGTGTGTTATAAAGTCAGAATTGTGAGATATAAAGTCAGAATTGTGAGTTATAAAGTCAGAATTGTGTGATATAAAGTCAGAATTGCGAGTTATAAAGTCAGAATTGCAAGTTATAAAGTCAGAATTGCATGATATAAAGTCAGAATTGCCAGTTATAAAGTCAGAATTGCGAGATGTAAAGTCAGAATTGCGAGTTATAAAGTCAGAATTGCATGATATAAAGTCATAATTGCGAGATATAAAGTCATAATTGCGAGATATAAAGTCAGAATTGCGAGTTATAAAGTCAGAATTGTGAGATATAAAGTCAGAAGGCGGAAAAGTCAGTAATATATACACCATGAGGGAAGAACAAAATGCTAAACTAAACTTGGTTAAGGTATATACAGTGGGGAGAACAAGTATTTGATACACTGCCGATTTTGCAGGTTTGCCCACTTACAAAGCATGTAGAAGTCTGTAATTTTTATCATAGGTACTCTTCAACTGTGAGTGATGGAATCTAAAACAAAAATCCAGAAAATCACATTGTATGATTTTTAAGTAATTAATTTGCATTGTACTGCATGACATAAGTATTTAATACATCAGAAAAGCAGAACTTAATATTTGGTACAGAAACCTTTGTTTGCAATTACAGAGATCATACATTTCCTGTAGTTCTTGACCAGGTTTGCACACACTGCAGCAGGGATTTTGGCCCACTCCTCCATACAGACCTTCTCCAGATCCTTCAGGTTTCAGGGCTGTCGCTGGGCAATACGGACTTTCAGCTCCCTCCAAAGATTTTCTATTGGGTTTAGGTCTGGAGACTGGCTAGGCCACTCCAGGACCTTGAGATGCTTGTTACGGAGCCACTCCTTAGTTGCCCTGGCTGTGTGTTTCAGGTCGTTGTCATGCTGGAAGACCCAGGCACGACCCATCTTCAATGCTTTTACTGAAGAAAGGAGGTTGTTGGCCAAGATCTCGCGATACATGGCCCCATCCATCCTCCCCTCAATATGGTGCAGTCGTCCTGTCCCTTTTGCAGAAAAGCATCCCCAAAGAATGATGTTTCCACCTCCATGCTTTACGATTGGGATGGTGTTCTTAGGGTTGAACTCATCCTTCTTCCTCCAAACACGGCGAGTGGAGTTTAGACCAAAAAGCTCTATTTTTGTCTCATCAGACCACATGACCTTCTCCCATTCCTCCTCTGGATCATCCAGATGGTCATTGGCAAACTTCAGACGGGCCTGGACATGCGCTGGTTTGAGCAGGGGGACCTTGCGTGCGCTGCAGGATTTAAATTCATGACGGCGTAGTGTGTTACTAATGGTTTTCTTTGAGACTGTGGTCCCAGCTCTCTTCAGGTCATTGACCAGGTCCTGCCGTGTAGTTCTGGGCTGATCCCTCACCTTCCTCATGATCATTGATGCCCCAGGAGGTGAGATCTTGCATGGTGCCCCAGACCGAGGGAGATTGACCGTCAATCTTGAACTTCTTCCATTTTCCAATAATTGCGCCAACAGTTGTTGCCTTCTCACCAAGCTGCTTGCCTATTGTCCTGTAGCCCATCCCAGCCTTGTGCAGGTCTAGAATTTTATCCTTGATGTCCTTACACATCTCTCGTGTCTTGGCCATTGTGGAGAGGTTGGAGTCTGTTTGATTGAGTGTGTGGACAGGTGTCTTTTATACAGGTAATGAGTTCAAACAGGTGCAGTTAATACAGGTAATGAGTGGAGAACAGGAGGGCTTCTTAAAGAAAAACTAACAGGTCGGTGAGAGCTGGAATTCTTACTGGTTGGTAGGTGATCAAATACTTATGTCATGCAATAAAATGCAAATTAATTATTCATACAATGTGATTATCTGGATTTTTGTTTTAGATTCCGTCTCTCACAGTTGAAGTGTACCTATGAGAAAAATTACAGATCTCTACATGCTTTGTAAGTAGGAAAACCTGCAAAATCGGCAGTGTATCAAATACTTGTTCTCCCCACTGTATCTGACAAAAATATTAGCATGAAAGTCTACTGCTACAGGTTTTTATTTTACTATGCGTAAAACTGCATAGAAAAACAAAAAGTTTGCAAGAAGAAGCATACACTGACTACAACATAAACAGTTAATAATATTTCATTGGTTCTCTCTGGTTTTTGCATGTGTTCATAATTTCTTAGGACAGCCTGGCCAAAAATTATGTTTGCACAATTTCAATGTCAATTTTCCTAGGCATCACTTTTTGCCACTGCTGTTGTTATTGTATATGTGAAGTTATTAAACATAAATTCGGGAGGAGTACGCCTATCTAATCTTCCAATGTATAAAACCAGCATTTTACCTCTTCCTTTTGTTAGTTCTTTCAGCATCCCTCCTCCTCCCCTTCTCCTCCTTTTTGTACAATATTTCCTGGTGGCAATCGGAGCTCGAGTAGAATATCCTCTCCGAGCCCCTCTATAGCAGACAGCAAGCCAAATCTGTTTACCACTTTTCGCTAAGATTATATGGGCACACGAACTCGTGAAACAGTGCCTGGATATTCTTACCTAAATTCTTTTGGATAAAATGTGGAGGGTTACTGAGCAAACGGTTTAAGAACAATTTCTTGCTAATATGTTGCTCACAAGTTCACTTTTAAAATATTGCAAAGACCTATTTCCCCAGAAAGCACCAGCAAGACCACAATTCACTGCACATTATTATTTAGCACATTGAAGCTCTTTGATTGTTTGGTTATATTAGTGCACTGGGCAAACTGGGAATGGAAAGATCGCCTTATAGATTACAGTACTCAAGGCAATTCAGTGAACAAACACAGATCTAATGGGAGGAGGATAGATAGCTTAATCCACTTGGTTAATTAGCCATGCAGAAAAATAACCAGGTCCAGATGGAGTATGCAGTCATTTTCTGCATTGATTTTGAGGAAAAGTCTGCAGAATTCAGCCAAATGGATTCAAACATGGTAAAATGTGTTAAACGCAGCTGAAAGTACTACATTCTTATTGGTAGCTGAAAGCATAAATAACTTATCCTAAAAGATATTCGATTGGCAGGGGATGAGAGGAACTATGTTTGAGTATGAATATGAATGATGGACATTTCAATTCTGCAGAAATCTGTGAAGTCCTGTGAATGCAGATTATATGAAAATAACTCCTGGGTAAGAAATTTTACTTTGCTCCACATCTTATAAGATTTAAATCCTGAAATCGCCCCACCCTTGTGAAAAAGACGTGCACTTAAAGTCACCATGAATTCAAAATTGAACTTTTTTTAAAATGGAATATTGCAGGGCGGGACAACCTGTCACTCACATGAGATCCACCAATAGCAAACCACAACCATCCAACCACCCAATCAATTCCCCATGGAGAAAATCAAGTCCCGCCCTACATTTGTTCTTGTTCGAGGAGTCGTTTCACTCGGATACACGTCACAGAAGCACAGAAAAGACTGTCACAACTTCCATTTCATTAATGTGCACTTGTAGTGTACTGGTAACACTTTACATTAAGGTTCCCTTTGTAAAGGGTTTATAAAGGTGTTTGTTAATGACTAATAACTCATTTACAAATGCATTATGCGTTGATAAGCAGTTATAACTGCATGAATAAAAAGGGTGACTTTAACGCAATACCTGCCAAATAGTGAGCCCTTTTTAACTCACATGTTATAAATGCTTAATAAATGTATTTATTCACACTTATTTACCTCAAGACCAGATTCCTGATTTATTTTTATGATGCAGCAAAAATAGACTATCATAGTGAGACTGAAGGGTGTTGTATCATTAAAGGGGTCATGAACTGCGTTGTTTTATTGTTTTATGATGTTTCCTGGGGTGCACTTATAATGTTAGAATGCTTTTTACATCAAAAATTGTTTACTATTACAGCTCTCATGGTTAACTAATCGTGAAAAGTGTTGCATTATATTTATATCTATGGCATTATATTTATATCTATGGCATTATATTTAGATCTATGGCATTATATTTATATCTATGGCATTATATTAAGATCGTGGCATGAAAGGTTGCGGTGATGATCATTGTAGCCGATCACAGACATGCTGAGCGCATGAAAGCAGTGATCTCGTCATTGCAACTCAGTTTCTGTACACTAACGAATGCTTTCATCTTCACTAACAGTGCAAACGTGATATAGTTAAGAGATTCGTTGAATAAAACGGGAGTCACTGATAAACGCGTCACTGATAAACTCTCCCTGTTTGATTGACAGCTTCAGCGCGCGCAGCTCCAACGATTGCAAAGGGAGCTTTCTTTGATCGCTTTCTTTATAGAATTTAATCACTGTTAAATAACAGATTATTTTCATTCTACTAAGAGAAACAACGCAAGTTGACGTTTAGTCACTGGTTTGATTTACTGACACACAGACAAAGAACATCTGACTGTACATGAATCATTACATTTCAGATCAGGCATTAAGATTAACACAGTTACTTACATGTTGCATTACTGTCGAGCCCAGGCACTGCACAATATTTTGTAATCCTCAACGGCATGTTTATTGCTTGGTAGGTCGATCTGGTTTAACACCACGTAGGCCTATGTTACTTTTAGGCTACCTATTCTATTGCATGTCATGCTTGAATCGGTGGGCGGGGCTAAACAGGCAGTGATGAAGTAGGCGTTGATCTTCTTCTGCAGAGGCGGTGCTTGCCTCCCTTTGACGTCATAGATTCCCACTTTGAAAAACCTGTCGTTTGCTGGGCCTGGTGTCAATTGGACTAACAAGGAAGTTTTCAGTTCTGAAACTTACAGGATATTCTTATAGTATGATGACCTCTTATATGTCAAAAGCTCAAGGAAAATTAGATTTCTCAGTTCATGACCCCTTTAATATCTCATGACTGCCACTTTTCTTAAAATGTTCCTTACCAGAAATTTCTGTCTTACCCATGATATTCCACAAAAGGCTATCCACAGCAGTGTATAAAACTGATTTCTTGCTTATCAAGATGAAATTATCAAACTTTATTTTGGAAAAAAAACACATTAGTAACCTAAGTGAATCTTAATGTAAAGTGAACACATGTGAACCATTTATTAATGAGTTACAAACATGAATAACCTGTGAAAGTGAATCTTAATGTAAAGTGAACACATGTGAACCATTTATTAATGAGATACAAACATTAATAACCTGTGAAAGTGAATCTTAATGTAAAGTGAACACATGTGAACCATTTATTAATGAGTTACAAACATAAATAACCTGTGAAAGTGAATCTTAATGTAAAGTGAACACGTGAATTATTTATTAATGAGATACAAACATTAATAACCTGTGAAAGTGCACCTTAATGTAAAGTGAACACATGTGAATCATTTATTAATGAGTTACAAACATTAATAACCTGTGAAAGTGCACCTTAATGTAAAGTGAACACATGTGAATCATTTATTAATGAGTTACAAACATAAATAACCTGTGAAAGTGAATCTTAATGTAAAGTGAACACATGTGAACCATTTATTAATGAGATACAAACATTAATAACCTGTGAAAGTGCACCTTAATGTAAAGTGAACACATGTGAATCATTTATTAATGAGTTACAAACATAAATAACCTGTGAAAGTGAATCTTAATGTAAAGTGAACACATGTGAACCATTTATTAATGAGATACAAACATTAATAACCTGTGAAAGTGAATCTTAATGTAAAGTGAACACATGTGAACCATTTATTAATGAGATACAAACATTAATAACCTGTGAAAGTGCACCTTAATGTAAAGTGAACACATGTGAATCATTTATTAATGAGTTACAAACATAAATAACCTGTGAAAGTGAATCTTAATGTAAAGTGAACACATGTGAACCATTTATTAATGAGATACAAACATTAATAACCTGTGAAAGTGCACCTTAATGTAAAGTGAACACATGTGAATCATTTATTAATGAGTTACAAACATAAATAACCTGTGAAAGTGAATCTTAATGTAAAGTGAACACATGTGAACCATTTATTAATGAGATACAAACATTAATAACCTGTGAAAGTGCACCTTAATGTAAAGTGAACACATGTGAATCATTTATTAATGAGGTACAAACATAAATAACCTGTGAAAGTGAATCTTAATGTAAAGTGAACACATGTGAATCATTTATTAATGAGTTACAAACATTAATAACCTGTGAAAGTGAATCTTAATGTAAAGTGAACACATGTGAATCATTTATTAATGAGTTACAAACATTAATAACCTGTGAAAGTGCACCTTAATGTAAAGTGAACACATGTGAATCATTTATTAATGAGTTACAAACATTAATAACCTGTGAAAGTGCACCTTAATGTAAAGCGAACACATGTGAATCATTTATTAATGAGTTACAAACATTAATAACCTGTGAAAGTGAATCTTAATGTAAAGTGAACACATGTGAATCATTTATTAATGAGTTACAAACATTAATAACCTGTGAAAGTGCACCTTAATGTAAAGTGAACACATGTGAATCATTTATTAATGAGTTACAAACATTAATAACCTGTGAAAGTGAACCTTAATGTAAAGTGAACACATGTGAACCATTTATTAATAAGTTACAAACATTAGTAACCTGTGAAAGTGCACCTTAATGTAAAGTGAACACATGTGAACCATTTATTAATGAGTTACAAACATTAATAACCTGTGAAAGTGAACCTTAATGCAAAGTGAACATGTGTGAACCATTTATTAATGAGTTACAAACATTAATAACCTGTGAAAGTGAATCTTAATGTAAAGTGAACACATGTGAATCATTTATTAATGAGTTACAAACATTAATAACCTGTGAAAGTGCACCTTAATGTAAAGTGAACACATGTGAATCATTTATTAATGAGTTACAAACATTAATAACCTGTGAAAGTGAATCTTAATGTAAAGTGAACACATGTGAATCATTTATTAATGAGATACAAACATTAATAACCTGTGAAAGCGCACCTTAATGTAAAGTGAACACATGTGAATCATTTATTAATGAGTTACAAACATTAATAACCTGTGAAAGTGCACCTTAATGTGAAGTGAACACATGTGAATCATTTATTAATGAGTTACAAACATTAATAACCTGTGAAAGTGAACCTTAATGCAAAGTGAACACATGTGAACCATTTATTAATGAGTTACAAACATTAATAACCTGTGAAAGTGAATCTTAATGTAAAGTGAACACGTGAATCATTTCACCGTAAACACAACTTTAAACTTGAACGTTAACATATTAATATGCAATCAATAATTATTTTTGATATCATGATAAAGGCCACTGTAACCTGAGCATCTGGCCATCCACACTTACAGTAACGTTACATGCGCGTGACAGAACCGTCCGAGGGAGCGCCGGAGCGGTTTTGTGTATGATAACTACAACTAACACAGCGATTACACAATTAATATAAACAAAAACAGTCTGCAGCGATGTCACCTCAGTTAGCTTACCCATCAAATCAGTAACACTTAAAATTTGGCTTCAGAGCACGATGGAACAGCGTGACTTCTTCTCCTGAAAAGTGAGTTTATCTTTATCGGATGCTCACTAGCGCCAACTCCTGTCACACGCCAGAACACGCGTGCTTTAGTGATGTGATCCTGTAAGAGTAGAATCAAGTTGTCTAGTTTTCTGTTCGCCTGCTTATTATTTCATTCTGTTGTATTTTCAGTTCATTGTTCCTGTTTTCTTTGGTTTCTAAGTCATTGTTTGTTTCTGTAGATTTGAAGCAAACTGTTTAGTTGCTCATTTAGTCTTGTGTATTTATAGCCCTGAGTTTTAGTCTTTTGTTGGCTGATTTCGTCTTTATGTGGATAGTTTGTTCTCATACGATTTTGAGTTCAGTTATCTTCTTATTAAAAATAGTACTGCTGCATCTAAATCCTGCTTCCTCACTGCTATTCACAACCAACTGTGACAAATATGTATAAAATGCAATGTATTCTTTTTATAAGTAGAAGTAGCAGTAGTGGGCTACTCTTGATTCTACTCTTACAGGATCACATCACTAAAGCACGCGTGTTCTGGCGTGTGACAGGTTTTTATGTTTGTAACTCATTAATAAATGGTTCACGTGTTCACTTTACATTAAGGTGCATTTTCACAGGTTACTAATGTTTGTAACTCAATAAATGGTTCACAAGAGTTCACTTTACATTTCAAAATAAAGTTTGATAATTTCATCTTGATAAGCAAGAAATCAGTTTTATACACTGCTGTGGATAGCCTTTTGTGGAATATCATGGGTAATTTCTGGTAAGGAACATTTTAAGAAAAGTGGCAGTCATGAGATATTAATGATACAACACCCTTCAGTCTCACTATGATAGTCTATTTTCGCTGCATCATGAAATAAATCAGGAATCTGGTTTTGAGTTAAATAAGTGTGAATAAATACATTTGGCAGGTACTGCGTTAAAGTCACCCTTTTTATTCATGCAGTTATAAACGATCTATAATGCATTTGTAAATGAGTTATTAGTCATTAACACCTTTATAAACCCTTTACAAAGGGAACCTTAATGTAAAGTGTTACCGAGAACTCAATAATGGCGGCACGCTATCTGCGACGCGCAGTGTAATTGGCATTAAAACTGTATGTGTTATTCAATATTACATTTAAAGTTAATATATTTTAAATGTACTAAATGTGTGATTATAAATATATTTAAATACATGACATACAAGTTTCAATAAGGACATCTTTATATGTTATTTCAAAATTACTTATATTATCTTTGAAATATGGTTAAAATTTTTGCTGAATGTACTGAGAAGCATTTATGGTAGTTAACCATAAATACATCTCAGTACATTCAGCAGACAAGTTAGAAGACAATAGAAGTAATTTTAAAATAACATAAAGATGTAGGCTACTTAACTTACCTAATAGGGTTTCTCTGTAAAAAAACAAACCGTACCCTTCTCCGCTGTTCGGCACGCACTTGCACCGCGGTTCATCTCAAATCTGACGACGCATCTATAATATGGTTTGTTGAAAATAACAACGCGTAAAAAGTGCAGACAGAGTTAGGCTAATGTATGTTTCTGTTGATGGATACACATTCTGGCTTCCCAATACATTACAACAGCGACGATCAAAACGTGTATGCGAGTGCCGTATGCTCGAACATGACCCAGTCATTTACACTGTCATCACCGGGTGTTGATAGCGCGCGAGCGCAGGTGAGACCTGAACACCACACGCTGTTATTTGTGTTTAAACTAAACTCATTTATTGCCTAAAGCGCAAGACGCGAGCGCGCGCTGAGAGAAGTTTTGTGTGTGTGTGTGCACTCATCTGAAGCACGCATGTCACAAATATGGAGTTCTCTTTCGAGTCTTGCACTTGAATGGACAAATTCACACAAAAATTATGCCAGCATGCCCGTCTTGGCGAGTATCCTAGCAAACATAGTAGGTTATGTCAGCAGCCATATCACACTGTAGCCCAAGACTGGTTTCCCACTGAAGCTAAGCAGGGCTGAGCCTGGTCAGTACCTGGATGGGACACCTCCTGGGAAAAACTAGGTAGCTGCTGGTAGAGGTGTTAGTGAGGCCAGCAGGGGGCGCTCACCCTGTGGTCTGTGTGGGTCCTAACACCCCAGGATAGTGATGGGGACACTATACTGTAACAAGCACCGTCCTTCGGATGAGACGTTAAACCGAGGTCCTGACTCTCTGTGGTCATTAAAAATCCCATGATGTCCTTTGGAAAAAGAGTAGGGGTGTAACCCCGGCATCCTGGCCAAATTTGCCCATTGGCCTCTGTCCATCACGGCCTCCTAATAATCCCCATATACCGATATACCGATTGGCTTCATCACTCGGTCTCCTCTCCATCAATCAGCTGGTGTGTGGTGGGCGTTCTGGCGCAATATGGCTGCCGTCGCATCATCCAGGTGGATGCTGCACATTGGTGGTGGTTGAGGAGATTCCCCCCCTTCCATGTAAAGCGCTTTGAGTACCCAGAAAAAGCGCTATATAAATGTAACAAGTTATTTTTATTGTTATTATTATTATTATTATTATGTCTTAAGTAAAACGTAAACAGTCTAGAAAGACGTGTTCATGTGTATGTACTGGATCCATGCATTATATCTTAAAGGGAAAGAAGCCTATTCCTGCTCTCTGTGTTTTTAATGTTAATCAAACAACAAATTACAAATAAATCACTCACTGCTTTTGACTGAATAGCTTTTGTAACTTCAATAATGATTAATCTTTATTTAATTTATACAGTGAAGACTATAATATGCAATGTTATTTTATATTTGATTATGTAAGGGTGGGTCGCCTACAGTGGTTCTGGCTGCAGGGTTGCCGAATGACTAAAGAAACGTTATCAGCAAGATTGTAGAAAACTGTACATTTCTCGTCTATTACCACCCACTGCAACTTATACCAACGACGGAAATAAGCGCAGTTACAATAGCAAAATATGTGGGAGAGCGTTGCTAGAATGTGACTATATTGTATTGCAATAGGTAGCACTTCAAAGTTAATACCAACTAGTTAGCACATCATTTGTAATAGAAAGGATTTAATGACAATTTCTGGTTATGGTTACACTTAAAATAGTTACAAAATAGATGTATGAGATGATAAAAACTTATACCATTAATCGTACCCAGCATGAATGTTATCTGAGGGATAGAAAGGGAGAGAGAGAGAGAGAGAGAAAAAAAAACAAAGGGAAGAAGAGCGCAAAGAAGAGAAGAGCCAAAGAGAAGGCCCCCAAGAAGAGAGAGAGCCAGAGAATCAAGAAAGCCAGAGAATTAAAAAAAGAGCCAGAGCAACAGTTACATCTTCTTTTTATCTGTTTCTTGACCATGTGACTGAAACCCTAATGTGAGACATTCAAACTGACCAATCAGACCAAACTTCCCCCACTGTACTAAAGGTGTGACACATTTTGGCCTACAGGCCTTCAGCATCTCATTGTCTTTAGGAATTCCAAATGGCCCTTCTGATAAGAAAGATGGGGGTTGAAAACAGTGAAGCAAATGTCTTTGTTCAATTTCAAATATCAAATATCTTTGATTATTTTCAATCCTACAGTTACTTTATTCAATTTCTGTACCTGGAAAACCTGAAAAGCACTGTTTATTTTATATGCATCTTTGCTCTATTGTATCTATTTGTGCTGTTGATTGTAGTTTGATTATTTATTCTTATTTTCTTTATTTTTATTTGACAGTTATCCTAATTTCTCTAAACATAGCACATACCGAACCGGACTGAAACCGTGACCCTAAAACCGTGATAAAAACCGAGTATTTTGAACTGTTACACCCCTAGTACTTAAGTCCTATTTACGTATGCCAAAAAGCACTCTTAAGTTCAACTAATTGAATGTACTAAAAAAAACTATACAAATACATTTTCATTTAATTGCAAATAACAGTTTGTACCTAAGTATATTATTTTTGTAATAAGCACTCTTTTGAAAGGTATACTAAAATGTACTTCCTTTTTACAAGGACAGGTTGAAAGGGATGTTATCAAGGTTTTCTGATTGAAAACTCATTAGACGAAGTGAAAGATAATGAAGCTCACAGTGCCAGAGGACCTTTGTAGGAACATACATTATAAGAACAGGGAAACCACAGAAACTCTGCTGAAATACAAATCTCCCATTTATTAGCACTGCGCACTAAACTCTCAGCTCTTCAGAGGGAAACTGCTGTAAGACAATTTCAGAAGATACTGCCATCTTTTCCTAATGTACGGTAAGGTGAGAAGCATCATGTGGAATTACAGTCATTGATCTCTGCCGTTACTCGGCGTGTTTCTGCCGTTAAGGGGATGAATGCATTATTGAATGTCCGACCACAACAGGAGTAAGTCTGTTTTGTAATGAAGCTCTGGAGTATTAACGTATGTGTACGTGTGATTGAGTAAAATAGAACAATTTCTCTGTTGTACACTTTAATGAGAGAGAGAAAGAGGGAGTTTGGATAACACATCTTGGGAGCAATAAATTGCACATTAGATTTGCTCTTCCGGTAAGTTACTGTCTAGGGTTTCTGAATGGACTGAGTAAACCATTAGCGCAGATACTTTATGGCTCTTTTTACAAACTAGCATCTAATAATGATGAAACACATCGTCATATGTTCAGTGCGGATCCCCACAAAAAAGATGTATGTCTACACTAAACATGACGATAACAACTAACCAGAATATATTTGGGGCCAGAATGTCGTGCCCTTAAATATCAAGTCAAGACAGTGAACAACGCACATCAAGAAAGTAATGTTATTTCACTATTTAAGATTCACCGGCCTACCGACGGGCTTACGTTTTGGTAGCCTGTCTGGAAAACACACGAGCCCTGGCCCATAACGTTACATGTCCGAGTCTGATCCTGAATCGCAATAAACCAACAACACCACAAATAAAGAATTCTTCAGCCTTTGATAGCGTGCTAAGGTATGTTCAGTTAGACACGTACACATAATCAATACGATCTGTAACAATGCAATACTATCACATATAAAAAACATGTTTTACTCACATAAGTGTGTTGCACCATTCCTGTCGGATCCAGTATAGAAGGCACAACATTGTGTTTTAATTTCAATATGTCTGCAAATCCAGTCTCGACCTGTGTCTTGTTTACAAACGATTCCGCGGTGAAATGAAGCGAACAAACGCGCAATGTCTTCCCCACGTGAGCTGGAACTTCATTAAAAATAAAGTTCAACCACTCATTCCTAATATTAGAATCCGAAGGAAGCTTATGCAGGGACTGTGTTCTTCCACAACCAGGCACAGCGCAATATATTACTCTCTTCGGCATGTTTATAGCTCGGTAGCGCGATCCGTTTAGCTCCACGAGTCGGTGGGCGAGGCTACAGAAGCAGGCGTACATATTTATCTGTTGAGGCGGCGTTTCTGCATTCTATGACGTCAATGGTCGACATATTCTGAGATCTCTCCTTTTCTGGGCCTGGTGTCAATAAAAGCTTTCCTTTGACTAACAAGGAAGTTTTCAGCTCTGAAACTTACAGGATATTCTTATATCATGATGAACTTTTATATATCAAAGGCTCAAGGGAAAGTTGATTTCTCAATTCATCACCCCTTTAACATGTTTTATAAAATCTCAATAAGGTCTGTGATGACCCTGAGTCTTCCTGTTTCCTATTGGGGAAGAATGTGGGAGCTTCTGATTGGTTTTCCCCATGTTAATTGCTAATTAGTTAGAGTATATAAGAGTGATGTGTATCATTTGAGTGGCATATGCCTTATAAATTAAAGGTGTCATGAACTGGCTTTTTTAATTTTTTTATACTGTTGTCTGAGGTCAGCTTATTAGGTTCGCGTGGTTTTTACATTCAAAAACATCATAATGAATAAGTAATAGGCTATTTTCTACCCTGGTTTTGAGCCTAGCTCCTGAAACACTCGGTTTTTATGGGCATGCCGCATTGAAGACTTGGAAGTAAACGCCCACGGATAGGATTGGATAACAGTTTTACATATTATAATTAGTTTTGACTCCCCCGTCAGTACACGTGGGGAATTGTTTTGAAAATGTCCAATGTGGAAAAATGGCAGCCGGAATGATTCGCCCATACATGTTCGACCCAGAGTCTGATCCCGAATCGCAGGACAATGAACCAAGAACACCTCAAATACAAAGGATACTCCAGCCTGTGACAGCTATTCTAATGTATCTTTTAGGTTTTTCTAATTTTATATTATAGTGTAACCGAAGGCCAGCTGTGTGCCCTGTGATCTTAAATTCTGTGTGTCTGTTTGACAAGCTACATCCTTCATATTTGGACCCTTCTGTGACTGATTAGACACGTACACATAATCAGTAGATATCAAACGATCTTTAACAATGCAATACTATCACATATAAAAAACATGTTTTACTCAGATAAGTGTGTTGCACCATTCCTGTCAGCTCCAATAGAGAAGGCACAGCATTGTGTTTTAATTTCAATATGTCTGCAAATCCAGTCTTGACCTGTGTCTTGTTTACAAACGATTCCGCGGTGAAATGAAGCAAACAAACGTGCAATGTCTTACGCACGTGAGCTGGAACTTCATTAAAAATAAAGTTCAACCACACATTCCTAATATTAGAATCTGAAGGAAGCTTATGCAGGGACTGTGTTCTTCCACAACCAGGCACAGCACAATATCTTGCTATCTTCGGCATGTTTATTGCTCGGTAGCGCGATCCGTTTAGCTCCACGAGTCGGTGGGCAGGGCTACAGAATCAGGCGTACTTATTCTTATGTTGAGGCGGCGTTTCACCACACGCTGACGTCAAGGGTTGGCATATTCTGAGATCGAGCGTTTGCTGGGCCTGTTGTCAATAAAAGCTTTTCTTTGACTAACAAGGACGTTTTCAGCTCCGAAACTTACAGGATATTCTTATATCACGATGAACTTTTAAGGCTGAATGAAAAGTTGATTTCTCAATTCATGACCCCTTTAACATATAGTGAATAATTCGGTGAGCTGGATTTTTTGAGGTAACAAAACAATTCCCCCAGACAGTGTCCCAATCAATCACGGTGTTAAGTTCTCTCTCCCAGAAGTCCTCAGTTGGAATGTTTGAGTACTGTCGTACCAAAAGTGATTTACACCCATCGGCGCTTTTATAGGATTGCGCTCTCACGCTGATTTGCCCTGTTTAGTAAATCTGGCCCTTGATATTTAAATGTACAGTTAAGTCGAGCAGGATTTTGGACTAATAATGCCAGGTTCAGACTACACAATATCAGCCAGATTTTGGCAAGATCCGTCGTGGTGATGCATGAACAACAATGGGCGTTGGGACGCAAGAATCAATTGTTTTATCATGTATAGTGTGTCATAGTGGACGACAACCAACAACATTGTGAAACACTAGACTAGTTTTCGGCGCTCCACGTCACATCTGTGACGTTGACCAATAGGAGCACAGAAGCTCTTCCGTACACAGCTTTCAAACATGGCGGAAAGAAAGAGAGACGATGGTATTGGTGCTTCTAGGTGGAATTATGCAAATGAGGAAAGCTTCATGGAGCTAGAGCAACAATACTCCTGCCTTTATGATGTTTCCTTGAGGGACTATCAATGCTGGCAAGCGATAGCGGAGGCGCTTCAGCAACCTGGTGAGTGCTGGAATTAGCGTTAGGCTATTACAACCATTGTACCTCTTGTTTCCGAAAGTCAGTCGCTAGTTCCGCCTTCTCAATGACATCATGCATGCTGTTAAAGACAGCAAGCGATGAAGCAACGTGTGGTCTGACATCTTTCTTGTCCATGACAAGAATTTAGGCATCAAAATTGCATAATCTGACACAGTGACTATTGTACAACCCTGCTGAAAAAAACGGCTAAAACCTGCCTGGTTGGTCTTAAACGTCTTGCACGATTTAAGACCATGATTTGGCTGTCTGAGACAAATTTTGCAAATCCTAAAAGATTCCTCTGATCCTAGGCTAAAATCTGAAGTCTTTGATTGTTAGTTTGACGTGTTCCCCGACAGCCGATTAATGACCGTTGCGATTAAATTTTACCTGTCAGTGTCAGAAGATTTGGGGCACAGTCCTGCAGTGTGACTTCTCCTACGACGACCATCAAGACATTCGTTTTCCAAGACAAACCATGACCAAAATGAGCGCTAGAGATTTCTTTGTAGCCACCATTTCAATCCTGCGTGTAATGCAGCTCGAACGAGTCATTAATTGATGATATAAAACTCCGAACGAGTTTTCTTATGTGCGTCCATTTTTAATGCACCTTGACTATCGTACAGTCTGACATTAATGACGACTTAGATCTTACAGTGTGACATGGCTTACAGCGGGGATCATGTTCGTACAGTCTGACAAGGAACAATC
This sequence comes from Coreius guichenoti, assembly GCA_039654105.1. Classification (NCBI taxonomy): domain Eukaryota; kingdom Metazoa; phylum Chordata; class Actinopteri; order Cypriniformes; family Gobionidae; genus Coreius; species Coreius guichenoti. The sequence continues at coordinate 9,281,548 of CM077171.1, read as the reverse complement.
GTAAAGGACTATTATAAATAGCACAGTGTGCACTCGGCTAGTTAGTTTAAGCTGGTTTAAGCTGGTCTTCCAGCCTGGCCAAGCTGGTGTTCAGCTGGTTTTAGATGGTATTTTATCTGGTCTCCCAGTTTGACCAGCTAAGTCAGCTTGGTCAGCTAAAAAAAGTGTCCAAAACCCCTCTAAAACCAGCCTGGGAGACCAGCTAAAACCCAGCCAATCCTAGGTTTAACTGTTTTTTCCAGCAGAGAAGATGTCTATCCAGCATCATGTCATCTAATGTAGATTTTGTAGAGTTAAGAACGTCAAGGATATGTGTAAATAAACTGTGTCAGTTGTGTGGGTTGTGTTTTGTGCAGGAAGATTTATGAATTCAATTAACTTTTGACATATCATTGAACTGACTACAGCAGAGTGTTCACATAATTCAAGATCTTTTGGGCAGATTCTTTGCATTGTCAAGGATGCATGGGTGTTTTCTTAATTCTTATGTTGCCTACATTTAAAAAAAATGGTCAAACCTGTCAAAGGAGCTCAGAAAATAACAATAAAAATATGACGTTATTAAGCTTTCAATGTCTTTAGCTGTACAAGAAAAAGCTTGACTGTCACAGGTTGCCAGAATATAATCATTAGACTGATAGAGGTGGAATCGCCCACTAGTGCTGCCATCAGCCCAGCTATTACACAACATGGAGGTGGAGAAATCGTTAAAAATATCTATAGCATTTCGAATGATTTGATCCTTCAGGTTTTCCGATTTTGAAGGAGCAAGCCTAAAAAACACAGAACGCGTATCTGCATTACATTTTGCTGTTTTTCTATGTAAATCTAGACAGATGCGTTTGGCAGTTGCGCTCGCGTGTTTTCAGGGTTGGGGAGTAACGAAATACATGTAACTTAGTTACATGTTTAAAATACAGAATTTGAGTAACTGTATTTCGTTACAGTTACATTTTAAATGGGTGGTAATCAAATTACAGTTACATCTGAAAAGTATTTTAGATTACCAAAGTGATTACTTTGAATCTTAATGTCATTTATTTCATTTAAACATTAATGTAAACTGTAACGGTCAATTAATGTAAACAGCAATTGGTGATTCTCAGACTCTGACAGTCTGCAAAAGCATCCTAAGATACATTTCTGCTCATAAGTTTCATACCCGTTGCAGAATATGCAAAATTTTAATAATTTTAACAATATGAGAGGGATCTGGGATCATACAAATTGCATGTTACTTTTATTTAGTACTGTCCTGAATAAGCTATTTCACATAATAGATGTTTACAATACTCCACAAGACAAAATGACTGAATTTATACAAATTGCCATATTCAAAAATTTACATACATTTGAATCTTAACTGTCTGTCGGTACCTGGATGATCCACGACTGGTTTCATGTTTCATGTCAAGTCATTTGTTTAGGTAATTGCAATTTTTATCTCACAATTCTGACTTTTTTCCTCGCAATTGCGAGATTATATCTCACAATTCGGACTTTTTTCTGAGAATTGTGAGATATAAACTCGCAATTGCAAGTTATAATGTACAATTATGAGGGGGAAAAAAGAATGTTTTTTCTCAGATTTGCGACTTTAATAAAAAAAATACGAAAGGTAATTGCGACTTTTATCTCACAATTCTCACTTTATAACACACAATTGTGTTTAAATCTTGCAGTTGTGAGAAAAAAAGTCTGAATTGTGAGATAAAAGTCGCAATTACTTTTTTATTTTTATATTTAGTGGGGGAAACAAGCTTCCATAAGACACTATGCATTAAAAGCAGGGGGTGAAAACTTTTGAACAGGATGATGTGTACATTTTTCTTATTTTGTTTAAAGATCATATTTTTTCATTTAGTACTGCCCTTCAGAAGCTAATAAATACATGTTTCCCAGAAGACAAAATAAGTACAATTTACCCTGTTCCAAAAGTTTACACACCCCAGATCTTAATGCATTGTGTTGCCTTCTTGAGCATCAGTATTTTTTTTTTCCTAAGATTGTCTGCATTTTTTGCTTCAAGAAATATTGTGGAAAACTGATGTTGTTTAAAATAATATGCAGAGGAAAACCAAGTCCTATGTTTGGTGGTCCCTTTGTGTTACATACCTTATTAGTATTCCAAAGTATTCTAAAGTATTCTGATTAAGTTACAAAACTTGTGTAATCTAAAGAAATATGTCACAAATTAAAAAAAATTAAAGCATGTATTTTGTAATGTTAAATCCCGTTTCTAGACTTTGCAGGCCTGTTTTCCCCATTCCACTGACCTAAGCAAAAACGCTTTCTTTGTGAATGGCCTCTTGAACTACTGAAAGGTGAGGCGAGTCGCGCAAGTCTCATTCGCGGCCCATAAAGCTCTCCTCCTCACAGTTAATGTCACCTTTTAATTGAACCTCTTGTTTTAATGGGCTCTAAGACGAGCCCTTATCTAGGCAGGTCAGTGGCAATGATGGCCAATGAGCGCTTGTCCAGTGAGGGCAAAGCACCTTGTTTTACATAAAGGGCTTCCTGTTTACTATGCACTGCCTCTTCATTCCATAAAGGATAGCTTAGACCTATAAAATATCATTTTTCCTGTTTAGCCCAAGACAGTTACTGAGCACACTTTGGATGATGGTTCATAAAAAAACACAGTAGGGCCCAATTGATATTCAACTCAAAATGCTGACTCTACTGAACTGTAAAATTATATGCAAATCTTGCATATGCACCTAAAACAAGGAATGTGAATGTAAATTATTTTTCCAATTTGTAAGAGATTTTTAAAAAATGTTAATGGAAAAGGAATGAGAAATTTGAAACTGACCCTTGATGCATGATAAATATCATCTGTGCTTTTTTATAACATATTTTGACTTCAAAATCTTGAATCAACAATGTCATAACTTGATCTTCCTGTCATTAGACTCACTTGACGTTTATGATGTAAGTCCATGATACATGTTCAGCCAGATCTGCAGCCATTATTTCACTTTTCACAATCCAATCAACAACCCACAGAAATACATTACAATGTTGTAGTAAAGTCGTTTGCAGCTTCTGTTTCATGCCAACTGTAATAGACAATGATTGTAAAAAAGGCTACACTAAAAACTTCTGGGTTATAAGTAAGAATTTCCATGCATCAGTCGCTGCTTTATCGCCAGCTTGTAACGAACCCAACTTTCTTAGGTTGCCTATTACAGCCTGTAGTCTGATTTGTATGTGAAGGACTAACCCTACCCTTAAACTTACCCATACCACCACACCTGGCTCTAACTTTACCCTTAAACTTACCCATACCACCACACCTGTCCCTAACCCTACCCTTAAACTTACCCATACCACCATACCTGTCCCTAACTTTACCCTTAAACTTACCCATACCACCACACCTGTCCCTAACTTTACCCTTAAACTTACCCACACCACCACACCTGTCCCTAACTTTACCCTTAAACTTACCCATACCACAACACCTGTCCCTAACTTTACCCTTAAACTTACCCATACCACCACACCTGTCCCTAACCCTATGCTTAAACTTACCCATACCATCACACCTGTCCCTAACCCTACCCTTAAACTTACCCATACCACCACACCTGTAACTAACCCTACGCTTAAACTTACCCATACCACAACACCTGTCCCTAACTTTACCCTTAAACTTACCCATACAGCCACACCTGTCCCTAACTTTACCCTTAAACTTACCCATACCACCACACCTGTCCCTAACTTTACCCTTAAACTTACCCATACCACCACAGCTGTCCCTAACCCTACCCTTAAACTTACCCATACCACCACACCTGTCCCTAACTTTACCCTTAAACTTACCCATACCACCACACATGTACCTAACTTTACCCTTAAACTTACTCATACCACCACACCTGTCCCTAAATTTACCCTTAAACTTACCCATACCAACACACCTGTCCTTAACCCTACCCTTAAACTTACCCATACCACCACACCTGTCCCTAACTTTACCCTTAAACTTACCCATACCACCACACGTCCCTAACTTTACCCTTAAACTTACCCATACCATCACACCTGTCCCTAACCCTACCCTTAAACTTACCCATACCACCACACCTGTCCCTAACTTTACCCTTAAACTTACCCATACCACCACACCTGTCCCTAACCCTACCCTTAAACTTACCCATACCACCACACCTGTCCCTAACTTTACCCTTAAACTTACCCATACCACCACACCTGTCCCTAACTTTATCCTTAAACTTACCCATACCATCACACCTGTCCCTAACCCTACCCTTAAGCTTACCCATACCGCCACACCTGTCCCTAACTTTACCCTTAAACTTACCCATACCACCACACCTGTCCCTAACTTTACCCTTAAACTTACCCATACCACCACACCTGTCCCTAACCCTACCCTTAAACTTATCCATACCACCACACCTGTCCCTAACTTTACCCTTAAACTTACCCATACCACCACACCTGTCCCTAACTTTACCCTTAAACTTACCCATACCACCACACCTGTCCCTAACTTTACCCTTAAACTTACCCATACCACCACACCTGTCCCTAACTTTACCCTTAAACTTACCATCACACTATTCCCTAACCCTACCCTTAAACTTACACATACCACCACACCTGTCCCTAACCCTACGCTTAAACTTACCCTTACCATCACACCTGTCCCTAACCCTACCCTTAAACTTACCCATACCACCACACCTATCCCTAACTTTACCCTTAAACTTACCCATACCACCACAGCTGTCCCTAACCCTACCCTTAAACTTACCCATACCACCACACCTGTCCCTAACTTTACCCTTAAACTTACCCATACCACCACACCTGTCCCTAACCATACCCTTAAACTTACCCATACCACCACACCTGTCCCTAACCCTACCCTTAAACTTACCCATACCACCACACCTGTCCCTAACTTTACCCTTAAACTTACCCATACCACCACACCTGTCCCTAACTTTACCCTTAAACTTACCCATACCACCACAGCTGTCCTTAACCCTACCCTTAAACTTACCCATACCACCACACCTGTCTCTAACTTTACCCTTAAACTTACCCATACCACCACACCTGTCCCTAACTTTACCCTTAAACTTACCCATACCACCACACCTGTCCCTAACCCTACCCTTAAACTTACCCATACCACCACACCTGCCCCTAACTTTACCCTTAAACTTACCATCACACTATTCCCTAACCCTACCCTTAAACTTACACATACCACCACACCTGTCCCTAACCCTACGCTTAAACTTACCCTTACCATCACACCTGTCCCTAACCCTACCCTTAAACTTACCCATACCACCACACCTGTCCCTAACTTTACCCTTAAACTTACCCATACCACCACAGCTGTCCCTAACCCTACCCTTAAACTTACCATACCACCACACCTGTCCCTAACTTTACCCTTAAACTTACCCATACCACCACACCTGTCCCTAACCCTACCCTTAAACTTACCCATACCACCACACCTGTCCCTAACCATACCCTTAAACTTATCCATACCACCACACCTGTCCCTAACTTTACCCTTAAACTTACCCATACCACCACACCTGTCCCTAACTTTACCCTTAAACTTATCCATACCACCACACCTGTCCCTAACCCTACCCTTAAACTTACCCATACCACCACACCTGTCCCTAACTTTACCCTTAAACTTACCCATAGCACCACAGCTGTCCCTAACCCTACCCTTAAACTTACCCATACCACCACACCTGTCCCTAACTTTACCCTTAAACTTACCCATACCACCACACCTGTCCCTAACTTTACCCTTAAACTTACCCATACCACCACACCTGTCCCTAACCCTACCCTTAAACTTACCCATACCACCACACCTGTCCCTAACCCTACACTTAAACTTACCCATACCATCACACCTGTCCCTAACCCTACCCTTAAACTTACCCATACCACCACACCTGTCCCTAACTTTACCCTTAAACTTACCCATACCACCACACCTGTCCCTAACTTTACCCTTAAACTTACCCATACCACCACAGCTGTCCCTAACCATACCCTTAAACTTACCCATACCACCACACCTGTCCTTAACTTTACCCTTAAACTTACCCATACCACCACACCTGTCCCTAACTTTACCCTTAAACTTATCCATACCACCACACCTGTCCCTAACCCTACCCTTAAACTTACCCATACCACCACACCTGTCCCTAACTTTACCCTTAAACTTATCCATACCACCACACCTGTCCCTAACCCTTCCCTTAAACTTACCCATACCACCACACCTGTCCCTAACTTTACCCTTAAACTTACCCATACCACCACACCTGTCCCTAACTTTACCCTTAAACTTACCCATACCACCACACCTGTCCCTAACCCTACCCTTAAACTTACCCATACCACCACACCTGTCCCTAACTTTACGTATCCCACCTCAATATCAGCAAAAGTGTTTTGCAATACAATATGAACACAATAAGTACATTGTACTTATTTTTTGATGTAAGTACATAGTAGTTAAGGCCACCTAATATAAAGTGGGACCGAAAAGGGATCACAATTCAAACTATAGTCTCACATAGTCAGATCTCGTCTATAGTCTGAAATATACTTTATAATCAAACTATCATAACGGTGTACTTTTATTTACCTCATCTGTCGACATGATGCCGTTGAATTGCAGAGCTGGTGCAAACATATCCACATCGCTATGATCAGATGCTTTCTTAACTGCTGTTTTCTCACTGCTGTCATTTTTGTTGTGTTTATTTTGTTATTAAGAGGAAAGCGTGCAGCACATATTTACATATTCATCTGAACGTCGCTCTTAGCAGCGTGGATGGCGTCGGGATGTTCGCTAACAGTATATCACTGTAAGGTATTTCTCTTTTTACTTCTAAGTGAAGAATATATTGGGGAATTAGTTTATTCACATTCACATGAGCAGTAAGTTGCTGGCTGCAGTTCACTTAATAGCCACCAGTGTCGCTAATAACAAGAGTTTCTGAATTCTACATTTAGCCGTTTAAAGGGTTAGTTCACCCTAAACCCGAGAGCTCTCTGAACCAGCCATAGGCAGCAACATCATTGCAACTTTCAAGGCCAAGAAAGGTAGTAAACACATCGTTAAAATAGTCCATGTGACTAGCCCCTGCATCAGCATCACATGCATGTGTCGTGGCGATCACGTGAACAGTGTCGGCCAATAATGAGCGGGCGTTCTGACGTAGAACCTGGAAGCGCTGCACTGTTTACTACATGTAGGGTGAGTAATTAATGACAACATTTTTGGGTGAACTAACCCTTTGGGCCCTATTTTAACGATCTGAGCGCATGGCACAAGCGCACTGAGGGCGTGTCCGAATCCACTTTTGTTTAACAATGGAAAAAACGGTCTGAGCACCAGGCGCATGGTCCAAATGGGTTGTACTTAATGCTGTACTTAATGTCTCTTAATGAGTCATGGGTGTGTTTTGGGCGTAATGTGCAATAAACCAATCAGAGTCTCATCTCCCATTCCCTTTAAAAGCCAGTTGCGCTTGCCCCATGGCGGATTCGCTATTTACATGGAGGAATTTGCGAGTGGAAAGACTGAACACTTCTCCAGAGAGGAATCCTTTTATTTTTAATATTTAAAAATATTTGTGTGCTGCTGCACGTCCCTGTGTGTGTACGCACGTTGTGCACCCGCCTATAGGCGCATATTACTAACACGCCCTTTAAATAACACAAAAAATACTGCGCCATTGACTTTAGACCAGGTTTTTGTTGGTCAATGGTGCAGTCGTTTTCATTTGCCTCAAAATAGCAACGCGCCAACAATGCGCCTGAACACACCTCAGATGGGCGCGAGTGCATTTGCTATTTAAACAACGTGGCTCTGAACATGAAAATGATAACTGCGTCAGGCTGAAACTAGCAAAAAACACTTGCGTTGCGCCTGGCGTCGCATTGCGTCGGGTGTATGATAGGGCCCTAAAACTGTATGTTACATTACCATATGTGGTGAAAAGTATAGGCTATTACATTTAACAGGAAATGCATACATATGTGTAATGCATACATTTTCCTGCTAAATTGTAAAAATTATATTATCTGGAAGTAAAAAGCATTTAAATAATAAAAAAGATTAAAAATAAATAATAATTAAAAATAAAAGAAATCATTTAATTTGGTGAAAAAGCAAGAAAAATTGACATTCCCAGAAGTGTGTGACACATCATTGATTATATCTAAAGTCTAAAATGCTTTTATTAGTTTTTTTTTATGTCAGTTATGCACATCAGGGTGTTTTATGTTGAATTTTATGTTGTTTAGTTTATTGCATTATTTTAATGTGATGCGTGTGATACCCTTTTGTCTTGCGCCAACATTAAAAGTGTCCAACATTCCACACTTGGCTGTGTTCGAAATCGCCCCCTATACCTTCACTATTCCCTACATTACTCCACAAATATAGTCCACTTAAAGGAGTGAATGAAAACGAGTGAGTGAATTCGGACACTGAGTGCGCCGGAAGGGCTGCTGCTTTTGCATAGTTTCTGCTTGTTGTTTAATAATCCTTTGAAACTTAGCAAACTGGCAGCTCCAGTAGTGATGGAAAGATTAAAATCTTAAAATCTGTCATATAAACTAGCATGTATAAACCTTAATTAAACAATTCAATATTCAATTAAAAAGGAATTTATACCTGTATGATATTACACTGTACCCACATTGGACCAGTGGTTTGGAAAATGGATGGATGGATGATTCAGATGCTGTGCGCCATCTTCTGGTCAGATGCGGGAATCTCACAGTGCATTATGGGTATTATCTAGCCGTTGAGTGTACATCGGTTGTACACTCGTCATTGTAGTGCATTGTGGGATTGAATGGGTGCACTCGATAATGTCCACTATGGTTTCGGACACCACTACAAATGGCTGTCCCCTCAAAAAGCGCCCTATTTAAGGGTATAGGGGGCGATTTCAAACACAGCCTTCGTTTTTTCATTAAGTGCATCATCCGGGTATTTAAAGTGCAATTTTGAGTGTGAACACTACTCGTGCCATTTATACTACAAAACTGAATGGTGCATAAGTAAGCCAATTGGGACACACCTTTTGTGTAGGAGACGTGCACTGGCCGTATGTGTTTATTAGTTCTGATTCATGAAACCATAGTGCAATCTGGTGCTCACACTACAACACTGAAAATAGACGCCACAGTTCTCCGCACAATGTGTGATGTCATGAGAGATGTGCAATGTCACACAAGCATGGCCATTGTCAGAGTAGTCTATAGCTCCTGCAAATAGTTTTTACACATCTGCAGTAACACATCCTCCAACTACTCAATAACAGAACAGCTGATGTTACCGTCAGTGATGCACTGCAAGTGTGTGTGTGTGCAGTCCAGTTATACCCTACGTTATGAGGACAAAATGTCCCCACAAAGATGGCAATATCTGAAATCATTGTCCTTGTGGGGACATTTTTTATTCCCCATGAGGAAAACAGCTCAATTATGTTTTTTGAAAATGTAAAAATGCAACAAGGCATTGTGTGATGGGTGATTTAGGGTTAGTGTAGGGGGATAGAAAATACAGATTGTACAGTGTACAAATCATTATGTCTATGGAAAGTCCCCATAACACATGAAAACACAACATGTGTGTGTTGAGGATCAATAATCAATCAGATACTGCAATTATGCTTCCATCACTAATTAAGCTGTTGTCTTCATGAGTCTTTTCAGACACCCATTTAGTGAAATGGACACAGCAGACAGAAAATGAAAGCATAATTTTCAATCTAGTAACATTATACAGGCTGTTAATTTGATATACTGCGAAGCTCATGTTATTGCAAAGAGTTACACTGTGTTAACCGGACATACTTTTCATATATTTTCAGTATAACATATGTGACCCTGGACCACAAAACCAGTCATAAGTCGCACGGGTATATTTGTGGCAATAGCCAACAATACATTGTATGGGTCAAAATGATCGATTTTCTTTTATGCCAAAAAATCATTAGGATATTAAGTAAAGATCATGTTCCATTAAGATATTTTGTAAATTTCCAACCGTAAATATATATAAAAAATGTATTATTAGTAGTAATATGCATTGCTAAGGACTTCATTTGGACAACTTTAAAGGCATTTTTTTTTGCATCCTCAGATTCTAGATGTTCAAATACTTGTATCTCGGCCAAATATTGTCCTATCTTAACAAACCATACATCAATAGAAAGCTTATTTAGCTTTCAGATGATGTATATATCTCAGTTTAAAAAAAAAAAAAAGACCCGTATGACTGGTTTTGTGGTCCAGGGTCACATATACAGTTATAAAAAAAAAAAGTAAAATGTATGTATTTATTATTTTTCTTTTTGTTTTTGTTTTTCTTAACAAATGCTATTAGTACTGAGCTATTAGTACAGTATTAGTACTGAGAGAGACTGTTTTCTAGCTAATGCAACACTGATAAATTATAAATTAGCTTCTCTGGGAAAAAAAATTATGCAATGCTTATTCTGATGAGCAATTATTCAGCCTTTTACTTCTCCAAAGAGAACACTGTGTGGTTTATGTTAGTGGTTTAAAAAGATAGCCTAATGTGTTATGGTAATGTTGTGATTGTTCACACAGAAAATTATGGGAAATGCCTCTTTAACCGTAAAGTATATACTGCATATATAATAATAGCGTAGGCCATATTATAACGTCACGTAATTTTTTTTTTTCCGCAAAGACGAAAATCTTCCAATGATTATGTGGAATTAATTCAGCTTTAGAAAAATGAAAATCCGGCCGACGGGGTCAAAACTAGTTTCTCTGACTTACTGGATGTTTTTTTCTGCTTTAATATCCAGGGGCGGGAGATCATGATCAGGCGCGTGATGCAGCTCACCGCCGCAGACGCGCGTGCTATATAAACCCCGCGCGCACCACAACCAGATTACAACCAGCACAAGCTGTCACAGAGAGAGCGAGAAGGGGTGCTAAAATCACTTGTCCAGAAGAGACTTCGGAAACAAACGCGCCATGGAGGCTGGAGCGAGAGGGATGCACTGGAAACTTTTGATACTTTCTTGTCTTTTAGCGGACGGGATGAGCCAGGACTTCGGACAGACCCAGTTCATTTGCACGTCCGTGCCCAAGGATATGGACATATGCGCCGCCACACTGCAGAACAGCGTGCCCGGGGAGGATCTCAAGAGCACGGTCATGCAACTGCGAGAGACTGTGCTGCAACAGAAGGAAACAATCATGAACCAGAAGGAAACCATCAGGGAACTGACTTCCAAGCTGACGCGGTGTGAAAGTCAGAGCGCGTCCGAGCCCGGAGACGCGAAGCCCGGCGGACGACGGAAGGAAACGGGCACTAAGAACACAATGGGAGATGTGTCGAGGGGTCCGACGGACACACTGGCTCAACTCTCACAGACTTTACAGTCACTCAAGCAGAGGCTTGAAAACCTGGAGGTATGTTTGTTCTTCTGGAGCGCTTTCTTCCATATAGGCTACGGTGGATTATTATTTATTGGAGAACACATTCAGATAGGTTCTCAGAACTTTGTTTTAGAATAGTACACCAATTCACTATATTATAAATGCTGAATAATGGCGCATAATCCTCTTTTAAAAGACGCATTACGCCTACTGAGACTGGTGACTGAAACCGGTAGATTAAAAAAAAATAAAAAAATAAAAATATTCGAATCTTTCACACCATGGCCAGTTTAAGCGCATATTGTTAAAGTAAACTATTTTCTGTTAATTAACATAGTAACGCGTTTTATTATTAATTAAGAATCTTAGTCTTGTTGTTTTAACGGGAAAAAATGCATTATAAACATTGTGCAGTTGTTTCACATAACCTGAACCCTTTAAAATGACTTTTATTTGTGTAACTTAATTTTGGTTGATTAATATTAGATCTCATTTGACTTCAATAAATCATGAAATACATTTTCTCGGTATTTCAGCATCAGTGCGCCTTTCTTAGAAGGTTGGCGTTTTTAATGAAACATTTATCTCACAAACAAATGTTAACATTTATATTTCGTAGCAATTTAGCCGGAATAACAACTCCGTCCAGGCGAACAGCTTAAAGGATCTTCTGCAGAACAAAATCGACGACCTGGAGAAGCAGGTCCTGTCCCGTGTGAACGGTTTGGAGGAAGGAAAGCCCGGGCTGCGCAACGAGAGCGAGCAGCGCGGGCGCGTCGAGTCCACTCTCACCTCACTGCACCAGAGAATAACCGATCTAGAAAAAGGTAACTGTTCGCGTTTCTGCTTCACCTATCACATACGTGTCGTGTAGATGTAACGGGTGCTTTCCTTACCTGATTTTTTCTTTCTACGGGGGAAATACTGTTGAGCGAGCCAGCACGGATAATAAATTGCCGTCGCGGTGTCGCAGGAGAGGAGGGGGTCTATAGAGCTGCATTGCTTTGCATATCCAATTCCACCCAACCAGCTTTATAGCATGATTTACAGATTGGAACCAGAGAGTTTTTGCTAGCCTCATGCGTTTTGTGAATTTTCATTTATGTGAATCACGTCATTAAGATGCATAATTTCCCACAACCTTTTACAGTCTAAAAGGGAACTTTAAGGGGTAAGGATTTTCATAATTTACTCACCTTCATTCTATCCCAAACCAATAAGACTTTATTTCTTCTGTGAAGCACAGAGATACTTTGCAGAATGTCTGAGCTGAGCTTTTCCATTGCATTTTAAGGGTTAGTTAACCCAAAAATGAAAATTATCCCATAATTTACTCACCCTCAAGCCATCCTAGGTGTATATGACTTTCTTCTTTCAGCCGAACACACACGAGTTATATTAAAAATGCCCTGGCCTTTCCAAGCTTTATAATGGGAGTGAATGGTACCTGAGATTTTAAAGCTCAAAAAAGCGCATCCATCCATCATAAAAGTAATCCATACGGCATACAGGGGGTTAATAAAGGCATTTTAAAGCGAAGCGATGTGTTTTTGTAAGAAAAATATTCATATTTATAACTTTAGAAACTGTAATCACTGGCTTCCAGACACGAGTCTAGTTCCGGCGGAAGATGTGACCTCTGACCCGACGCATGACATTTTGACGAAGAGGATAGAGCAGAACAAAACACCGGTCACGAGTTAGAAGTCTAAAGCGAGAATTTTTAAAGAGAAATGTGGGAGGAGCTTGAGTTTGTTGCCCAGCACTATTTGTTTGAACCGTGAGAGGCGTCTACTCTCACCTGAGCTTACGTTACTCATACGTCATACGCCGGAACTCGACTCTCGCCGTTACCGGAAGCCAGTGTTTACAGTTTATAAAGTTATAAATGTGGATATTTTTCTTACAAAAACGCATAACTTCACTTCAGAAGGCCTTTATTTACCCCCTGGAGCCGTGTGGAGCACTTTTATGATGGATGGATGCACTTTTTTGGGCTTCAAAATCGAATCCTCCATTCACACCCGTTATAAAGCTTGAAAGAGCCAAGATATTTTTTTATATAACTCTGATTGTGTTTTGGTGAAATAAAAAAGTCATATACACCTATGATGGCTTGAGAGTGAGTAAATCATGGGATCATTTTCATTTTTGGTTGAACTTTCCCTTTAATGACTAATTGATCAAATCAATAAAATTGTTAATGAAAATAACCAAGGATGAATTGCATAATTGATTACATCTAACAATAGAGCCACATCCAACCTCATATGAGGAGTATATAATGCATTCGAAATGCATTTGCTGTGTGGCGGGGGTCAGAGCGAGCTGTAGTAGAAAAGCTCATGACACAAGCTGTCAGAAGCATGAGAGCACTTTATATTAGACGCTTCGAAGCATGTTGGTTAATGTAGCATATGTCAGCTTGTGTCAGATTTCTGGTGCCGTTTAATGCTCTTTTGAAGGGGTTTGCCCTAGACTACTACATAAATCACATTTTAATGTTCTTCGTATGTGTTCATGTTATAAATTCAGGACAGAAATCAAGCGTAGCGTCAGTTCTGGCAGGTCACGTTAGTCAAGCTCGCATCATCTGACTGTCAGCTGATCACGTCTACCTATAGGAATACGACGTCTATCACAGCATACATATATAAGCTCCTTCAGTACTATC